>CABFWB010000254.1:25831-46663 GCA_902151455.1 Timema bartmani
CCCCCCGCATACTAGCAGAGTTTTAGCTCCAAACAGCGTCAAAAGGTAGTGGAGGTGAACCTAAACACTAAAAACAATTTAAAGATCTGAACTATGTTTCCCAGGATTGGAAGTATGTTCACTATGGGTTAAGGTTAAAATAATTTTCGGGGGCCCCAAAATATACTGCCCCTAGACACCACCAAAAAGGGCTAGTAAAACCCCGAATACATACCACCCATATGTATTGCCAAAAAAATCTAAAAGCCCCCGCAAAACACATTACCCCCTAGACACCAAAAACCCATATAAAGTGCTGGCCTAGGTAACTGCGAGTATATTTTGTTCGAATAAGGTTCTGTGATCCAACATACGTACGGGGGTTGCACATTCTGCCATGTTAAAGTGAAAACAAGGTCTTACCGTAGGTTACTTACAGAACGTAAAAACTTTCAAGGACCAAAACAAGATTGAGTATTTTTGGTATTGCGTGAATTACTCTACCAAATAAACGTGCGTACTACTCGTGTAAATCACAAGCAAACGGTCTGAAAACTTAACCAGTAACAGATTATAAACAACCACCAAAAACTACAGCTTTCTGATTGGATGTTAAAAATAATTTGACCTAACATATCAAATACTCCTAATTTGTAGAGTTAAAACTATAAGATTTTGTCTTGATTTTCTAATTCTAAATTTAGATAGCCTTCCAAAATGCAGGTTTGTACTTACGTGGGTGTGATGGCATATCTGGGTTGATGGGCCCATCAGTGGTAGAGGTGGGGGGAGGCACATTATTACTGGGCCGCATATATCTATACAATATATATGCGGCCATGGCCATGCCGGCCCCCCCAACAATGATTTTTGTCATGATACCCATTTGACACGCTGGTGACTGGAACAAAAATGCGTATCACGGTATAGTGCTACATATATCTATAGCTAGTACCTGATCATTGAATTAAAATAATATTTGTCAATAACATGATTATAAACTCGCGTCCTTCCCATACGATATTTATGAGGAGAGCATTTATTATTGAATTTAAATCATATTTGTTAATAACATGCGTTCTAAACCATACGAAGTTTTTGAGGAGAATGTCGTGGGTAATAGGATGCTTCAAAATATTAAAGTCAAAAATATTAAAGTGCACACTACTTTTTGTATTCCTTTTAGTGAAAAAAGACACCACAAAATTCTTTTATGAAAAGATTAATATTTTGTACTGCCTCAGTTCCTGTTAAATGTTTGTATATAAAAACATTTTTATTAAGTTTAATAAAAAAATAGTAGACAATTTTAATCTGCTATAAAATAATAGCAGTGTATTTATTAACTTATATATTTTTAATCCAAACACTTTTTACGTTCGTAGAAAAACTTTATTATGGTTTGATATGCTTTTAAATTTCACTTATTTGTAATTTTTCACTAAAAGAATATACTTTTAATGTTTTAGTTAACGTTTACGGTTCATTTCTATAACTTGAAGAAGAAACTGTATTTGTTCTTCTTCTTTCGTAATTGAAGAATTGAAGTTTGTAGCCAAAGCTATGTCCATCTCAGCACAGACATTTACAATCTTAAGAGTAAAAATATAATAAATATACTAATATGCTAAGCTTTATCAGCAAGGTTATGTGAATGTAATAACCATGACTAAATTTAATACCATGTGTTTAATCTTCAAAATTTATAATAGCTTGATGCCATTTGATTTAAGGATAAAATAAAATAAATTCTGATATTCATAGACATGATAATAGGACAAAAAACTTCCTCCTTAAGAATAAAGATAAAATGTCCATAAAAAATCTATATTTGATAGGGGATTAAGTGATTTTAATCTTCTGCTCCAAAAGGGGGAAGAGTTCTACTACACTATACATGTTCAAGGCAAGACTAAAAAATATAATATCTAAGAACGAGTGAAGTCAATGTTTATTTTTTTAAGAACTGTATAAATTAATATAGTTTTTCTTGACAGCTTTAGTTGTTTTGTGCTGTATGTTCCTGTTTATGTACGGTAACCATTGTTTATTCAAATATTTTTATATTTATGTATTACTGTAAGTTTATTGCTAGCAGGGCTATGCTATTTAAATGAATAATATGTTTATAATAATAATAATAATAATAATTATTATTATTATTATTATTATTAATATTATTATTATTATTATTACATTTAAACACGTGGCATATGATTCGTTTGGCAACTAAGCAATCGTTTAAAATTATATCTCAGTTATCCTATAAAACAGAAGAGTATACTTATTTGTTCTAAATGTTGGCTCCAATTGGCTTGGCTACATTAGCAGACCTAAACACTCCATATCCATTTGACCAATCCCATACAATACAATGTAATGGGTGAAAGTGTGTTCATAATTCTGTGGAAACAGAACATTGCTCAGGGTATACCTTGGAGGTTGTCTACACGTCACACACACAAAGAGATGACGTCATAAGAGTGATTATGAAGGTATGAATCCAATGGAAATCATAGGCCTAACTAACCAGACCATTGGTACAGTTCCCCAGTATCACCAGGAATCGAACCCGGAACCTCTATATCAGTAGGCAACTACCATTAAACCTACCATTAATCTTGGGCAAACTCGTGGCCATACCGGGAATTGAACCCTGAACCCTCAGATCGGGCAAACCCCTCGGCCGTGTCTGGAATCGTGTTAATAGCAATTTTAAATAAATTACTAGTGCATTTCGCAGAAAATTCTGCAATTGATATTAAACTTTTGCTAGCTTATTTAATATTTTCCCAAGTTGGTGTGGACAAATAATGACTCTACAGACGAGATTAAATAGCACATTTTTTTTTATAAATATTACAAATTGAATCATATATTTATTATAACTACTAAAGTGAATAACAAAAAGATTTTACTACTAAGGGCCGATCTTATGACTCTGGCCGATAAATATTTATATTTGGTCAATAAGTTAAAATTGCGTCTTATGACTGCCAGAGAACATTTATCTGTCAGATAAAATATATTTTTTCATCACATTTTTATCGGGAGGTTTAAGTAACTGATAGCTTTTATCTGAAAGTTAAAATTGGCGTTGCCATAGTGACGCGTTGTTTTTAATGAGGTTTCATCTATCATCTGTTTTTAGGTTAAAATCTTGGTTCGCGGTTTCAGTAGGCACAGACCCAAGTTATAATTATATATAAAGTTAGAACATTTGTTTACAGTTTTATAAAAACTTCAATGCCATTTGTAGATTTTTGGTTATATGAGAACAAATTATTTAAATGTTAGTACAATAAATGGAATTTTGTAAACATTATACCAAACTATCGACATTTTGGCAGATACCGAAATTAGAACTTGCAAGACAACCTAGCTTCTGCGCCCACATGATGCCATCTGTTTTATCGCATTCGTTTAGCTGCCATTATTTAACAAATGTTGAGCGTTGAAACCACTAGCCAGGTTTTAGCGGTAGCAGCAGGGTTCATACTCATGCGCGCACCAGTAAAAACAGTACCAATCTTGCGTTTTCTGCATAAAAATATATTTATCCTACAGATAGTTATCCGGGAGATAATTTCAGCTCATAATATACGTAAAATATTAAAGTGGTTGATAACTTTTATCTGGTCACTAACTTTAACCTCACGATAGCAGTATTTATCCGGTAGTCATAAGATCGGACCTAAACAGAGTTGATAAATTGATTATTGCACATTAAACTAAAACTTAATTGTAAACAATATTTCTTGTAAAGAATCCCTCGTGTCTAAGTATTTGCCCTTGACCTGTAGTAGGTTCTATTTGGATGTTTACATCTTGAGCTGAAGAAACACGGCTGAATGAAACATATAGCTGACCATGGGTGAACACGCATCGAGATAGATAGATGAATCTTTTTAATGTCTTGCCTTGGGACTTATTGATAGTCATTGCGAAGGCTAATCGAAAAGGAACTACTTTCGTTTCAAGATGAATGGAATATTGATATCTGTGGAAATGAGTTCAATCCTGAGGATAAATATTGCCTGTCCCTTGGATTACCTTGCTATCACTTTCATCTGCAGTTTATGTCGGTAAAATGCACAACAAACCCCATTATTTGAAAAAAAATTAACACCAAAACTCATACGTAGATAGTTAAAATGGCTATATTTTAACATTATTCAAGATCATTTTATCGTTTTTGAGATTATAATACATACCTAAATATATTTAAAGATTATTTTATCATGAGCGAAACAAAAGTAGACAAAATTTTCACGAACTTGACAACTTAACATTTAATTCTCAAATTATGCTCAATATTATTGATTTAAACGCGAATTAACGATAGCAACATTCCAATAAGAAATAAACGTTTCCCCAGTTTAGGCATACCAATATAGATGTGCTATGACCAGCATACAAAGAGAAATATTCATCCAAAGAGATCCAAAGAGAAAATTGTGATGTGTTCAGACCAACAAATAAAGATTGAGTTATTATTTTAAAGCCAAAGAGATATATTTTATTTAGAGATTTACAACCATGCAGCAAATAATGGTTTCCATGGTGACTAAACAAAGAATGAAAACTGAAAATTATCTGTGAAAATCGGATTTTCATGGAAAACTATTATTTTTCCCGACATTCTGTACTCCTAATCTTTTAAATGAGTGGTCGTTTGTCAAAATCTGTACAGTCAATTCCTCGTAATTTCTATTACCGGAAATTGGCTTATCAAATTAGATATAAGATACATAAACCATTCTAACTAATATGAATCATCTTTTATTGGAATGGGGAACCCAAAACCGGGACCTTCAGTTCGTACAAACCCTCGACCGTGCCGGAAACCCGGGACCCTCAAACCCTCGGCCATGTTTGGGATCGAACCTGGGAGCTTATACACAATGTTTACCGCAGAAATAATTAATTTTTGTCGTTTGTGGAGTTCCACTTTATGAAATCACTTGTTTTTGTTTATAGGTAGGTCGTGTAACATCACTTTGTGAAGGTTTAAACCGAGCAGTGTTAGGAAAACCGCAAGGTTTACATTCTAACTGGAACTCACAGTAAACGATAGTTCTAGATAGCCCCCTACTGCCCAACCCCACTAAATGAGGAGGTTTGAGGTAAATATGTCTTAAAATATTGATTAAATTAACAAATTAATTGTAAAATATTTTTTAAAATTAAATTAAAAACACGTCCGCCCTTGGAACAAGTTATATATATAATTTGGAGCTATATATATATTACGAGGAAAAGATTAAACAGATTTTGACAAAGGACCTCTCATTTTAAGCGCCAGGGATCCAGTATGTCGGGAAAAACAGCAGTTTTCATGAAACTCTGAATTTCCCAGTAGGTTTTCATCTTTTGATTCTTTGTTTATATCTCCAGGGAAACCCTGATAGGTGTATGGTTTTATTTATTTAAATAAGTGGTCTGAGGTCAGAGGTCCTGGCTATAGATCCAGATGTCCCGGGCTCACTGGCTCCGGAAAAACTTTAAAAGTGTTGGGGGAGTGAAGGGGGGACACACACAGCATATCAAGAGAGAGAGAAAAGAAGATTCGAAAATTAAACTTGTTGGTAACCATTAGTTTCTAGTTGGCATTGCAAAGCATCATGGGTATACAAACATTTCTTTTATTGTAAATTACTTCGCCCCTCAAGCAAAATTTGTTCTTTATTTTTGGCAAATGTTTGAATCAAACTTTAGATACCGTGAAGAGTGTGACTCACTTTCAAGACTTTCATCCAAGCTGATTAAATTGCTAATTGTTATTAATATTATATATTACCTTGTGACCGTTTGATAAATTCCCTGTATTAATATTTTTAATCACGCTCACAAAGTTTATAATCAACTTTTATCATAGAACTATTATGTCCACTTGAATAAAGTATCCATAGTAACTAAATGTTTTCGATGACATTGTTCAAATGTATTGTTTTTTTGTCAAATTTGTATTCATTATTGTGGTAGATAGTGGGACCAGCCAGAACAACTAGACCATCTCGAAAAGCTGGCGGCCCCTTCTTCATCTCTTTCCTCGCCATTCCTTCCTTCCACATTCCCTAAGTCTCTTCTTCCTCTCTATATCTGTATGTTCGATCCATATCATCATCGCGGACGTTCATTATTATAGCTTTTTTTTATCAATGACTACTAAAATAAATGATTGAATATAACAAGTTCACACTTGATCAGGTGGTACTACTCCAAAACGCCAAACCTCTCACCCCTCTTCTCCTCCAAAACTAGACTCAGAACGTTCACCCCCACATATTACTTGCTTTTTATCTCTCTCCTCCAAAACGTTAGTCATATAAGAGGTCCGCTTTTGGCGCCTGTAAATCCAGGAACACATCCAGTTATTCTAATGAGCTAACGATATCAGGTTCGATTCTTGGCAAGAACTAAAGGGGAATGGATAAACACTTTGATTTAACTTTTAACAAAATAATGTATCTTATTTATACCCTCGTATCTACCCGTACCCACTATATAGGGGTTTCCATTCTCTCTTCAGACTTATTCCACGGTACTTCACCAATCGCCCTAAACTGCATATTAAACGATGAGTGATGTAAAATATCTGATTATTTACAAAAACATATACATATATGTACAGATATGTATAAATAAATACATACATTCATTTAAACAGACAAACTCATTTATATCTATAGCCCTGGATACTTATCTTCTTATATAAATACACCTATATACTGAATATTCACACACCTAAATACATTCATTTAGTTTTTACATCAATAGACTACATATTTACATACATATAAACAATCTTACTTACTTATTTGAGATATTTAACGTGCATTATATGAATTAACTAATTATATCAACAAACCAGAATTTTTTTGGAAAGATCGAAAGGGCTATGAATTTTTCCGGTAAAGATAATTATGTTTACTTGCGTTCCAGGGATCTTTTAAATGACACAATCAAAATGGAACTAACCGCTTTACTTCTCCCCCGAAGGAAGCTGTGATACGGATTTTATCCTTACG
The DNA here is from genome assembly GCA_902151455.1 of Timema bartmani. NCBI lineage: Eukaryota > Metazoa > Arthropoda > Insecta > Phasmatodea > Timematidae > Timema > Timema bartmani. The sequence goes on from CABFWB010000254.1 coordinate 32,842, forward strand.
ATAAATCCGTCAACATGGTTGGGTTCAAATCCATGAACATCAGGTCCTGAAACGAGGACTTCCCCCCAAGGCCAACAAGGTTGACTTACAAATAATTATATACTCATACAAATATAAATATATACATTTTAATATTCAACAATGTATTCACTTCTACTTTCTCTTGACACCTCGAGAGAAAGTATTGTGATCGTCAACAAAATCGAACTTTAGATTTTGATAAATATCGACGTTTCATGATCCCCCTCCCCCGAACTATAAAAAGTTGTTTTTGCAATATCTTCTGTCTGTCCTTTGGGCTAGAGCCGAAACTGTTTTACCAATGGGGCTAGGATTTCCTTGAGATCCCCCCCGATGGTTTTTGGAATTATATATCTAACCCTCAATTTAAGGGTAGTTACTGAAGGGAAAAATAGAATAAATTCGAAATGCGCCCTAATGACGTTTATTAAATTTTATATCTAGACATGGTTTATTATTATAAACAAGATGGCGATTCTTATTTTCTTAGAAAATGACTTTGAGGTTACTTTACATAGGGGAAATTTTCATCATTTCTCCGCAACTATTTGCCACACTAAATAACGTACATGGCCTAGTTTTAAAAATGAAGTAGTATTAAAGATAAAAATCTTTTATTTGAAACATATTTTTATAAAACCAATAATTTCTTGGATACATATACATTTTAATTCCTATTTTTGAAAATGAATTTGATTCTTATGCACTTTGGTGGACAAAGATGTTTCGCTTTTATCTATTTTTCTGTTACATTGTTCCTATTTCCTATTTCCTAATGCCATACAGCAAGTGATTGTATATTATTTCATATGATCTTTGGTGTAGTGTTTCTACAACAATGTTTGCACCTATTATTTTAATTTAACAAATCTTACGAGTTTTTAGTGAATGTCTATCTTAAGATTAAAAGCGGGGGGGGTGTATGTACAATGTACTGTACTATTAATTTATTTGAAATTTGTTTTAAATGTAGTTTGTACGCTTGAGGCGATGCAAGATTAAACTTAAAAGTGGTTTTTCAAACAGATCGTATTGGTGGTATATATTTTGTAAATAAGGGCAGATGGGTCACTTTCTCAAATACATCTGGTACATCAGTTAATTCACATCCTCTTTAGACAATTCTAAATACTCAGAACCATCAAATATACCAGACGGAAACTAAGTTAGTTCATTTTATCTAATTACTAGTTTTAAATAGTTGTGAGCTAAGAGAATATATCAACGCCTTAAAAAAAAGTATGTAGCACACACGTTAATAATTGTTGCAATTTATCTTCTTTTAAATTTTCTGTAGTAGGTAGTCTATCAAAGCTGTAATCCAACAATGTAGCTCAGTCAGTGGTTCGTTTGTCTACTGAGTCTAGGGTCCCGGGTTTAACTCGTAGTAGCAGCTCACANTTTTAATTTTCTGTAATAAGTAGCCTATCCAAGCTGTATTCCAACAATGTAGCTCAGTCAGTGGTTCGTTTGTCTACTGAGTCTAGGGTCTCGGGTTTAACTCGTAGTAGCAGCTCACAGTAATTTAGCATTAGTGAACCTAGAACTTGCTCTATTTCACACGAATTCAGAGTGTTGTTTAATTTTTCTATAATTAAGTTCGTTTGCAATTTGAGATTTAAAATTATCAAATGATACTGAAAATTATCAAAAATATGATTAATAAATTCTCTGAAAAAAAGAGTAATTCAAAATTACAACCCTATTAAATAAATTGGAAAATTAAATACCATTGGTGATACAGCTCCGTGTGCACAAATTTAAATTAACTTAGAACAATATCAATACAGCGACCAGATTAGGAGAAAAAGATACCCATTCTCAATGACCTAGGTTTAGTGCAGACTCAAGCTAGGAGAGTAATAATATTTATCATAATTTTCACTATCTATCAGTTCTCTCATTTGTTTCTATAACTAAGACGGCTTACGCTTTTCATCGTCACCTTAGAATTTAATTTCTCTGAACCCGTCTTTATTATTTTAAATATGATAAAGGCAAATATTATCTTTAGCCTGCGAACATTCAAGGTTGGTTTACATGATTCAAACTAAAACACAATCATTTATGAATTTATTATTTTTTTCACATGTATCTCCAAGCATTATTCTACATGACTACATACGTACACTCCATCGAGATTGAAAGGTAGCAACTTATTGGCTCAGCCCGCGCGGTATGCTATACCTTCACACATGACGGCAAATAGTTTGCCAAGCTACGCAAAGGCCGGAATTAGAGAAGGCCTTAAGTCCTTAAATTATTTCTTGACTGTTGGGAAGGTGTTATGGGAGGGGTTATGTATTTTAGCGATGCCCAAATGGTTTGATTTACTAAATTAATTTTACTTTATTGTTCTGATCATGATAAAATCAATCATTATTATTTACATACTAAGTTAATTAATTATGTCTGCTCTCATTAACATACGGGCTGGTATTTTATTTTAGCTATTAAAAATGTAGCCCCGTCGAACGTTATTTTGGCACTGTGACGCACATTGATTGGTTTAACATGGTAACATAAAGCAAGTCTCCCTTTTCCAGAATCTTCATTACTGTGTATAGCCAATTATAAATTTATTATATTCCACACATGTAACGTAAATAACAGATTAACTCTAAAGGATTTTTACTTTAATATAGTTATGAAAGAATGTAGCTATTTTTATGATCGACGTGTGTCCTAAATTTATCTATGGGTAAATAGTTTTGGCGGAGCAGAATCTATTGTCTGGATGAACATCAGTGAAATTATATGTCCCAAAATTGAAAAATCAGCAGAAAAAACTTAATAAAACACTCGTAAATGGTGCAATAAACTTATATGGACTATTTGATGAAGTGGTGGTTGCCAAGGCATTTTTGTCTTCAAACTGAGACACTTTCAAAACTACAAACTTAAATTCTGAAGAAAAGTGAGTTCAACTATGCAATCACTTAAAAGACCAGAACATTTATGTATATAACCTTCGTTGAATTGCGCAGTAAATTTTCTGCCTATCAGGCACTTCCGCTCCTGATGAACAATATCTGGTCTCAAGAAAAAGGAAGAATGGCTTTTGATCCACACACTCTACTATACCTTCGTATATTTGCTTCGTCACTCAATCCACACTCATCCTCTCATGCCCAAACCAACGTAAACAGCTTCTTACACATTAACCTACTGTAATTCCTTTCAAACCTCACTCCTTTAGCACCCATTCATCACTGAATCTGCCCTTACGAGTTTTTCCACAGACATTTCTTACATATATCATTCCAACCGTATTCACCTTGCTCTTGTGTTTCTCCTGACAAATCCACGCTTCACATCCATACAACAATGTTGGCGTTAGCACACCTTAATACACTGCCATCTTTGCCTCTTTCGATGCTATGTAATAAAAACAACTAAATCAGAAGAACGTATCTAAAAACTTAAATAAATGTTAGATACAGTCGGGATGGCTGACAACTCAACTATATTTGATTGAATAAAAAATACATATGTGGTTTTACACCAGTTCTTCAACTGTTGACTTCAAGGCAGGTCTTCAAGGCAGGTCTTCAAGAGGTTGGCCTGTCGATGTTCTCTGTGCTGTTTATTTAATGGCTTCGTCCATCTCTAAACACCAGCTTGTAAATCTCGTCAGCCGACTCCGTGTCCGGTAGGACGATCCTCAGATCACCCGTCACACTGTAAACACTCACACGGGGAGCGCTGCTGGTATATTCGATATTACTCGCTTCATCTTCAATAGGCCAACAATGTTCTTGCTGCTTAATCTGGGACACGTTGGAGAAGACATAAGTTAATAGGAACCATTGTTAATACTCACTTTCTCTATGGGGCCAGGAACTCGAAAGGTTATTGCCGCACTCACAAAAGTACAACATCTAAACATATCTTGAGCTAGTACTGTCTAGTCCGACACGGCCAGTAATCAGACACGCCTAGTAATCAGACACGTCCAGTAATCAGACAAGTCCAGTAATCAGACATGTCCAGCAATCAGACACGTCCAGTAATCAGACAAGTCCAGTAATCAGACACGCTCAGTAATACGACATTAGGCTATCTGTCATGATGACGGATTATCAAGATCGCTCTGTATTGGCTTTAGTTCGACATCAGTGTTTAATCTACCAATGATTATAACAGGTGTAGACTCTGTTATCTGAGGAAGTTGTTAACAGTTTGATACCGTGGTGAGCCTCCCTTCCTCTACTGGAGAAGACACCGGACCATTTTGGGAGCTGAGCTTGTTCCAAGCGCGTAGGACCTCCAAGGGAGCCTCCCCTAGGGAGCAGGTCAGGTCTATACCACACCTCAGACCGTGGAGGTGGGGTTGTTTACCGGAGTGGTGGAGGTAGGTCTCTGACACCACAGGGTCGTCGGAGGAAAGGACGACTCGCTCCTGACATACTCTGCTGCTGTATTCCCTGAGGACAACACACGATACAAAAACGTTTATACGTTTATGTACTAATTACGCTAGTGGTTTTAAGGATTAAATAGGTTATATTAATAGAAAGTGCACCCACATTTGCGTAGAGGAAGAGTTGAAAACCATTTTGGAAAAAAACTCAGTATACTCTACCAAGATTCCAATCTCGATCTCCCCGTCATCAGCAGTCTAGTCTACTGCGAGAGCAGCGCCCTAGACCAAGCGTCCACCGAAGCGGGTATCACAGAAATTCAACTTGGAATATTTGTAGTACAAATAAATCTCGACTCGAAGTGAAAAAGGTCTTCTTGCGCAACCCTGGTATATACGTACCTTGGTGGTCGACACAAGCTTGATTTGGCCCCAGATGAAGAAGAGATGTCATGAGTTCCTGGTGACGTCTGAATGAACCGAGATAGTTTACACTCTCGCCGGTACTGTTCTTCTCTCAATAGCAGCCTGTTGTTGTAACGGACCTTGAGAAAAAACCAAATTTATTGAGGTATAATTTAGACAGATTCACTGTGATGACGTAGTAAGCCGTCAGAGACTGAATCACCTCTAGACAGAATCACTGTGGTGACGTAGTAAGCAGCCAGAGACTAAATCTCCTCTAGACAGAATCACTGTGGTAACGTAGTAAGCCGTCAGAGACTGAATCTCCTCCAGACAGAATCACTGTGGTGACGTAGTAAGCCGTCAGAGACTGAATCTCCTCTAGACAGAATCACTGTGGTGACGTAGTAAGCAGCCAGTGACTGAATCTCCTCCAGACAGAATCACTGTGGCGACGTAGTAAGCAGCCAGCGACTGAATCACCACTAGACAGAATCACTGTGCAGACGTAGTAAATAGCCAGTGACTGATACCCCTATAGACACTCACCGTGGTGACACAGTAAGCAGCTAGAGACTAAATCTCCGCTAGGGACTCACCGTGGTGACGTAGTAAGCAGCCAGAGACTGAATCTCCTCTAGACACTCACCGTTGTGACATAATAAGCAGCCAGAGACTGATTCCCCTCTAGACAGAGTCACCGTGGTGCCAAATCTCCTCTAGAGACTCACCGTGATGACATAGTAAGCAGACAGAAACTGAATCTCCTCTAGACACTCACCGTGCTGACAAAGTAAGCAGCCAGAGACTGATTCCCCTTTAGACAGAGTCACCGTGGTGCAAAATCTCCTCTAGACACTCACCGTGGTGACGTAGTAAGCAGAGAGAAACGGAATCTCCTCTAGACACTCACCGTGGTGACGTAGTAAGCAGCCAGAGACTAAATCTCCTCTAGAGACTCACCGTGGTGACGTAGTAAGCAGACAAAAACTGAATCTCCTCTAGACACTCACCGTGGTGACATAGTAAGCAGCCAACGATTGAATCTCCTCCGCAGTCAAACGTGCCCCCGCCGTCTCCTTGTTGAGTACATTCAGCGGGTACGTGAGAAACTTGGCATTGCAAAGCTCGTACACGGCCCCGACGTGGCAAGTACCGGCCCGAGGGTCGTACAAGATGTTCAGGGAGTAGTCCGCACCCACCAGGATGTCCAACAAGTCCACCACCCTCACACCCAGAGGGACAGAGTCGCAGTGACGTTGGTAACCTTCCAGGAACCTCTTGACAGTGGTCAGTAGTTGGCAGGTCACGTTGCTCTCCACTGCCCACTGGGGGATGTCTTGGATGTCCACCTGACTCGAGAATAAATCCATAATACGACTTCCGCTTCGGTGGACGAGAGTTCTAAGGCGTTTCTGTTGCAATAGACTATATTCCCAATGACAGGAATATGGGGGTTTTGATCACACACTAGTGTACTGAAAGGATGGTTTGATCCTAAATGGAGTAATACCCTCCCTCCCCACCCGTAAAATCCGGTACACTTACTCTAAATTCAACCTTCATCCTCCTTAACACATTAAAGTAATTAGTTCATAAGCTTATAATCCGAACGGGTAGTAAAACGATCCGACCCGATTTGGTGGCCATATGGTCTAACGCGCTACTCTCGCAGTAGACTAGACTGCTAATGATGAGGAGATCTAGGTTCGAATCTTGGTCGGGTGTACCGAGGGAAGTTTTTTCCACAGTGATTTTCCACTCTCCCACTAGGCAAATGTGGGTATCCTCTTTCTAAATAAAACCTTCCTAATCCCTAATATCATTAGCGTAATTAGTACAGCAGGGTATAACCCAAACGACGTGAGACGTAGTAGTGCTAAAAAATGTTAGAGGCTGTGACAAAAAAAAATCGAAACTATCATACATACTTTGTCATTATTTTGGGCTTTTATGGTATGGAACCAAATTTAAAACATAACTTCCTGGGTTCTTTTAAATGCCACAATCGATATGGGATCAACGGTTTTGTTTCTCCTCCGAAGAAAATTGTGCTACGGATTCATCACTCCTAACGCAGTTTGTGGAAAGATTAGTCAGTACTAATGTACCGTTGCCCAGGGGACGTCCAAATGTACAAATCGTACATCCTTTCCGTGGAGGATCTTTCCATGTCCCGATGAGATGAGGGGATGGTGATAAGTGAGAATGAGGGTGTGGAGCCAGTGGCAACACTTAAACCTAAATCTAGTTTAACTAACCAAACCTTGGTTACCATTGGGGTAGTTCCCCTTTCGAGAAAAATACTTAAGGTACCAGATGGAAATCGAACCTGGGACCTCTAGGTTCGTAGCCAGGTGCACTGACTACTACACCACGTGTCCGGTTATTTTAAACTTTTATAACTACGTACAGAAAGTTACAATAAAAAACAAAAACCCAGCACAAAAAACTCGAGCTGACCTTGTGTAAGACACTGTAGAAATGGTCGAGAATATTTCCGCCAGGGAAACACTTATCTTCGTCTTGTAAAACTGATCTGCAGAGCACTATCACCATCCTCAGTTCCGCCCTCAACATCTCCAAGACATTGTAGCATCTGGACAATAAAAAGTGAGTGATATACAGGTCGTATTATAATGGTTGTCAACTATTCTAGAGGTGTATCCCATCCACCAAATAAAAAGAAAAGTCCATACAAACATGAGTCTATAAATGTTTCCGAACTGGCAGAAATTTAATTGTTCGATTAATAATCAATCCAACAGAAGAAGTAATGCAACTAAACAAGACACAGTTTAACAGAAACAAACAAAAACACAAGAAGACAAAACATTTTGTTACAAAAATGGTTCAAAATGATGTCTTCTTCGATGTACCTTCTGAGCCTGCGTTCTATGTTTTGTCGTAATCTGCTGTGTAGCGTATTAAAACCTCAACATCAGTCACAGAAGTTGAATAAACAATGGACTTTAAATGTTCCCAGAAAAAACAGAAAAACAAAACTACATCAGTTTCAAAGCTGGTGATTAAATCAATGGAGCCCCCCGCTACAAATACATTTTTGAGGAAAACTTTTAATAATACTTAAACCAACCGTTTCTAGACACGTGTTTATATGAACTTTTCTTAGTATTTGATCGATGGGGACACGCCCCTAGAATATTTGACACCAATTAAAATACACCCTGTATACCTTATCTGGAGCTATGGCGACAACTATCAAAAGTTACCAGATTTACTTTCATGTATCCATTCGCCAAACTATATGATCTACAAGACCATACGTTGTGTTGTAATTTTTGGCAGTCAAAACTTTAAAAAAAACTGTTTTACTTAGGCCTATGTTTCTTCTTTCTAACAGTTTTTACATCTTCTGTTGGCTGGCAGTTACCACCACTCCTATTACGAATGGACTATATGTGCACCACGTATCATTTTTATTCCGGTATATTTGCATATCTACACGAACTAAAAAATAAATAAAACAGCACCGTAGCTACAGTCAAATCTTCATGGGAAGGTTCTTTTCTGACTACTAGACCTAATTTTACGTATTCATATGTCAATTCACATGATATGTAGCTGGCACTTTTGATAGGTAGGGTAATATCCAATTCTCCTCTCCATTTCTTTATTTAAAATGCGTATGAACCGAAAGTTGTCAGATGTGGTGGTGTATGCATGTTGTTAATATAGTTTTGGTGGATGTAAATGCACGTTATCTATAAAATAACTTTCTTTGGCCCCGTAAATGCAGGCACCCTTCCTTTTAATTCAACCTTCGTAATCCCTAACATATTAGCATAATTAGTACACATGCATATATCCCTACGAGTAGTAAGACGTAGTTATATATATGCGGTCTAGGCGTAAGGTGTCGGACTTTTGGGCTGGGGGTGTGGGGTTCAATCCTAGGTCCCAGCACAGATTTATCTGATTTCCAAACCCTTCCTTCACCTCTGATATGACGTGTATTAATCACAACTTGTGAATGTGTGGAATGCCAGGCCTCCACCGTGGTTCGGATCCCACGTTAAACTCTAAGTCCTCCATTTCATCTCAGAATCACACTACCATTACACATTAGCGTAAGTGCGTTTAACCCCAACGGGTAGTAAGACGTGGTGCTAATAACAATATACATAATATATATAGATAACATTTATTTTAAGAGTTTTTCCTACCATATTAGTAACAAACTGGCATAATCTCGATTGTGAACATTATTTCTAAAGATGTTATTTTTTTGTTGCTATATTCTGAGATCTAGCTTAATAGATCAGTGGTGGGGAGCATTAACTCAAAGTTCCCAGACTTTATTACCCTGTTCAGGTGTCGTTTTTTCAATATAATTTTTACTATAGATATGATATTTTGTTCCATAAATAGGTACCTGTACAACAGCACTTTCCTATTCACCAGCCTAGTGTCAGAGATAGCAGCTATCTCACTTCTCAGCAGGTTTAACCTCTTGTCTATAGCTCTTTCCAGACGTCTGAAACCGATTCTTATAATTCGGCCGCACGAGTAGTGCACCTGGCGACACAACACTCGAAGAGAAGCGACCTCCTTGAAGGTCAAAAAGGAAAGGATAATCTCCATGACATCCGGAGGTAGCTCGTCGAGGCCCAAAGTTAAATTCGGACGACTACTTCCAGGTATTGGAGCAGCATCTTCTGAAGTTTGTTTCACAAAAGGAGAACTTGAATTTGGGATATTTTCCGTCGATCTTGACGATGATGTGCACCGCGGCTCGTCACATTTCAGGGGTGACCTTGGGACAAGGTCAAACGAAGGAGCAACATTGTCCCAGGAATAGAGGCTGATGAATTCTGATTGGGACATAAAATATCTTGGCGGTAACAAAGTGCACAAAGAGGTCGTTTCGGGAAGGAACAGATTATCTTGTGAGTCAAAGTCATCTTCCATTTTAACACTCGATTTTTTAAGATAAAGGATTCATTTATTACTAAGCAATACAAATTTGTTATAGCTAATATTCATCACACAGTAATTTTACTTCAAACATAATGATTCATCCTAAATAAAAATTAACTAAAATTGAAGTAAAGAAATGTAAATTTAATGAATGGGTGATAAAACATATTAAAATTTATTTTCAAACACTGGGGGGAATTTAAAAGAACCCTCTGTAAAACAAGTAATGAATGTGTAAAGTATTCTCCTAAGTAATAATATGACAACCAAGATTTAAACTTAACAATAAAAATTGTAGTAGAATACTAGTTGCTTAGCAAATTTAACCAGATAAATTTCGTTACATCCGTCTTTAACTGTAACTGAATTCTTGTTTCAAAACTCGGTAAAACTAAACAACATGTCTTCCCAGTGTAGCCCGCAGATATCTGTAGACGATATCAACATACTTCAGCTACCAGAAATGATCCTAGAGGACATTTTAAAATTCCTGCCTTACCAACAAATGGTTTGCAATGTCCGTCCGGTATGTTGTTCGTTCAACGTGATCGTCGACAGGATATTACGCATGACCTTCAGAAATATTGGACACATGTTGAACAGGTAGACCAAAAGACTGGACGTTTTGTCCAGTAGTAACATGAGCTCTGCCAACGCTGGATATTACATCTACAAGCTTGTCGCCGTCGAATTCTTGATGCTGCGTGCGTCTTGCGGAAGACAGATAGAGGCCGGGGTTTGGAGTTTCGTCCCGTGGAAAACCATCGAGGAGTACCACCGGATCATCCGCGTGATAGAGAAGGAAGAGATCTGCAAGATGTTGAACGGTATAAGCGACATACTGCTGCGACTGAACGACCAGGCCTACTGGTTCTTCGAACAGGAAGACGCTGGAGGTTATGGATTCCGGCGACGTGAAGCTGTTCGGGCTGGAGGTCATCGAGACGTTGGCGGCGGCTTTTAACGCTTCCCGTCACGTGATGGTGACCTCTGACCCTACCAGGAGGGGGTCCTGCTATTTGATAGGGAGATACACTTTCAACAACTGTTGCATAATCAAGCATCAGGTGAGAGTTGGTCGCTGATCTGTGCCCCGAATGTTAGTTGTTTTACACCGCGTCTAAGCACCTATTTGAGCTCCACGCATACGTTAAACCGGAGATATAGTGAACGAGAGTTATGTGGAGTGTTTTTTGAAGTTTTTATAGAAAAATATTTTTCAGCCAAAATAAATTGGTACAGCAGAAACACAGAGTTTAATTGTCTTCAAATGGTGAACTCACCAGTTGAATATCTATCGAGGGTGTCCTGAAATTTAATGACAACTTTTTATCTTCATTTAAAAAGTTCCTCGTGTAATGTTGCCATGTTCATGACAGATATTCAACAACTGTTGATATCACCATGTGAATAAAATTAAACTCTTGGTTTCTACTGTAAAAATATTTGATTTATTTTGCCCAAAAAAAGGTTTGCTTTAAAAAAGAACTGCAAACAGTCTTTAACTCGCTTTCCCTGCATCCCCATCATAATAACTCTAATGGAATGATGAGGGTAGAATCCTAAATGAGATGTAGCCACCTTTGCTTGGAGGTAAAATGGGGAAACAGTTTGGGCAAAAACATCCTCCCTACATCCGACCGGGGTTCTAACTTTATCCCCTTATCACCAGCAATCCAGTATGACACAAGAGTGATGCCTTACACCGGGAATGTCCAACCCTATGGTTTTGTGTGGCCCACGTACCTTATTATTAACTAAACCATCATGCATTGCGAACATATTATTTTGATAAATATCGAGGAAATTCAACGTTTTGGAATGCGATATTGGTGAATATGGTACAACTTGTAGAGTTATGGCATGTGAGGTTAGTCAGTGGACAAAGTCTATACCTTTTCTTCGACATAGATCAATTCACCAAAATGGTTGAATCTGCGCACCGGATATGTGCAGGGTTTGACAGCACGTAAATATGCTAACAGTTATCTTCTTGTATGAAATGGAACCAACCACCTTAGAGATCTCGACTTGTGGACACACATTTGGAAACAGATACTTTGGCATAAAATTTAAATCCTAACACAAACACCATTGTTGCAAACAAAAGGTTTCACACTTTTGGTAAGAGACCTGCTATGGAGAGAGAAATTCCCTTGAAGTGTGGTACAGGGCGTACTTTATATCCATTGTCACGGGTGCAGCAGAAATATGGACATTGAATGTAAGAGAGACTAGGAAAGTGGAGGCCATAGGAATGAAATTTGTGAGGAGCATGTTAGCTGTCACGATGAGATACAAGATTAGGAATGAAGTTATCCAGCAAAGAGTTGGGCTACAGGGAGTACATGAGATAGTAGAGGAATCAAGATTGAGATGGTATGTGCATGTAATGAGGACGGAAAAAAGAGGATGCCAAAGAAAATTTTGGAAATGAATAATGTAGGAAAAAGACCATAGGGAAGGCCAAAAATGAGATGGGAGGAGCAGATAACAGAAAGTGTTCAATTGAGAGGAGAAGAATGAAAAAAATTAAAGGCGGAAGAGTGGTGGGGGATAAAGGAAGATGTAGGCATTTTACTAAACTGCCCAGCCATAGGCTGAAAAAAGTTGTTGTTGATGATGATGGTAAGAAATTGAGGGTTATTCTTATTGTTTTATACGGGGGCCTTACTTTTTCCCTTTATAATAATGATACCCTTAGTTGGGATTATTTTTACTTAAGATCAGGCCAAAACAGATTTTTATTTGAAATGTCCTTATGATCAAACGAGGACCACCCCTGTGGTCTAGTGGTCAGATTTCCAGGCTACACAACCAGAGGTCCTGGGTTTGATCCCTGGAGCTCCCTGACTCTGGAACGGGGTCACATGAGGACAAATGAGGCGCTACTTGAATGAAAAAATAGCGGCTCCGGTCTTTAGATATCCTTTAATCCCCCATTCCTGGGGACCCTTTAGTTTACACCGCACACAAGCTTTGCAGGTTTTCGAAACGCAAACCACCCCCAAGGTGAAAAAGCCCGGGAAAACCCCCTGCACACAATACACCCATGTACAGGAGTTGGAGGCCCCCATACAGTGGGTGTCACCACAAGGGGGAGATGGGGTTTGGCCGGAGGGACGACTAATACCGAATAGAGAGCGGCTCCGGTCTATAAAACTGAGATTAACAGGCTGGAGGAGTTAAGTTTTGCTGACCACACGACACCCTATATCAGCAGAAGTTGACACTATCATCGCCAACAGTCGGTATGGCTCGAATGGAGAGGCTGACCTTATGAAGGTTTTTTTCGTTTTCTTCCTACGAAAAATGTATTGTAGCATGACGCGGCGAAGGTGTGGGGGAGGGAAAATGTCCCAATGTTTGTTTCTTGTTCGAGGTCATCGAAGGCTACAAGGAACAGTTGCGTCTGATGAGATACCTGAGGAGTCTGGTGAGGGCGAACAACTCTGACACGGTACTGAACAAGATCAAGGATTGGAACAACACGATCCTGACCGGCGTCGTGTCCCCGATGGCTCAGTTCTGGACCCCTTCGTGGGAGGTGACGGAGCGCCATTCCGTCCTAAAAGACTGCGTGCAAGAGGTTCATGTGAGTTGGTTAGCCGTTTAGGATCGAGATGAAGCGGTTCGGTATCGTTAACTTGGCAAAGAGATATATTATGTAGGTGGAGTCAAAGCTTCAAAAACTTCAATTTGCCTCAAAAAGAAAATCTGTTTCCAACAATCAAGTTGGGAGTGAAGAGAACTCGATTTAAAGGCGGTATTTCTGGAGTTTTTATATCAAACTTTTTTTTTTTTTGCTCTAAATGAATTCAATATTTCTCCAGTAGAAACACAAGAATGTAATTTTATTCATACGGTGATATCAACAGTTTTTGAATATCTGTCAAGGGTGTCCTGGAGTTTAATGACATTTTCTCTTCATTTAAAAAGTTTCTCATCTAATGCTGTTATGACAGGTATTCAACAACTGATATTACCGTGTGAAGAAAATTAAACTACTCAATGATTCTACTGGATAAATATTTTATTTATTTTGGCAAAAACACTAACCTTAACTAGCCCCCCACCCCCCCCCCCCCCCCC
>CABFWB010000254.1:52894-67513 GCA_902151455.1 Timema bartmani
CATTGAAAATTTAAATAGCTTGAAATAGAATAAATCACTGAAAAGAACATAAAAAACTGAGTAAATGACAAAATTTACAAAAAAAACTAACTTTAGATTTTACGCTAAAATTGGATTATGCATAGCAGCTGTTTCAGTGACCATCAACTGTAGCAGGGTTATAGTAAAATAAAGTCTAAAATAAATAATTGGGTTGTAATCAGAAGGGGACGGTAAGGGGACTTCAAACCTGGTACTTTTGCATAAATATGAAGAGGTTGGGGTGGATTATCCTGATCTTCAAGATTTATTTCATCCCTTTAGAAATAACTAGTATTCATACTCGTGTTATCAATGACAGACAGCTGTCAATCCTACTTGTTCCGATCTTTCACTTTCATTAGAATAAAATTCCTGTTCAGTTTCATTATTTACAAATTCAGAATCACTGCTTTCAGAATCACAAACAAATTGATCACTCTGAGTTGAGCTCTCAATAAATATTGCAAGTATTTCTGTGTCTCGAATCACAGCTTTCCTCTTAGTAGCCATGTTTACAAACAAGGCCAAAGATAAAACTCATAAAGTAAAAAGTTATAAAATAATTTTCAGGTTCGATATATCGCAAAGACAAATAAAAGTAGCTTGAACATACGAGAATGCAGTGGAAATAAAATCTACCCTATCTGTTGACTCAATACTAAACTAAGAGCTCGAAAACATGGGATCGTTGTGAGCGACGCTGGCAAGTTTAGCAGATATTTCGTGCATCGCTCTGAGCGACGTTGGCACTCAAAGGGTTAATATCTAAAGTTATATAAATATTAGACATCTACGAAACAGGTTTTTTGAATTCAAATCAAATCTCTAATCGAAGCAAATATTATTCATGAAGTTTGAATATTTATAAAATCAAATTCAATCTTAGTTAAATATGCAAAGATTATAATTTTAATTAAAAAGAGTTAGGAAGTTGTGTTGCGCGTTTCACACTCCCTCCTGAGGAGTTCCGATAGAATGAAGCCTAGGTTAGGGGAGTGGGTGGTAACGATTGATTTTCTTCAAGAGGTAGCCATTAGCTTTGTCCAGTGGCAACAGTGTAAAGTGTGCATTTTGTTCTTCTTTTCATTGTAAAAGTCATATCGTGTTCGTTCCTTTTATATGTTTCTATCCACCTTTCCTGTGGCTTCTTTAAAATATAATACAATTACCAAATAAAGTGCAAAAAGGTTTTTCTTTTAGAAATACATTATTAAAAAAAACTAGATTAGATAAAGTAATCCTGTATAAATGTAAGTTCAACACGCTCATGCAACAATAGTTCATCTCGTCATACTGAAGCAGTAATAAACTATTTCAATATATTTCTTCAGTCCTCAAAAATTGAACCCGTGGTGTGGTGATCAGTACACTTAACTTCAGAGTCTAGAGGTCCCGGGTTCGATACCCAGTTGGTACCCTGGGTATTTTATCCCGAAAGGGGAATAACACCAGCAATCACCAAGGTTTGGTTGGTTAGGCTTAAGTTAGGTTTAAATTTTTCCACTCTCATATTAACTATCACCATCATCACATCGGGATATGGAAAGATAATCCAAAGAAAGGATGTACAATTAGTACATTCAGGCATCCCCTGAGCAACGGAACATTAGTACTGGTTAATCTTCCCACTACTAGGCAAAGATTGATGTAGCCCAAACACACAATATTATTATATAGTCCTCAAAGTTAACGCATTTGTTACATAATATCCAAGAGGGTGATATAGGTTATACAAAGGTTTTAGAAAGGCTGTTTCTGGGAAAAAAGTACAGCTTATTTTCTGGTTAATATGGTAATAATTAATAAGCATTTACGTTACCTCAGAGGATTTTTTACTAAAAATATATAAACATATTTTAAGCATATCGTGGGATTTACAATGGCCTAAAACCAGAATGATTTTATTCTAGTTTTTTTTTATTCGAATTATTAAATCAAATAATATGTTTAATATTGATGTGGCCCAATGGCTAAATAATTTTACAATAATGGAAACAAATGATAATAAAGGCAACACTGCCAAAATATTAACCTCTTTCTTTGGGTGGGTTTTCTTCCTTAACTCTACACTTAGTAGTTTATTTTTTCTTTATTATTCTTAATTTCAACTATTGTAAAATCGAATAATATAAAATTTGAATCAATGTCGATATCATCAAAGCTTTATGGACCCCTAATAGCTATGCAAACATATAATTTTTTACCAACAGTAAACATTAATTCAGCCTTAGATATGAACTTTGGAATATATGATCCTATTCGATTCGACTTTTGCTGAGAATTGAAAAAGTGAACTTGGCATATTATTCCCTACTTGCAAATGAGATTTGATGCTAATATTAAAGAGAAATTATTTGAAACATAAATGTGTTTTCTTTAATAAACACAACATGTTTAAATAACCGACAAAAAGACACAAGTTCATTCCCCCACCCTTTTTTTTGTTGCAAAATTAGAATATCATTTACATTCTCAAAGTCTGTGCAAACATGTGATGCAATTTATGTAAGTGTAAATATGTTCATCTCGATGAAAATATTTTGCTAATGAACTGATACACACATATTAGAGAAAAAAAACAAAAAAAAAAAACCAGTTGCAATTTATGTGTAACACTATACACAAAATAATATTCAGTTAAAATGATAAGAAAAAATAAACAATCAACCAAAAATTTAATAATCGGAATATTTTATTATAAAAAATATGTTAACAGATGTAAACAAAAAAATGACAAAATATGTATTTACTGTGTGATGACATCACTGAGTGAGCAACCTTCAAAACGAAACTGTAAGGCTGATAATCTTTGGTTTACGTTCCAATGTTCCAGCAGCAGGCACAAACAGTACAGGAAACTAGAACAAACACAAATAGTATTTGTTGTCCATAAAATACAGTTACACAAAAAGGTATAAAATTATGCATGGAAGAAGGTACAGGACTATGGGATGAATACAATTATTTTTTGTCAATCCCTTTCCCTACTTGTTCGAGTTGTACGCATATTAACTATTTATACTTGTCTAATAGGGATGAGAAAGATTGAATTTAGAGGAAGTGTACCATTATTTGTGTGGAGGGAGAGTAGGAAAATCCACCCTCAATAGACCCAACTGAGATTTTAGCCTCGATTTATTGCCATCAGCAGTACAGTCTATTGTAAAAGTGATGCCTTTGACTTATAGGTGTATTGATTCAATAAAACCGATTACTGATACCGATTGTTTAAAATAATTGTTCATGCTACAATTATTTACACCGATTAGTCCCACTTATCAATTAATTATTAATAACTATTGGGAAATATGCTTAAGAGAATAATAACAGTTAATGTGATTAATAAAAAAGAATTTTATTTAAAATTCAACAGTTGAAGCTTTGATAATTTTGATCTATGATTAATATTTGCATAGCCGGTGAAAGTTGGAACTAGATTGTTAGTTTTATTAACGGTATGAATTATATTTATTTATTTGGTTATGTAATCTTTGCAGAGCCCACAACCCAGATGCAGTTTGTATATAAGTGTTTTTACTTTCACTCTATCTTACAGGTAGAGAAAGTATGGTGATAGTCAAAAAAATTGAACTCGAGATTTTAATTAATCTTGACGTTTCATGACTCCCTGAATCCGAAATAGTTGTTTTTGAATTTCCGTTCGTCTGTTTGTCTGTCTGTACCTCCAACTAGAGCCTAAACTATTTTACCGATTGATCTATAACTTGATATCTAGGGTTTTCATAGGGTTGCCCCGAGGGGTTTTTGGAATTGGATATCTACCCCTAAAATTAAGGGTAGTTTACTGAAGGGAAAAAAGAGAAAAAGTCAATTTTCTCAAAATCGGCTCCAACGGTTTTAATTAAATTTCATTTATAAACATTAATAAATATTCCAAACAAAATGGCTACCCTCAATATTTCGGCAAAATGGCTTTAAGGGCTCCGGTCTGATGCGTAAATTAACATTTTTTATAATAGCTCCGAAACTATTTGAGATATGAAATTACTTAGCATTACAAATATGTATATATATTTATAATACAAATATTTTATTCGAAACATATTTTTATAAAATCAATAACTTTCAATCTATATGCAATTATATATCAATGCGATGACTTGAAGATGTGCAACACCTTATAAAATGTTAAAATTTTAACTAGAAATAGAAATTTTAATACGAAGTGTTGACCCTTGTGGAGCCAATATTAATCTTTTCTATTTCATTATTTTGTAACCCCCTTTTCCCCAAATCTCCCTTCGTAAGGGATAGTAAGACAAAGGAGAAAGAAAGTCTGTGTGGTGCACCATACCATTTTTTTTAAAATCAATTTTGAGCACTAAGCTCCTACCTAGAGAATCTTGCTTTAAATTTTACTTAAAAGAGATGATTAAACGGCATAATAATTGCTGATTACAACTAATTACCGATGCACTTATAATCGCCCGATAACAAGTCATTGGTATCTGCATCAGTACACCCCCTCCCTTAGACCAACGAAGAGGTTTTATAGAGACACTTAAAACAAACACAGTATGGATTTATTACAATGAAAATAAGAACACAGTTCAAACTTTTCACTGAAGCCTCTAGACAAAAAGGTAACAGACGCAGCAATATAAACTTTGTCCCTCTCGTTCTTGTATAAGACCAATTTTATTCATTCTTTTTATATGCGAAGTCCACTGTTTTAATTCGAAGTGAATTCGAATCGAACCTATGAAATATTCTTGAAGCCAAATCGAAGTTTGAATATTCTTAGTTGTTTTATGCCCTAAAAAAAGATAATATTGTTATTTACATATCTTTACTCCCTAAAATTAATCGGGAAATGTTTTACTGTGTAATTTTTGTAATATTTTGTTTAGTTCGTAGAAAAAAAAAGTTCTCACTACAACATAAAATCCAATTACTTCGGATTTTTTTTTTATGCATATATATTTTTAATAGCTAAAAATGGCAATAAATCAGCATAAATTGAGTATTTTAGCTGACAATATATTCATTGGTGAAGAAGCTTCGCAATTGTCGAAGCTGATGTTTGTTCCTAGGCCAAATCGAAGTTTTGAAGCCTTTCACACCTCTAATTCAAAGGTTGATTATTTGCTTGGGAAAAAATCTCAAAAGATATAAGAAACAAGACCGACTTAAAAACACAATCAATACCTAAAAAGAAGTTCTCTTTGAGGCTATCTTTAAAAAAATATATATAGAGAGAGATTTGGAAGAATGTACAAGAAAGATGGATGGAAACACATAAAAGGGATTGAACACAAATGTGGTTTTTACAATAAAGAGAAAACCACAATTCAAACTTTACACTGTTGCGGCTCGACTTAGGTTTCATTCTGTTGGAACTCATCAGAAGGAAGAGAATGAAAACTTGAAAATAATGATAGAACACTTAGATAGAAACACGTGGAAGGAATAAAAACCGGCCGATCTTGCGGCAATTTAGTCGTTCTCGTAAGAAACTAGAACACAATTAAAAGTCTATCTTTATTCTTTTAAACTCTCAAACTCTCTCTTTTAAATAATACTCGATTGTAACCAAAATAAAAATGATTGGTCTTAATCGGTAATTCTATGAGAAGGGTGGAAACATAAGTATTTGAGAAAGGTTGGTTTTAACAAATAAGATATAGAGAGAAAAAAGAGAGAGAGAAGAAGAAGAAGGGGCAAAAGTATAAACGATACGTCCTTTGATAAGATTTTTTTTAGCACCCCTTCCTACTAATTGTTCGAGTTATATGCTTATATACTTATTACATTGCAGGTGTTAGGGATGGAGGCTATATTTATAGAATGTGTACCCACATTTGTGTGGAAGGAGAGTGGAAAACAATTTAGGAAAAACCCTCCTTAGTACACCCAATCGAGATTCAAACCTTGATCTCTCTGTCATCGGCGGTCTAGTCTACTGGCGAGAGTAGCGCGGGTCTTTGATTAGAATAGAAGTCGATCAGGACCCAAAAAAATTGCAAACACCTGCTCTAGAAAATGGCCTCACAGATTCTTAAGTGTTTTAAGCTGCATTGCATTTTAAAAAAGGTTTGCTCACAATAAGAGGTGATGGAGTTGTGGTAATCAGTCTTCTTTCTCCACGGTCGTGGTGGCAAACATAGGGGCAGTGGGTGATGGGGTTGTGTTGGCCGCAGCCGGCCAGTTTGTCTGCTGTCTGCTACTGAACAGGTTGATCAAGCTACGAGAACACACACATACCGCCCGAGTCACAAATAGCCCTTCACCGCACTTACAACAACTAGACACATTGCAACATTGATCCTTCCTCTTAGTAAAGATGGCTTGAAATACTATTTTTTAAACTCGACTCTCTAATCTTTGTTTTATTTAACTATAAGTATTTTTTTCTTTAAAAAAAATTAAATATAATCTTGGTTTGGTTTGTTTATTTAAAAAATTGGACTGAAATTCATATTTAATAGAGTTTTAAATCTTGAATTAAGTCTTCAAGATTGATTTAGAATCAGAAGATTTTTTTTTAATCACCACATCTTACCACCCATTCGGTTTACATGCAAATTCATTACTTACGCTAATGTGTTAAGCGTGAGAAAGGTTGAATTTATAGTAAGTGTATCCACATTTGTGTGGAGAGAAAATGGAAACCCATTGTGTAAAGAATTAGGAAGGTTGAATTTTAGAGGAGTGTACCTGCATTTGCATGGGGGTAAAGTGGAAAATCATTTTGGAAAAAAACCACACTCAGTACACCTGCACAAGATTTAAGCCCCCAAGTGGGTGAATTATTGGTTGAATGATGAAACTTTCCTTTGTTAAATAAAGATCTCCTAAAGGATGTTTCATTATGCCATGTGGCATAGAAATATTGAAGTGTTTGTAAATATGTGTTAGTGTCTGTAACTTTTGTTTGTGCTTCATTTTATAAAATTTTAATATCATGAAATATTATAAATATGCCTAATGTACTTTATTTCAACATATTAATAAACAATAAGCATTCCAAATAAGACATAAAAACAAAACTTACATTATACACCAGACACTTCAAAATGGTTCACACAGGTTAAAGACTTTCACCAATATACATTTTATTTTTAAAATTTTACATTTTAACTATTCCTTGAACCTCAATCTCAAACATGAATCCTACATTTGAACTATTCTTTGAACCCAAATCTCAAACCTGAATCCTACATTTTAAATACTCTTTGAACCTGAATCTTACATTTTATTTTGAATCTTGAATCCTCGAATCTTTAAAATTGTACAATTTTTGTGAAAGTGAAAATATTTAAAGTGTAATTTTTTTAAAAAAGTTGTGTAATGTTTGGTTGGCGCCCAGTGACAAATTATATTTTGTTTGTCGTGTCTCATAAACAACAAATAAAACTAATATAATTTCTCCAATTGCTTAAAATTGTTATTTGAAATCAAGGTATTCATAATATTGTATTAAGAGATTTTTATTGAAATCTTTATGAATCTTAAATTTCTCAAATACAACAAGATTCAAGCAGCCAATCTCAAATTTGGACTATAATGTGGTTCTTTGACACGAAGAAGGTGAATTTGTGTGCGTTTATGTCTAATATACGAACACTTAGAAATGTAATTATTTGCGAAATAGAAAGGACTAAAAAAGTAATCATGACACAACTCACCGTGCGTATAGTTCTCGCCGTACAGTGGCAGTAAACTTGTTGACAAGGCATAGTGTGGCGGCGGCGGCAAACACCAGGTTATACAACAGTACAATCTTAAAGTTACCCAGCCATTCGATGCGCCCAAAATCACCAAGCAAGTCGAAGTTGGTGATCCCTGAAAAATCAAATTCTAGATTAAAATAACACATATGTATTTTTTTTATCACCGCGTCTTACTAACTGCTCAGGTTATGTATTCATATGTGATAACTACTCTAATGAGGTAGGGAATAGGAGGGAAGCATTTTAGAGGTAGTCTACCCGCGTTTGTGTGGAAAGAGAGTGGGACACCATTTAGAAAAAACAACTAAGTAAACCCGACTGGGATTCGAACCTCTATGTCCCCATCATCAGTATAACACAAGAATGACACCTTAGACCATTCGGCGACTGAAGTGGTTCTCATAATTTTGGATTGGAATCAGTTTGAGAGCTCTAATACACAATATTGGTGGCCCATTGCCAACATAATTATGGTCAAAATTTAACCAGACCCGTAATTTAACACTTAACTGAATGTATGAATGTTTTAATGAATGGGATTGGGTTATAACCAAAGAATGATCGAAGCCTATATTTCTTTAAACCGAATCTTGAATCCAAATTTAAAATTTCAATCGAATCTTTAAAAATGTACAAATTTGGTTAAAGTGAAAATATTAAGTATTTAATTTAAAAAATGGCTGTTCAAAGCTTGTTGCCACTGATAAATAATTATTATGTTTGCCATGTCTATAATGTTATAAATAACAAAAACAACCCTTAATTAGTTTAGTAGTAATACAAATTTTGTGATTTTGTTTGTCCCCCTAATAAATAAGACTAAATAACCCATTTTTACTAATTGCTTAAAATTTGTGTATCAAGTCGAGGTCTTCATAATTGTATCAAAGATACATTTTGAGGTTTCTATGAATCTCAAATCGCCGAAATATCATATAGTTCGAGGAATATGAGGAATCGAGCATTCCATCTTTAATTGTAAGTGTAACCAAAAATGTTAGAAATTTAGTTACTTTTTATATTTTTCTCCAACTTAACCAAATTTTTATTTCCTTTTTTTTTAAAAAAAATCATCTTTTCAGAGATTTGCATTAGATATGCAAAATATTGGAGTCGACTCATCTTTGATTACAAAAGTATTGTGTTTTTTATGGTGTGATAGAGTACTTGGAAAAATATTCAAACTGTAAATGGTTTAGGAATCATAATCATGTGGGAATTGCGAAATCTCTAGTAAAGACACAATTTACGCTTTTGCCACTAATCACGAATCATTCCAATCATTTAACAAACCACCTACAATTAATAGAGTTAATTTGATAGGATCATAGAGATATGACTCTAAAAGAGACTTGTATTAATGAGACACCCCTTGTCCAAAGGTTTGAAACAAATATCAGCTTCGAATTCGCTTTGAAAACAATTATGGTTTTGACAATTATTATGAAGCTCTGTTAGTAAAAATATTGACAGCTAAAATCCTTGATTCACGTTCAATTATTGACATTCGGAGCTGTTATTGTTAGTGGAAATAACTTGATTTATCAGAAAACATATATAAACATAACTAATCACGCTGTTCCCTTACGGAGTAGGCAAGAAACTGTGCATATAGCTTAAAAAAATCTGTACTTAATCCATCCTCACTAACTTTCTCCACACTTCCCTATCCTTGCATACTCCCTTCACATCAACAACATCAATACATGCTATTTTATTCTTAAAACTCTTAATGTTTCTCTTTTTCACACATTCGTCTACAACATTTAGCCACATCTTACATGGTCTACACCTTCATTTTGATCCACACTCTACCTTCATATATATGCTCGATCAGAATGAAACAAGATATTACAAATAATTGAGAGGGTTGGGGCAAAAACATGATAACATTTATTTTATGAAAAAAATGTGTAAACAGTGATTTCTGGTAGCTTACCTCTTGAACTAAAAGTTGTTTTTATTGTCAGTCATGACCTTGAGGTTATCTAATATCAAAGATTATTTTGTTTATTTTTTATAGCTAAATTTACGGATTTCATATAGGTTTAAATAGTGAATATATCCCATCTAAATCTACACGCGTTAACATGTTTTTACCCTGATACCCTCAAATGTGCAATAAAACCTTTATCAAGCGATTTTAATATATAAAGTTTTATACATAATAATAATAATAATAATAATAATAATAATACTATAAAAAATTTTAAGCATAAAACCACAAACAAAAATATTCAAACTTCGATTCGTCTTTGGGAATATTTCCAATTTTTGATTAGTATGGGCACACCCCTAAATGAGATTAAGTAAAACTGACCCAATATTCGAGACAGGAGCGGTAAGGCAGAGCTGAGTATCAGCACTAGACCGCAGTTGACAATGACGTGTGTCAACGGTGTCAGTCTGGCTTTGGGGCGCACACCAGACAAGAACGGTAACGTATACAGGCCGATAGATGAGGTTGTCATGAGGTAAAATATAAGGATGATCTCCAGCGTCGCGCCGAACAAACCCAACTTTGACAGGGAGGCGATACCGAGGGTAAATTGCTGAAACAAACAATCACAATAAATTAAATATAGGGATGGGACCCTTGAATCCTCAAATCCTTAAGGATAGGTATTCAAGAAACAAGAATTTGAGAAAATTTTAGATTCAAGACCTAAATCCTTAAAAAAAATGATTTTTTTTTCTTTCAATTTTTAAAGTGAAATTTGTTTTAGAGCTCTAATAATGCTTATTGGTGGTTAAGAAGCATTTAGGATGAACTCAACAACAAGACCCCACAACCATAATTTAACACTTAACTGAATATATGAATGTTATAATGAATGAATTATTATGAGACTTTTTTTTAACATTTAGCTATTATTTCTATTTCCTCCGAGACAAGGTTCATAAATTTATTTCCAAGCTTCGGATTAAAACTCGATATTTGAGATTCAAAAGTAAAATGAAGATTCGAGTTCGTAAAAGTGTGGATTCGATCAAACTCATGTTTTTTTTATTAATTTTGCAAAGCAGCTCATATTTCAATTTGCTGAAAAGCTACCCCTTGATATGAACTTATGATATTGCGGTTGTCAGCGTTTAGAATTATTTCTCATGCCTACTTGGGAATAACGAAGGGCCTAGTGCACATCAATAGGTGTAAGCGAAGCTTCACAACTTCAACTTCACTTTGAAAATTTTTCAGTTTTGACAATTACCAAGCTCGGGCAAGTAAAAACATTTGACATCTAAAATACTCCATTTATGTTCACTCATTGCCATTCTGAGCCGTTTTGTACATTACAGATTAATATACATATGGGAAAAATCTGAAGTAATTTAAATGTAAGTTGTGATAGTAACTTAATTGATTAGAATAAAAGGAAAGATTACAAACAATTGTGCAATCAAACATTTTATTATAAATAATGTTATAGCATAAATTATTATTATTATTATTATTATTATTATCATCTTACTACTCGTTCGGGTTATACGCTTAAGTACTAATTACGTTAATGGATTAGGAATTGGGAAGGTTGAATGTAGAGGAAGTGAACCCGTATTTGCATGGAGTGAGAGTGGAAAACCACCCCCAGTTCACCCGACCAAAGATTCGAACCTCGATCTCCACGTCCTCGGCAGTAGAGCTCAACACGACTAGCGCGTTAGCCAACTATGCCACCGAGGCAGGTTGTAGCATAAAGTATATATAAATAATCAGAATATATATTTTTAAACCTAAAATAGCTTACAAAAAATATTTGATCTTCAATTCGGCTATTGTTGATGCGAAATGAGAATATGGACTTCGTACAGTCACTAAATATTATTGTGACTGTTATCTTAGAAAAAACTAAAAATCGAGCGAAAAAAAATGATCTTGAACAAAATAATTATCTGGATAGATCAAATGTTAAGAGCAGTTGCGTACTAAGTCAATGAAAATGAATGAAACCTAGGTCAGGGGATTGGACGGTTATGATAGATTTCCTTCAAGAGGCAGTCAATATCTCTTTGTCTAGTGGCAGCAGTGTAAAGTGTGAATTGTGTTCTTCTTTTCATTGTAAAAGCCATACTGTGTTTGTCGTTTTTAATTGTTTCTTCCCACCTTCCCCGTTATATTCTCCTAAATATATGCCCAAGAAAGAGGGAGCCATCTTACTTTGGTGCTGAGGGGAAGAGCCTTGATCCCCACGAGAAGCAACACAGTGTTCTGAGCCACCATAAAGACAGTGCCACCCGTCAGAATCAGCAGCAACAACATGGCAAGCGGGTACACTATGTTCCTCTGCACCGAGGACGTGTGGCGCTGTTTGTCTGGCGAGGAAAAAAGAAAATCAGCAATTTAGTGCAAAGGCGACAAAAATATTTGGTAAAAAATGTTTTTTACATATTTATTATTTAACATACAATAAGGGTGTACAAAGTGTTTTTTTTTTCAATTCGAAGAAAAGCCGAATCGAATATATGAGGCTGAATGAAAGTTTGTATGGTACGCTCAAATACTCTATTCCAAAAATCCTATGGTATTAGAGAGATTAGAGATTTGCAAAAATAAAAAAAATAAAAATTCAAATACAATTATGAATCCCTTGACTTCAAATGACAATTGGTAAAAGTAATAATACAGGCTTTTGTAGTTGGAAGAATAGCAAAATAATACATACATACCTATTCACGTTGTGCCCTTGCGGGATAGGCAAGAAATTGTGCATATAACTCAAAAAACAATAATCCATCACTAATAACTTTCTCCACACTTCCTTATCCAGGCATACTCCTTCGCTTCAACAACATCCATACACCAAGTCATACATGCTCTTTTATTTTTTAAACTCTTAATGTTTCTCTTTTCCCCACATTCGTCTAAAACATTTATCCACGTCTTACATGGCCTACCCCTTCCTTTTGATCCACACACTCTACCTTCATATATTTGCTACTAACTGCAAATAATATGAGAGTTTGGGTGCACAGAAAAAGATTGAAATTGTAAATGTCAAGAAATTGGAACTAAGAATTGAAAAAAAAAAAGGTTAAAATTTAAGAATCGAAGATCGAAAGAGAGAAAAACTGGAACTTTAACATCATTAGCTAATATGTTATTTACAAATTTTCGGACATACCTAGTATCCTCCTGCGCCTTTCCACCCGGCTGAGTGCGTCCCCTAGGCCAGACTGCAGGGCCCCGTTCTGTAGCCCCATGACAGTACTGTCAAGGTCGTCACAGGACATGGCGCTAGGCGGTGGAGACATCGGTGGAGGGGAGAGATAGGTGCGCCCGGTGGTGCGAGCCAACGTCAACCTGCGCCGGACACAATCCTCTTCTAGCCGAGCCACATAGAACTCCTCGTTAACATCCCGCAGAAACTGGGGCTTCACTAGGAACTGGCCCACCACCGAGAACAACCGCACAAACCCCAATGGCGTGCACACTGAAATATACAAAAATACATTTGAATTTTCGATTCCCCAAAGACTTCAGTGAGCACAACTTAAATGATGAAACCTAGGTCGAGAGATTGAGCCGTAACAATTCTCTTCATGAGGCAGCCATTACCTCTTTGTCAAGTGGCAGCAATGTTAAGTGTGAACTGCTTTTCTTTTTAATTGTTAAAGTAATAATATGTTTTTCTTATTATATGTCTCTTTCTAAGGGTATGCGAAGTCAACTTTTTCAATTCGAATCAAACTCGAATCGAATATATGAAATATTCTTGAAGCCGAATCAAAGTTCAAATATTTGTTGTTAGTTGTTTTATGATTGAAAAAGTAATATATTGTGGTTATTAATACATAACTTTATGAATTAAAATTACTTGAAATTGTTTTATTGCACAAATGTTTGTAATGTTTTGTTTTATATGATAAATCAAGTTAACATAACTTACAAATCAATCACTTCACTTTTTTTTTTCATATGAATATTAATTTATAATGTAAACAACAGCTCAGAATGATATTAATGACAGTAAATTGAGTATTTTAGCTCTCAATATTTTTATTGGTGAAGCTTCTGAGTTGTCGAAACTGGAATTTTTTTCGAAGCAAAGTCGACATTTATTTCAAAGCCAAGTTGAAGTTTCGAAGCTTCACACACCCCTATATATATCCCTCTTCCTGTACTTTTTTCCACACATAACAAAATTTATAAATTGTATCAACCCTAAATATACACCCTAACTAAGTTTAGAGATTTCAGAAAATGACAGTTGAAATGTGAAATTTATGGTAGAAGTTAAGCCCGTGCGAATCTAAAATTTTCCATTTTGAGTCGAATCTAAATCGAATATCATACTAAAAATAAAATTTCAAATTAAATATTTTATTTTGAAAATTTTCAAATCCAAATCAAGTAACATATCCTTAGAAGTCTTTGAAAATATTTTAAACCTAATCTTAAGTTAAACAAGTAGACAAATCCTTATGACTAACTTATGAAAGGTTATAAACGAAATAAATTACTATTTTTTTTATAATGGTTTGCTGTATAAGACCATAGAAAGTTGAAATTATTCTTAGGTATGCAAAGATTCAAATTTCGAACTAAGCTCATCGAGTCCGAATATGAAATTTACTTGGATTCAAAATTTCGAATCCACCACGAATCTCTCTAATAATAAGACTTGAGAGCTCGAATCAAATCAGAATCTTAGCAATATTCGAATTTACATTCGAAATTTCGAAGGTTCACACAGGTTTAGTAGAAGTAGTTCAGCTTTAGTGCATTCATCGTCAGATGAAGAAATTATTTGTCTGCTTTATTATATAAAACAAAACATTAATAATTAATGTACGCTATTATACTCACATAGCAGCATCAGCACGCCAAGAAATGATATACACGAATACAGGAATGGTAAATAGTAGCTCCACAAATCTGAAAAGATAATTAAAAAAAAAAAAA
>CABFWB010000254.1:81378-110935 GCA_902151455.1 Timema bartmani
GGGGGGGGGGGGGGGGGGGAGGCCGCATCGGTAAGCGAGGCCCAAAAATAGAATATTTAAAGATATTTGAGCTTCCCTCTTTACTTTGGGATAAGATGTTTCGTAGTTTTCTGTACCCTCATTTCTTGTTGACATGAAATAGAGTGGTTGTAGGTGAGGGAACAAAGGTAGTATACACTTGAACAGAATGAAGAAGTACATATAGTAAAACCCAATCCGAAAACTTAGTCCAGTCTATAGCGTGTCTGTCTACTGGGCTAAGGATCCCGGGTTCGATTCCCGACATGGCATCAGTGGTGAAGTGTGGGTTTACCCTTTCACGGTGATAAATTAACGTTCGGGGACTGGATGTTGTACCTGTTCTGGTCTTAAGTTAGATTATAAGGCACATGAAGCTACGACAGGCCTAGCCAGCCGGAAATAGTAATGGATGTAAAGTAAATACAGTAAAACCCCGTTAGACCAAACCCCGGTAGTCCGAAATTCCGAATATTCCAAACACACTTTTTCAGAAAACGGAGTATAAAAATCAAGTCAAATTAAATATAATATGTTATTGGTTAACAAGCTCAAAGTTCAAAGATAATTGTAAGAAAGAGTTATATCTGATAATAGATGCATAATATTCACATGTTGTAGTCAACACAATATGTTTTCATGTAAATGAAAATAATAACTTCATTACATTATGTGTTTATCCATCAGTTAAGTAAACGAACATTTGATTAAACTCATTCAACTGTAATTTAAAATTCGTGTACATACTGTAATACCGTATTCTCCCGGTTAATCCGAACTAGCTTCGGTCCCAATTAGTTCGGATTAACGAGGTCCTAGTGTAGTTCCAGAAAACGACACCTGACGGCGATAGATAGATATACTTTCTCGCCGACCATTCCAACATCCACGAATGAAATACCAACACGGGTCCGCCCTCTTGAATAACCCACCCCAGTGAGATGGCGTGTGCACAATCGAGTAATTCTAAGAATCGAGTAAAATTACTCGAGTAATTTTTAGCAAATCATCTACTCGAAATGTCTCTTGGTAATTTTACTGTTTTTTGTTTTGTATCTTACTTCCATTAGTTTCAATTTATAAATAATCATATTTTACTGAGGAGAAATTAAAATAACTAAGAAAGACAATATCTAGTTTCGTCAATGCGATTGTGAAAATAAGACTGCCGAGGTGCCGAGTAAAGAGAATTGAGTAACTTTCATCGAGTACTTTTGAAAAGAATCGGAAATGTGATACGCTTAGCTAGTAGCATGCTTTTCGATTGTGTACTTTACATCTGCGAGTAATTTGTATTGAGAATGCATGTGCAACATTTAAACCATAAAGGGCCATTTTTGCGTGGCAGCTGAAACTGTTGATGAAAAATGAGCTCTAAGGGAATATACCTTTTAAATGGAAATAGCATGGTAAACAGTCTAGCCAATAAGGTCGATTCTTACTTATTTGGTAAGAAAAGAGAAAATAAAAGAATAACACGGTCCGGGTAAAGTTACTCGAGTAATCCGGGAAGAATCGAGTACTCCCGATTACACAACACAATCGAGTAGGCCTAACTCGATTATTTTTACTCGATTGTGCCTATCACTAGTATGCACGGTCACCTACAAGAGTCTATTTCCGACATTTCGTTATTTCAGTCGTAACAAACAAACTCTGGTTCTGATATAGGCCATGACATAAAGAGGCAGAAGGGGGTGGGTTAAGAAACCATTGTTTACCACAATCTTGGCAGCTCCTCGGGGCAGGGGTGTCCAAACACTTCGCACAGTGGGACTAATAAAGTGAACCGGTTTTTTTAAGACCCGCTTCGGTGGCCACGTGGTCTAACGCGCTACTCTTTGCAGTAGACTGGACTTCCGATGACCAGGAGATATAGGTTCGAATCTCGGTCGGGGGTTAACTTCCTCTAAATATAATAATCTAATACCACCAGCGTAATTAGAACATAAGCGTATAACACTAACGGGTAGTAAGACGCGGCGCTAAAAAAACAAACATTCAAAATACACTAGGGTCGCGATTATCCGGACTTCGATTATCCGGCCCTCCGTACTATCCAGGTCGGTTATCGGTGTTAACAAGTGTTTTAAAATAAACTAACCAGTACATATCCACTATAAAAACATTTACTGAATTTATAATGTACTCCATTTGACGCTCTATTTTAACTTTTTGTTCTTGCTTGGTAGCCGATGTTCCATTCACAAAATAAAGAACTGTATGATAAAGATTTTAAACATTTCTTTCTCGTTTAATTTTTACTGTCCCCCTACAGTAATTACTGTATTCCCATTTTACACCACAATCAGAAAATGGGCAGATTCTATTAAAACAAAGTTAAATGTTCTGTGAACATTAAAAAAAAAGGTAGGCAAACCCCTAGTACTAAAAATTATAAATTAAACTCGAATTCTGTACTATCCGACTTTTCCGTTATCCAACCCGGAATTCCGCCCATTTAAGGTCGGATGATCCGCACTCTAGTGTATTTTATTAAGGCCGGATGATCCGCACTCTAGTGTATTTTATTAAGGCCGGATGATCCGCACTCTAGTGTATTTTATTAAGGCCGGATGATCCGCACTCTAGTGTATTTTACTTCCTGGCGACACATCGGAGATAGTACAGTAGCCCCATGGCTTCTTTGGCGCTGACTGACGGCTTTGAAAAGCTACCAGACCAAATTATGTATCCCTACGCCGAACCATATGATCTGCAAAAAACATGTGTTTAGCAGCTGTCACTTCTGACAGTCAAAATTTAGGTTTATACCTAAATGTTGACTGTCAGCTCTCAGCTGTGAACTGTCAGTCAGCACCAAAGAAGCCATGGGGCCAACTGTAGCTAAAGACCAGAATGCAACGGGACAGTTTCAAATGTGAAAAAGGCTCATTCCGTTCGAGTCCAGGAAGGTGTAGTCTTGTATTTAGTGTAACGCCACAATTGAGGCGTAATAAGTCTATGAAACTGGCCCCAAGTTGTCGAACTGGTTCCTGCCAGAATCTCGGGGATTGAGGCGGTCGGCAATCGGTCCCATTTGTCACCCAGGAACTGCACCTGTGCGGCCATAACCACACGTAATATGTGCGCACACTCCACCTGGCATAGAACGAGTCTAAAGGAACAGGAAGGTTGTGAGGATACACGGGCCGACATTCGCCTGGAGAGAGAGGATGGAGATCCATACTGTCTACCCCCACAGTACTTTTTTTGTTAGCACCACGTCTTACTGCCCGTTCGGGTTATACACTTATCTACTAATCACGCTTACAGTTTCAGGGATTTGTAAGGTTAAATTTAGAAGAAGTGTACCCAAATTTGCGTGGAAGTGGAAAAACCATATTGGGGAAACCTACCTACAGCACACCCAACTGGGATTCGTAGTCCCAATCTCACCAGTCGTCGATAAACCGGACTAAATGAGTTTGACACCGGCTCAGGTTAGATATTATCAATGTTGATAAATATAGTATGTTCTTCTTAATTCAACCACCCAGACGTTGGTTTCGATATGATTTCTATCCATACAGAACTGGACATTCACTCAGCCTTTGGGCTGGTTAGTGTTTCCTGCACCATCTGATAGAAGTCCCACATAGGGGAGTTCAAGAAGTGCGATGGCTCCCCGTCGCCTTCAACACTGAATTTCTACGAACGAGCGTGAAACTGCTTATCAATTTTGCCCGGGAAAAGGTATTTCCAGGGCTCCTTTACGTTCTACAATCGAGATGGGACCGAAGGCTTAAACATCCACCTCATAGACGTGGATGTAATCATGTTCTTACCGTAGCAGATCTGACGTTTGTTCAACTTTTTGATTTGACTCGATGAAAAGGAATGTTATGATAGATTACCCCCCTTCACTACTTCCCTCGACCTCTGAAAACCACAGGACATCCTGTGAAATAATCGAGAATCGATAGTCGATAAAGAGCCAAGCATCTCCAGAAGGTTTAGACGGTTAATGGAGAATGCATGTCTCCAAGAGTCCAGGCAGGGCCGGCCGGTGACAGAAATCTTGGGGACCATTACAATGATGATTTTGGGGGCTCCTTAATTTCCCCTTCCCCCATTTTAAGACACGTTCAGGTGCCGAGTTAAAAAAAAAGAGGTAATACTTGTTTAATAGGCCTATTACAGTTGTAATATGTCTACTGACTTATGTCACTTTTATATAGGCCCACGTATATAACATAATATTATAATAAGTCCTATTAAATCATATTATAATAATAGGCCTATTATAGTTGTAATATGTCTATTAAATGATAATACCACTTTTTATATAGGCCTACATATTTCAGGGTTGAAAAAAACCCGGGTTATTTAAAAAAAAGTTGGGTTACATTGGGTTTTATTAGTTTTTTGGGTTTTATTGGTTTTTTGGATTTTATTGGTTTTTTGAGTTTTATTAGTTTTTTGTGGTTTAGTTAAAGATATTATGAATGTTATCTGGTCAAACCAATAATTCAAATATATTAATTATTTGGGATCTAGAAAAACATATTTTAATTTTAATATAGTTTGGCACGTATTAATAAGAGATATAATAAAGGAAAACAATAATGCAACAATGTAATTCTTGGCAACAATACTGTATAAGCTAGCAGGTTTGTGTAGAAGAAATAGAAAGAGGAGGGGCGAGGGGAGACCATGAATCAAATCACTGGCGAGCCAGCTGCAGAATCGATTTGTTGCTTTCTTTACTTATAGATAGAAGGTAAGAACTATTGTTATCTCATTTGCTTTTTTGACAAAGTATTATTTCTAGGGCCAAGCATTAATACAGTGTAAGTACCTTAAAATAATATTATCCCAAGTGAGTTATTTTGTTCAACCAATTAAAACATATTTTATAGCTTAGTCTATTGTATAAAATCTGTAAATTTCAAAAACTTGTGTATCACACCAAATACAAATCAATGTATTATTATTATTATTATTATTATTATTGAGTTTGAACAAAAAGGTTTTCAACAGAATGACTGATCATTTTCAAAAATTAGACGATTGATTTGTATCCAAAATATAAGTGTTTTTTTGGGGGTTTTTTTTTTTTTGGCTGGGTAAAACTGTAACAACCCCGACGTATATTGCATATTATTATAATGGTCTTCTCACTTTCACTCCAGCACAGTCGTTAGTGAAANAAAACTGTAACAACCCTGACGTATATTGCATATTATTATAATAGTCTTCTCACTTTCACTGCAGCAAAGTCGTTAGTTAAATTACTAAAACGTCCCTTGAGACGAGGCCCCCTTTAGTTTGGGGCCCGGTATAGCTGTCTACCTAGTACCTCCCCTGTCTACAGGCAGTGAACACTGATTAATAAATTAAGAAGGCTCAGTCGGGAACACAAAGCGCTATATAGACAGACTTTCATCTAGTACGTCAAGCTGTGTGTTTTATGTCTGTGAAAACTATCTTAATTTTATATCTGTCAGAGGGTGACCTGACGGTCTAGGGGTAAGGTGTCAAGACTTATGTGCTGGGGTCCGGGGCTCAATCCTCTGTCCCGGCACAGATTTATCCGATTGCCAAACCCTTCCTTCACCTCTGACAAGACGTGTATTAATCACACACAACTTGTGAATGTGTGGAATGCCAGGCCTCCACTGTGGTTCGGATTCCACGTTAAACTGTAGGTCCTCCATTTCATCCCACATTGGCGTAAGTGCGTATAACCCAAACGGGTAGTAAGACTCGATGCTAATAATAATATATCTGTCAGTAATCTTTTATCAACAGTGTATACGTTTAAAATGATTATACAGAGTGTCCCAAAAGACACTGTACAGTGATGAGTAAGGTATCACGAACCTCCGCGGACCTGAAGATATCTCTGGACACGCCTCTTCATATCATATATCACATCTCATACATCATATATCATGTCCAAACATATATTCAGGTCTGTGGAGGACATTTCCAACATGTTACATGAAAAACTGCTACTAGGTACGCGATTCTTTACTGCATATCAATTTTTTATATAAAAAAAATGGTAGGGTGCACCGTATAGACTTTCTCGCTATATTTATAGCTCTTTAGCTAATTGAAACGAAATAAGAGACTTTGTTGTACAAACACAACGGGGGAAAATAAATTGGAACATTGTATTTCACCAAAGAACACACAGGAAATAATCGTCAATGTTACAGAAACATATTATTTGCTATGTGCATTTAAACTCCCCATATACCAAAACTCTATTAAAAATATACATATATAAACTTGCATTTAGCTCAGAAAATATTAATTTTATAAAATATGTCTTCAAATAAAATATATATACCTTTAAGAGTGCTAGAACTTTATAGTGGTAAGTTATTTCGTAGCTGAGAGCGTTGCGGATATATGAGCAACAATTTATATAATATATTTCTATCTTTTTGTGTCTTATTTTAATATATCGCCAGATTGGGGACTGCTGTCACCAGAATAGGGCCCTTATCACCAAATTGGGGACTGCTCTCACTAGAATAAGGCCCTTATCACCAAATGGGGAACTGTTTTCCCTGTAATAAGGCCCTTATCACTAAATTAGGGACTGCTATCACTAGAATAAGGCCCTTATCACCAAATGGAGAACTGTTTTCACTGTAATAAGGCCCTTATCACTAAATTGGGGACAGCTATCACCGGAATAAGGCCCTTATCACCAAATTAGGGACTGCTCTCACTAGAATAAGGCCCTTATCACCAAATGGGGAACTGTTTTCCCTGTAATAAGGCCCTTATCACTAAATTAGGGACTGCTATCACTAGAATAAGGCCCTTATCACCAAATGGAGAACTGTTTTCACTGTAATAAGGCCCTTATCACTAAATTGGGGACTGCTATCACCAGAATAGGGCCCTTATAGCCAAATAAGTACTAATGACGTAGAATTGGAATTTATCTTAGTCTGCTTTAATTTAATAAGATTCAACAAAGCTTTTTATGGCAATATGTAAGACACAGACTATAGACTTAGAATGTATATCACAACAAAAAAACTCTGAAAAAAGTGCCTCAAGGATTGTAAACTTCACATTTAACATCACGGTTAATCGGCCATGAGACGGGGCCTTAAGGTGGGTATGTAGGGAACGCGATAAAAGGTCAATATGTTTGCAGTTTTTAAAAGCAACATTTTTTAGCCCAAATAAATCAAATAATTGTTACAGTAGAAACTGAGTTTAATTTCATTCACATGGTGATATCAACAGTTTGTTGAATATATGTCACGAGCATAGCAACATTAGATGATACAGTTTTTAAATGAAGAGAAAAAGTTGCCATTAAATTCCAGGACACCCTCAACGGATATTCAACAATTGGCGAGGTTTCCACGCGAATAAAATTAAATTATGTTCGACACTGAAGAATTATTTGATTTCTTTTGACCAAAAAAAGTTTCGATATAAAAACTACATAAATACTAGCTAGCTCGTGTTCCAAACACTCCCACCTGATAAAATAAACCAACGTCAGAATGAGAGATGTGTGTGTGTTGGCTTCTCAGCAGTTCAGCTGTTTCATTTACTTAGGACGTTATGAGCCCTACTAGTAGAGGTTGGTGATGACGAGTCATAGACATCGTGTCCCATGTACTAACTGTCCTGAAAACCTTCCTAGACGCAGGCAAGATCACATACATCGTCTATAGGAAGGATGATGTGAATACAAACAATAGTACTAGCTAGTAAACCGAACCAACGGTCATAAAGTTATGCACAATAACCGTGGACCAAAACTTTACCCTCGAATATTATTGCCCTGCAGACAGACAGTACAATAACCTATTGCCCTGCAGACAGACAGTACAACAACCTAGTGCCCTGAAGACGGACAGTACAATAACCTAGTGCCCTGAAGACAGACAGTACAATAACCTAGTGCCCTGAAGACATACAGTAAAACAACCTATTGCCCTGCCAACATACAGTATAACAACCTATTGCCCTGCAGACAGACAGTACAACAACCTAGTGCCCTGAAGACAGACAGTACAACAACCTAGTGCCCTGAAGACAGACAGTACAACAACCTAGTGCCCTGAAGACAGACAGTACAATAACCTAGTGCCCTGAAGACAGACAGTACAACAACCTAGTGTCCTGCAGACATACAGTAAAACAACCTATTGCCCTGCCAACATACAGTATAACAACCTATTGCCCTGCAGACAGACAGTATAACAACCTATTGCCCTGCAGACATACAGTAAAACAACCTATTGCCATGCAGACAGACAGTACAACAACCTAGTGCCCTGAAGACAGACAGTACAACAACCTAGTGCCCTGAAGACAGACAGTACAACAACCTAGTGCCCTGCCGACAGACAGTACAACAACCTAGTGCCCAGCAGACAGACAGTACAATAACCTATTGCCCTGCCGACAAACAGTACAACAACCTAGTGCCCTGAAGACAGACAGTACAATAACCTATTGCCCAGCAGACAGACAGTAAAACAACCAATTGCCCTGCAGACATACAGTAAAACAACCTATTACCCTGCCAACACACAGTATAATAGCCTATTGCCCAGCAGACAGACAGTACAACAACCTATTGCCATGCAGATATACAGTACAATAACCTATTGCCCTGCCAACACACAGTATAACAACCTATTGCCATGCAGACAGACAGTACAACAACCTATTGCCCTGCCAACTCACAGTATAACCCAGCAGTGACGCATTTAGACATGACTAGATGTTTTCTAGCCCGCCAGTAGGTCAGCCAATAGATACAAAACTCACAAGTGTTAACGGGACAAGTGTGACGGGATGTTATGAGGTTCCGCAACAAACAGTTCGCATACATTAACACCCCGATGTGAATATATAGGGGCCACACTTACATCACATCTGCACTAAAAAAACACTAACGAGCTATTAATGGGGCTGAACACAAATACAGTGAACCGTTATACTAAGAGGTGATAGTTTTTATTCTATATTTTTTTAATAAGAATTTACATTAGTTTATTAGAGCGAGCACTTTCTAAACCAAGATTATATAAGTTTTACACACTTGTGTTTAGCACCGCGCCTTACTACCCGCTTGGATTATATTCACACATACTAATTACGCTCATATGTTAGGTAGGAGGATGATTTACTTTATAGGAAGTGTACCAGCATTTGCGTGGGGAGGAGCGTGTAAGGGGAGAGAAAGTGTAAGATCAGTGAGGGAAAACCAATCTCAGTAAACCCGACCTGGATTCGATCCCCTTTCTCCCCATCATGTTCGGTCCAGTCTATTGCGAGAGTGTCGCTTTAGGCCAGAGTAGTAACAGACAGTAAGGGGACGGCCAGACTGGAGCGAGCGAGCGACTGAAATATAAAATAGAACACATTGGTTGTAATGAAAGGTGGCCAGACTCGAGCGAGTGAGCGACTAAAATTTAAAATAGAACACATTGGTTGTAATGAAAGGTGGCCAGACTCGAGCGAGCGACTAAAATATAAAATAGAACACATTAGTGGTAATGAGAGGTGGCCAGACTGGAGCGCGCGCGCTCGACCCGGTACAGTCTAGTTTACAGGCGCTAGGCAATATTATTGTATGTTGGTTCATTGAGTGCTAGGAAAACTTCTCATTTTGACATTTTCATTACTGTCGATAGGTTTAGCACACTTGCTACTAACGGCCTAATTTAATTGGTAAGATTATAAATCATACATATATATATATGTAAAACTGATATGTTAAAATACTTCAATATTATCAAAGTAGGCCTTTACAAATAAGAATCACCATTAGCGTGGAGAGAGGATGAGAAAACCACAACAATAAATCACTTGTTAAAACCCCCCTCAATTCACTCAGCCAAGATTTGGAGCCTCCTCGTCAACAACTAACGAGAGCTATCTGCTAATCACGCGCTCGCTCGCTCGCTCGCACGCTTGCCAGTCTGGCCGAACCCTAAGACACGGTGCTATACAACAACAAGGTGAGGAATCCTATCTTGACTTTCCGATATGTGAAGTTTAGCAAAGGTCGTTAATAAACGATTTAGGAATAAGATATGTCGTTCTTACACCTTGAAAACACAAACTGACCGGCATAAAAAAAAAGAAGTAAAGGTACTGACCGACACTGTAAAGCTACCCAAGTAGAATAAAAAGCATCGTATTGTCTAGACCGAAAACTTTCCAAGAAGAAGAAGTCCGCCGTGTCTTGTTCTATCGCGGAATAAAAGCGATAAAATTCCTTTATATCTTTCAAATCAATCCTTTCACGACTCGGTTGTAGACAGAAGAAGGTAAAACGAACAGCCAAGACTCGTTCACTTCGTTTCGAGATAAAATTGAGCCATTAAAAAGATCGCCTAAACTCCGGTACAGTTTAAAATAATTGCGAGACACATTCATTTTTAGTTTTATTCTTCCTCTAACGTAATCGAACTCTCGCGCATGCGCATAACCATGACTCGATTTTGGCTAACGGCGCAGGGTAGAGGGGTGGAAAGAAGACATGAAAATAAAATAATATTGAGTGAGAACTTAGATTCGTATGCTCAACTTGTACAACTCTGTGCTAAAAGAGATTTGTGATGAATATTAACTAGGTATTTCAACTATTGTAAATGTGAAAGTTTCGTAATATTTTAGCGAATATGTGAAAATTCCAGAAATTTGATCAAATTCCCTGTTTCCCAGGTCGCTGGACACCCTGTATAACGTTATGAGCTATGAGGCAAAGTTTCTTCCAATAACGGTCCGACTATATACATAACCGACTTGTTTACTTCTACTTGGGCTGACTAAATATGTTAGATTCACTGATTGTTATTGTGTTATTTCTCGTGCTATTGTTTAGTAACTTTAGGCCAGTAACGTAAAGGGAATGTGTTTTCAAGGCACGCGTCAATTACCCAATCTTAACATGTTTTTGTAGATTAACACGTTCGACGGAAAACAAGATCAGAACTGAAATGTGGCCACGTGACCAGCTCTAAACCAATCGCAAGGAAATCAGCGTGAAATGCTCAGGTCATTCTGTACCAGTGGAAACAATCTCAGCTCTGTCTGTTCTTATCCATAAAAACGGTGTCAGATTATCAATCAAAATTTTAAAAATCAATCGACTCGAATCAATGCGCATGCGCTTAATCCAACCGACTCGGTACGCTAATGCACCTACAAAGCGAGATACAAGCAGACGGCTGCTCCTACTGTTGTGTTTTGATTTATTCCACTACAAGACACAACAATAACATATCCATCGTGACAATAAAATACAGTAGAACTTTTTTTAATTCGAAATCCATGGGATATGTAAAAAAAAAAATTCGAAATATCCAAAAAAATTGAACTAACCATTTTTATGAGTATCTAGGCAGTTGGTTACACAATAAATCAATAACCTCAACGTATGCTTCATATAACTAAACACGTGATAGTGTATGCTATATAAAACACAAACACATAAAAATATACATAAATGAAAAAAAAATATTTAAACACAGAATACTAAAACTGAGAAAAATTAACATAAGAAAATTGCAGACATAAATCAGTCAGAGCGTCACATGATTACATTGTTACACAGAAGCGATGAAAGCCGAGCCTCCCCCCCTTTTTTTTTATCCAGGAAACTCGCTCGCAGCTGGTGTAAATTCTCCATTTTATCTTTTATTACGCGTCCTTGCTTTCTTAACTCTAACTTTATATTACATTCTTGGTATATGGGATGATTTAATAAAGAACGTTAAGTTAGGTTTAAAATGAGTACTAACTCGAAAATTAACAATATCTAGGTTTCGAATTATCTAGATATTTTCTTCTAAAATTAGAATTAAAAGTTAAATTTTTAACATTGATTTAAATATATGAATTTCATGGGAAATCATGGTGGGCTTAAATTACCTAATTTTTCGAAAAAAAAAAAAGCCCCAATGTCGAATCAGCCAGTTCCTACTGTATCTGTGTATTCACTACCTGTTTTAAGTTTGCATTGCAAAGCATAATGGGTCAACATACATTTCTACTAACATGTAAATTGCTGAGCCACCCAAGCAGCTTTTTCTCTAAATTTTTCAGCCAAAGTGTGAATCAAGCTTTAATGTTATGTTAGGTAATGTTATGTTATGTAGTATCTGAGAGGGTACGCGTACCACATTTTGGGAAACACTGCTCAAGAGTAAGCCTGTGCAAAACTTCGAACTATCAAATCCAAAATATCGAATCTTAACATTTATATTCTATGAAATTTAATTCGATCTTGGAATATTCAAGTTAAAATTTAAATAAAATACATAGTTTAAGTTTTTTTTTTAAAGTTACCATATATCCATTGTTTGACTTGACTTGCGAGTCTCGTAATATTTAAATCCTAACCATTATTTGGACAAGGTTTATTGACCTTATTTATTGATTCAATTAAAAATATATAAGATATATAATTATACATGCTAATCATTCGATTTGGATTTGATTAAGTTTTAGTTATAAAAACATTCGATTCTGATTAGATTCAAAACATTTCCAATTTAAAATATTCTATTCGGAGTCGATTCGAACAATTTCCATTTTTTTAATATATTTTATTCAAAGTCGATTCGAATCATTTCCACTTTAAAATATTATATTCAAATTCAATTCGAACCATTTCCATTTAAAAAAATATTCTATTCTGATTCGATTCGAACCATTTCGATTTAAAAATATTTATTTGGAATTCGATTAGAGCCATTTTCATATTCGATGTATTCGCACATAAAATTAATCAAGAGGTAACAATGTTCGATTGAAGTTTTGTATCGAGGTGGTATTGTTTAATAGACTTACAAGGATTTGTTCGGCGTAAGAGTCGTCGCACTGTTTATGTTGTTTACATTAACATAAACACATTGTTACCAAGAAATATTGTAAACAAAGGTGCCACGTGCATAAAGAGAATAACACGAACAATGAATCCCAAATATTTTGTTTTTTAAGTATACATTATTTATATGGCTTACTTTTGAGGAATTAACCAACTCCTATGACCCGTCAGGTAAAATATCACACACCCAGAATAAGCTTTTTATTTTCCCCCTCAAGAGGTGAAGAAACGGGAAGGGGAAGTGAATTGCAGTTCTACGATCGTTCTGGGAAATATGGCACCGGCAGACGCGGACTTCTTGTCAACGGGCAACCAACCAGCCTCCTGCGGACGTTTAGATGAAGCCATCAGTTACAGAAGTTAGATTCAGATAAGAGGGGAACTTTTTCAACTGTTAAAAAAAAAGGTCAATAAAACAATGTTCATGTATTCATACGTCAAGTTATGTGATCTGCAGCTGTCCCCTTTGATAGAAAATAGCAATACCTANAAAGTAAAATGTTTTATTTATTGATGACTACAAAAGATAGACTTATTTGTATTTTCTAAAAGTTTCTTCCTACTAGAAAATTACTGTACAGTCCAATTTTAAGATGAAGGGCTTTCAAAAAAATCGTAAAAGGGGCATTTAAAAATCAAAAAGAGCCTTTAAAATCACACAAAGGACCTTTAAAAATCACAAAAATTGTCTTTGAAAATACATATTTGTTGGCAGACAATGCCTCAAGGGCGGCGCTACACTAAATAAAGGACAGCACATACCTAGACCAGAATAGAATGGGCCACTTTCAAATGCGAAACTGGCCCATTCCATTCTGGTATAGCTAGGACTCTAGGTACAGTAGCCCCATGGCTTCTTTGGTGCTAACTGACAGTTCACAGCTGACTTCTGACAGTCAACATTTAGGTATATACCTAAATTTTGACTGTCAGAAGTGACAGCTGCTAAAGACATGTTTTTTGCAGATCATATGGTTCGGCGTAGGGATACATAATTTGGTCCGGTAGCTTTTCAAAGCCGTCAGCTGCCAGCGGTGAGCTGTCAGTCAGCACCAAAGAAGCCATGGGGCTACTGTAGGTGTCATCTTGTATTTAGTGTAGCGGTGAACTTGAGGCGTACCCAATCCCACTATGATACCGGTCCAAAATCGGTAAGATTTTATTATTTTATTAGTGTAATTTTATAGTTATTGATAATATCTATCAAAAGTGACAGCTGTAGATCACATGACTTGACGTATGAAATTATGAAAGAAGATCTAGTAATTTTCCTAACTATCCGATAAGGTTCTCCTATGTAAATTGAAGTGTAGTAATGCCAGCTTGAAAATCAAGCAGACGCGAGCAGCCCGTAGGCCGATTAGAAGCATGTATGTTGTGAGGAGGAGGAGAGGTCAATGACCCTTCCAGCCTCAGAGGACCCCACAGGAATAGTTGGAGCATCCTCGCATCCTCCACGTATTATCGCGTCATTGGCCCAGCTAGAGGTCGAGCGAGGCAGGAGGGTGCTTCGTCACACTTTTAGAAGACACACGTCTCCCGACGGTGATGCGAGTTGTGTGCCGAGTTGTCGACGAGTTGTACGTCCAAGTGTCAGGTGCTACCCAGCAAAACTATATTTTAGAATTCCATTACTTTTCCAGGTTTTCCAGAGCCAATTTTCAACTTTTCCAGTCACTATATAACATTACAGACATTATTATTATTATTTTTATCACCGCGTCTTACTAGCCGTTCGGATTATACGATTAGGTATTAATTACGCTAATGGTTTGAGAGATTAGGAAGGTTACATTAATAATAAGTATACTCGCATTTGCGCAGAGAGAGAGAGTAGAAAACTATTTTGGAAAAAACACCCTCAGTATACCCGACTGAGATTCGAACCTTGATCTCCCCGTCATCGGCAGTCTAGTCTACTGCGAGAGTGGCGCATCAGACCAAGCGGCCAACAAAGCGGGTATTTTTTTTTTGGTTAAGATCGCAGCTTAATGTAATCATATTTTTTGACACGTACACATTTTGAAATTATGTCATTCTATGCAGGTATCAAGGCCGATACACAAAGAATGCTAAGCTAAACTAAGCCATGGTTCCTCCCCACCTCCCCCCGAATGCATATTCCCTGTTTTTCAGGTGACCTGGTGACTACGGCCATCGAGCGGAAATTATAAGGATAAGGAGAGTCGTTTCCGCACCCATTCGTCGTTTCTTCCGCAGCCACAGCGACAACTTTTCTATTACATTCCATTTATCACAGTTTCATATTTAGACACACATCGTCAAGTTACCGAGGAGAAAGTGACCCTCGAACTTTGGTCGATTCCAAGACTCCCTCACTAGATAAAATAATTCAGGAGCCTGAGAGAAACCTAAATCGATCGTCTCTGACCCAAACAGTAAGACATCCTGTTTCATGGATACGTGCCCACCGATACGGCTCCTTACTCCGTGTCTTACTACCCATCCGGGCTATCCGTATTTTCACACATTAATGTGGTTAGGGATGAGGAAGGTAGGATTTTAGAGGGAAGGTTTCCGCGTAGGGAGATTGGAAAGCCATCGAGAAGGGAGAAAAAAACACCTACGTTAATCCGACCAGGATTCAAACCAGACGAAGTTGACACCTTAACCTGCGCGCCCAACAGTGCGAGTCCTTGATAACCAGAAACGCGAGTCACCCAAAGTGACGTGTTCCTCATCATCGGTACATGTCATTTCATCATGCCCTGACAGAACGAGCAATGATAAGAACTGTTACAGATAGTACCTCTGAACAGCTGATACTGCACAGCTGTAAGATAACCGGCTTCGTGGAATAGTGGTCTGAAGAGCTCTTGAACCTAGGATATTTATCCCGAAAGGGAAATTACCCCAACAGTCACCAAGGTCGGGTTAGACTTAGGCCTAAGTGTTTCCACTGGTTCCACACCCTCATATTATCACCTCATATCAACGGGACATGGAAAGAGCCTCCGCGGAAATGATGTACTATTAATACATTCGGGTGTGTCCTGAGCAACGGAACATTAATACCGGCTAATATTTCCACAAATTGAGCTACAGAATGTTGTAGCTCAGACACATATTATTATTATTATTACAAGATGGTGGTCAAGCATCCTTTTATACCCGGGCGAACCTCCAACTTGGCGCCCATTGTCTATCACAGGATTTTGGTTCAAACATTGTCTTTATGACCTTCAAAGGAAACCATTACAGGCCAAAAATTATTGGATGTTCTTTTTTGATTGTTTGTAATCGAATTTTTATGCAAGCTACATAATTGGAGACATTTAAAGTGGGGCACATTTAAATGTATATCAGTTTAGTGACATAGTTTTGGATTAAACGTTTTATTTCGCCTAAAATATATTATAAAATAAATAATAATCATTGC
This sequence comes from Timema bartmani, assembly GCA_902151455.1. NCBI lineage: Eukaryota > Metazoa > Arthropoda > Insecta > Phasmatodea > Timematidae > Timema > Timema bartmani. The sequence goes on from CABFWB010000254.1 coordinate 97,632, forward strand.
ATATTTTGAAATACTTTAGTTATTTGAGGGTAAGCCTATTATATATTTATTCTTATACCCTAGAAACTCGCCCTTCGGGTTTATCCGAATCACGATTATCCAAAAATCTTGTTTATCTAGAACATTCTTTCGACTAAAAAAATGTATTATTACTAACTGAAAAACTTCAATTACAAGGCCTTATTCTTATTGTAACGAAAAAAAAGCCCATTTTATTCCACATTCTGTATCATACTGTAAATAGAATAATATCTTATTTCAAAGAAATATTTTACATCCGTAACAGTGACAAATTCGCAAAATTAATGATTATCCAGAATCTCGATTTTTTTAGGGGCGGGGGGAAGTTAGAGACTAAAAGAAAGGTTTTGTGGGATGCCTGTATTTCAATTTTTTAAAAAATATTGATGGCTTGGTTTCAAATTCAAAGTCTTTCCTCTTTGCAGCGCCAAAAAAATAAGCTCACTAAAATATCAAATCGATTAGATACTTGGCCAGGCCAAAAAAATACCTCTTCATGGCCTTCATAAAGTGAAACTAGTCGGACTGGAATCAATATTACCGTTCTATTCGGAGTGTAAACTACGATGTAAGCCTAGGTGGGTCAGCCAATATCTAGAATCGATTAGGAAGACCCGGTAAAGACAGCCAGCTCATGGTATCAAGGACAAACGACTGCAGTGGCGCAGGCAGAAATTAATTTGGGAAGTACTACTACTACTACTATTGGCACCGCGTCTTACTAACCGCTCGGGTTATACGCACGTACGGTATTGTGTAATGGTAGGGTGATTGTGAGATGAAATGGAGGACCTTCAGTTTAACATGGGATCCGAACCACGGTGGAGACCTGGCATTCCTCACATTCACAAGTTGTGATTAATACACGTCTTGTCAGAGGTGAAGGAAGGGTTTGGGCAATAAGATAAATCTGTGCCGGGACCAAGGATTGAACCCCGGACGCTCAGCACAGAAGTCTGACACCTTACCCCTAGACCCCCTTAATATTATATAATAAAAGGTATTATTTCAAATGTCTACCCCCCTACCCCATTTATTTGAGGTATTTAACGTGCACTTTCTGAATCGACTGATTATACCAAAACATGATTTATAAACTAACTTAAATATAGAACAGACACAACATCCAGCCCCCACAACCACCCGGGATACGCTACCGACTGAGCTAAGGTGTCGAAACAATTTTTTTTTTTTGCAAATGGCAATTTTAAGGGGGCACTTTTTAATATATGTAAAGGTATACCTATTGAATTTTAAGGTCATGAGATTCAGTCTATGCATTCTACTCATATTCAATGATCTGATATATATAGGGTGATTCGTAAATCCTTGTACAAACATTAATGGGAAATAAGGAACATTAAAACAAACCTTTTTCGATAATTTTTTGTTAGCACTGAGTCTTACTACCCATTCGAGTTAGGCGCTTATGTACTAATTACGCTAATAGTTTCAGAGATTAGGAAGGTTATATTTTGTGGGAAATGTACACGTATTTGCACGGAGGCAGAGTGGAAAACCATTTTGGAAAACAAAAAAAAAACTTGAACCTTCGACCTCCCCGTGATCGGCGGTCCAGTCCACTGCGAGTGCGACACCCTAGACCACGCGGCCACCGAAGCGGGTTTAATAAATTAAAGTTATTTTATAAAATAAATAGGCCTAAGATGTAATTTTAACGACCCATCAGATATATTTTATAAAAATAATATATTCTATAAATCTTTTATGAAACATTTACCTTAAAGAACTTGATCTAGATGTTTCTGCAATGTGGCAACACACATAAGGGGTGTAAACTCATAATAATATATTCAAACATACCTAATCACGCTTCAATAACATCCAAACACGGAGCCATACATTCTATTTTAGTCTAAAAACTCTTAATGTTTCTTTTTTTTTTACAAATTCGTCTACATTTTGACACGTTTTAAATCGCTTACCCCTTCCTTTTGATACACACACACTCTACCTTCATATATTTACTTCTTCACACAATCCACACTCATCCTCTCATGCCCAAACCAACGTAAGACGCTTCTATCACATTTTCCTTTGTATTCCCTTTCAAACATCACTCCTTCAGCAACCATTTATTACCAACTGTCCATATGTGTTTTCATATTCTATTGAATAAATGTTTTCCCTTGTAGAAAGAAATGGAATAGCGTAATACCGTCCTTATTCGCTGCCCATAGTTTAGTGTAATACCGTCCTTATTCTCTGCCCATAGTTTAGTGTAATACCGTCCTTATTCTCTGCCCATAGTTTAGTGTAATACCGTCCTTATTCTATGCCCATAGTTTAGTGTAATACCCTCCTTAATCGCTGCCCTTAGTTTAGTGTAATACCGTCCTTATTCTCTGCCCATAGTTTAGTGTAATATCGTCCTAGTTCTCTGCCTATAGTTTAGTGTAATACCGTCCTTATTCTCTGCCCATAGTTTAGTGTAATACCACCCGCCTCGGTGGAGTAGTTGGCTAACGCGCTAGTCGTGTTGAGCTCGACCGCCGAGGACGGGGAGATCGAGGTTCGAATCTCGGTCGGGTGAATTGGGGTTTTTTTTTCCTAAATGGTTTTCCACTCTACCTCCACGCAAATGCGGGTTCACTTCCTCTAAATTCAACCCTCCCAATTCCTAATCCATTAGAGTAATTAGTACTTAAGCGTATAAACCGAACGGGTAGTAAGACGCGGTGCTAAATATATTTAGTGTAATACCGTCCTAGTTCTCTGCCCATAGTTTAGTGTAATACCGTCCTTATTCTCTTCCCATAGTTTAGTGTAATACCGTCTTAGTTCTCTGCTCATAGTTTAGTGTAATACCGTCCTTATTATCTGCCCATAGTTTAAGTTGAGGTTAGCTTGCAAGGGTAGAAAAACTCACAACAAAAAAACAATGCCGAGACAAAATACGTCAAGCAGGACCACGAAAAAAAAGAGGTAATGTGACGTCATCAACTAATGCCTGCAATTTGTCGGCAGAGTTAAGGAAGAGTGGTATTCACCTTGAACCGGCAGCACCATTTGCTAGAGACGCACGGAGGTCGCATCAACCAACATCACGTCACTGACGCGACCTTCTCGCGGAACAACAATCCTATTTGTGGTTTTATTCGTTTTAATAGGATAAAAAAACAACCAAAACACCGGCTGGCTCGTTGAGGAACAAATACGTCAATTTTGCAACGACGAGCTCTCAGCTTAGACGTTCTAGATTCTCTAGATCATCCAACATCAATGACCGGGCAACCAAGGGGGCATTGCTCCTCCCTGGGAACAATCCCCCCCCTCTAGATTTATTTGACTCCCCTCTTAATATTAAACTAAAAGATGGTCTTCTATCAAACACCAAACGGTATTTAGGGATTTTTTTTTTTAGACTACCGGATGAAGATCACTTCAAATAGCTTCTACCTCCATCCAAGGTGAGGAATTCTCTCTACTTCCTTCCCTCCACCCTTCTTCCTATTTGGGGCGCTACTGGGTAGTAGCTTACTTAATATTTTTTTTTTATCTTTTACCGCGTCTTAGCACTCCTTTGAGTTATACGCATATATTAACTACGCTAATTGGGATGAGGAAGGTAGGTAGAGTTGTGGATCAAATGTACCCGCATTTTACGTGGAGGAAGAATTGGTAAACCATTCAGGGTAAAATAAAAACAACGCCCTCAAAAATACACCAAAACCGTGATTCGAGCCCCGATATTCCCGCCATTTAGCAATCCAGTCTCAAATACGCGAGTGACGCGTAGGACATCCGATGGCGGGTGTAGCCTAATTTCAACTAAAGCTAAGGCTGCACGAATCCGCTCTCCGCGGTGCGGTGCGGGTGTCTTGAGGGTCCCGTCTAACAGAATCGACTGGTGCAAGTTTGGGCGGTTGGAGCTTGAAGGTCGGGTGGAGGAACACGAAGGGCGGGAAGAGCCAACCAAGCGAGAGTGCGGAAATCCTGTCCTGTCCCATTTCACGGCCCGAAGAATACGTGTCGTATGGATTGCCGCTCTTCTAGGGGCAGTCGCATCCAGCCTGACTACACCCACAACATCGTACAGTCGCTGCTATTGTCTGAATAGAGACCTCCACCCCAAGAAGAGGAATGGGGGGCGGACCTCTTCCTTGGGGTATTGTTGTGGTAAATTGGGAGGAGCCACACCGGTGGACACGCGGGCTGGATGTCATATGATTCAATTCTTAGAGGAAGGGTCTTATCTGACAGCTGGAAAAGTTAATACATTTTTCATATATTTTTAGCACCGTTTGGGTTATACGCTTAGGTACTAATTACGCTAATAGGTTAAGAATAGGGAAGGTTGAATTTTGAGGAAGTGAACCCGCATTTGCGTGAAGGGAGTGTGGAAAACAATTTAGGCAAAAACCACCCCAGTTCACCCGACCGAGATTCGAATTTCCATCTCCTCGGCCTCGGCAGTCTAGCTCAACACAAAACTAGCACGTCAGCTAACTACACCACTGAGACGAGTAGGCTAGTTAATAAATCTAACTTCATGTATTTATACATACTCGTATTATCTGCTAATGTCACTTTTAAAAGATATTATCAATACCTGTAAAATAACAATAAAAATATAGTAAATTTTTATCAATGTTTTGTGTATGTAGGTATATATATTTAAATTTTGTAAAAGATTCATACTACCAAAATCATAATATAGTTTGGTTTTTTGGTGATGGAAGAGGTTGGGCTTCGAATCCCAGCAGGACGTACTAAAGATCTTTTTTCAAATGGTTTTCCACTCCTCTTTGATGAAAATGTGATTACATTTTGTCAAAGTTCTACTTTCCGCAACCATGACTCAATTTTCTTTAGCACCGTGTCTTACTACCCGTTCGGGCTATATGCTAAAATGTTATAGTTAGTAACAGTAAATTTCACAAAATGTTTAACGAACATAGCTTTAATATAACTTTAAACCATGCGATTGAACATGACGGATACAAGTTCTTTACAATGATGCACCGACGCAGTGGATACAAATATTTTAAAATACGATAAAATAATCATAAAATAATTCATTGTACTATATTAAAAAAGACAAGTATTTTCTCTTTTCCATGTAAATAAGATGCCTGTATTAAAATATATTAATGTATGCAATATATTACAATATATAGATAACATTCCAAAACAAAGAATAAATAATTACTTTTAATTAGGTTTAAAATAATGTTTCGGAAAGGATAAAAATATTTTATCAATAGAAATGAACTAGTGTGAGAAAACTTAAGCTTAGGTTAATTTAAATTATGCAAAATATATAACATGTAATTAAAAAACTTTATTTAAGTTATAATAAAACAGTGATCTTGTACAAGTGTTGGCAACCTAAAACCCAAACATATGATTTTTCAACTGTCATTCAGGTTAAAAGCTATGGTGAACAGTGAACATATTGTAGGAAGTTTACCTTAAATGTTTCCACTAAATTGCAGCTTTTAAAATAAGGCATTGGTAAAATTGGTCTAGATAAACCTTACAAGATAAAGTGAGTGCATATTATTATTATTATTATTATTACTAGCACCGCGTCTTACTATCTGTTCGGATTATACCCACTTACGCTAATGTGTAATGGTAGGGTGATTGTGAGATGAAATGGAGGACCTACAGTTTAACGTGGGATCCGAACCACGGTGAAGGCCTGGCATTCCACACATTCACAAGTTGTGATTAATACATGTATCGTCAGAGGTGAAGGAAGGGTTTGGCAATCAAATAAATCTGTGCCGGGACCGAAGATTGAACCCCTTACCCCTAGACTGCCATGTCACCTGAACACATATTATCTACATCATATATTTCATAGGAAAGGGACTAATGTAAAGTTCTTATCTGCTACTTTTAGCAAGTAAAAAAAAACTCTCACTAAATATGTAAAGAAACAAATAATTAATCAGTTTGAAAAAAAAAGCTTCTGCTATGATGAAATTAAGTTGATTAACAATAAAGAAATTTAAAGGAATTATTTCAGGCTCTTTCTGGTAAGTGAGAAGGAAACAGCAAAATGAGAATAAAATCATGCATCCGTAAGGGATAGAACACCAGCTTCAGCTGAATCAGATTCAAGAATATAAGTTAATAGGTAAACCTACTCCAGTTCTAACACTTGCAAACAGTTAAAACCACAATAAAATATTGTGACATGTTAACGTAGGTAGCCTACCAGATTTTTCCTGTAAATTTATCCAAGGCCAATGCTACCTAAATATAATGTGTGGAAACTAAATTTAATAGTAGCTTAGGCCCCTAATTTTACAAAAGAGGTAAATTTTGTTTAATGGTGCTAACATTATTGTAATTTAACTCATTCGCAGTGGGTTTGGTGAACTACAAAGTAATAACGTATAATCCTACTTTAGAAATGACCTCTTTTCTTTACCAATCTTACTCACCCGCCATTAAATTATACAATTTAGAACCTTTAATTAATTTCTCCCTTCAGATAGATTTAACTTGTGTTCTCTATCTAATATTGCTATTGAATAAAACTCCAAAATATTTTTCAAACACATTAAAATTTGTAGCCACAATTCATTGTCTGTATAGTTTGTTTAACTGTTGTGAGAATATATGACAGCACTTTAGTTTTTTTTAGCACCATCTCTTACTACTTGTTCGAGTTTTACGCTTATGTACTAATTATGCTAATGGTTTTAAGGATTAGGAAGGTTATATTTATAGGTGGTGTACTAGCATTTGTGTGTAGGGAGAGTGAAAACTATTTTTGGTAAAAACCACCCTCAGTACACCCGACCGAGATTCATACCTCGATCTCCCTCGTCAATGGAAGACTAGAGTTTAGTCTAATGTGAGAGTATCGCGTTAGACCATGCGAACACCAAAGCAGATACTGTTACCACTTCTCTTATTAACATTTAAGAGAATACTTGTAATTGCGACTAATTCCCCTATTACATTTAAATTGTCTACCAACTAGTCTCCAACTTCTTCCTTTACAATTTTTTTGATACCGTGTATCAGACAATCATCATCTGAAATATCACGAGGGTTATTAAATTTTTCAGAAAATATTTGAATGTTCTGATGTAGGTTACATCAATTAATACTGATTCAAATCTTTTAAAAACTAACACCCAACCCTCATTGACTTATTTCGCCTACTTTCTTAAGTGTTTCAATAAATAAAGGGTTGTACTGTAACAAATTAAAAAAAAATTAATTAGCTAGCATGTTTAACACCAAGGTCATTAACGAACAAATATTTATATAAAAAAAATGACTGAATGACTTGTCATGAATTGTTTATGCAAGGCTGATGATGTAGCTGGCACTCTGTTAAAGTCATGGCCATAGTGCTTTAGAAATGTTTTTAGTGTTATTTTTAATTAGGTTTTCTCCTTCTCTTCAAACAAACGCTAGTGCATTTTTCACCTATTTATAATATAGTAATAATAATATTCAGCACCGCCTCTTACAAGCCGTTCGAACCCTAGAACTGACAACATGAACAGAGACAAAGAATTGTAAATAAAGCCACAAAAGTAAGGTGTCCGTTATGCTTCCCTAGTCCTCGGCCATATTTTAAGTCGGTTGGGATTTTGTAGAACTTTATGTGTGTTGAAGGTTAGGCCTATTAAATCAGATCATAAAGTTAAAAAAAAATAAAAAATTGGTCAATTAGCTTGAATGAGGCTAAGCTAGAAAAGCGTACCAGACCCAAAGAAAGCAATGTTAATAAGGAAAATAGGGTGTCCATACAGTGGTTGCAACCCTAACCTAGTCACACTTACGACATTTTCTCTGACTGTGTTGTGAAATATCTGTTCTCGAATATCAGCATCATCTTCCATTTTCACCTATTTGTCAATATTTTCTGTGACAAGTGGGGCACACTATAAAAACACATTTTTTTTCAGTTCACTCTACTTGAATACAATGAAATACGATAAGTAATCTTCTTCTCATAGCTTAAGGAATAAACTACTTTATAATGTTTTAAGCAGCTAAGCCACTCTTTCAATAAATGAAGCACACATTATATTATTCAAAACAATCGCAGTTACAAATAATAATTTTATGAACTTTACAGAAGTTAACTGAGAAATAACTTCAGTTTCTCTATCATAAATTATGACTTCGCTTTTGCTAGCGCTAGTCGCTAGTGACGCTACAACTAGAACTAGACAATACTTTTTTAGACTCTTCTAAGACACTAGAATGTCGCCAACGCCAACTAGTAGAATAAAGCGTTACTACTATGGATTTTGAGGTTTTAGTGTTATCTGCTAGGTGGCAGTACTGTGCTCTTAAAGGAGTGCAGTCATCTAACTGACCAAATTAGTTGCTACTTTACCCGCTAGGATGTGCCCATCATTAATAAAGTTGTTTTGCTTTATTACACTAAAAAGTAGTTTTCTCTTAAGAATATTAAAAACACATGTTCACCTATAAAATAAGTATTATAGGTTGATTAATTTAATTATGGTCTGGATTTTATTGTTTAAGTTTGTCAAGTTAGGTGAATTCAATGTCAACCTATCCTCATTTAATTTTATTGGAACTTAGAGATTTAAATTGTAGGCTGACTAACCTAACCCTACTTATTAAATTAGATAAGCAACATTAGTATTTTTAAGTTAGATTCTACGATGTGGCAAGATCAAGACACTGTTATATCACTCGCACAAAATTGAATTATTTTCGGGATTTTTTTTTGTAGAGAAGGCAATACAAGGTATTTGACTATAGGAGTATTAATAATATATTGATAAACTTGCTTTCAATATTTTATTTAAAAAATATTTATGCTTATGCTATATACATCAGATACAATACCGTCTTGTAATCAACTGAACTTATTTAATAACTTATTCAAACCTTCCCACTAAGGTCAATACAAATAAAAAAACACCTAGGCCTAAACATTTTGACTTTTTTTTAGCTGTTTATTTTAATGCCATATTATTGATAGCTTAAAATATTGGGCAGGGTAGAATGCCTCTCACATTATAGTGATATATTGTAAATCTACTAATTGCCTTTATAACTCGCCTTTGTTTCGCATGCTTCGAACATAGGCCTACAATTTAATAAGCAACAGCGACAAGACTTTAAACCTATTTGACAGCACACATTCAGTCTTGAAAAAAAATTACTTAACTACTTTCGAGTGCCACATTAAATTGCTTCTATATAATATCTTTCATTTTATATGTTTTACTTAATATGTCAATTTTTAATGAATCAAGCGAACTGCTGTTAAATTGGTAGTTGGCTTCCTAGCAAATAGCTAACTATTGTGTTTCTTCAAATAAAATAAAATAAATTTCTTCCAGCCTATGTTTCAGAGGAATTTCCTCAAACTTAGATTTGAAAATATCTAATTAAACTAAACTTCAATGAATCATTACCATTACATAAAAATATGTTTCCCTTAAAATTTTTTACAATTATTATATCCAACTTGTTTTTGTTTATTTTCAGATTTTTTCTTATTTATTGTGTGGTTAAACAATAAGACAAATGACCGATACATTTGAAAACAAAACGTCGGTCAACCATAACGAAAATAAGTCCTGCCAGTAAGAAACTTAATTGTAAATGAGTGTTAAAAAGTTAGTGTCTTCAATGAGTAAAGTAATATCTCTCCCCCTTTTGGGGCCGACACAGGAGAGAGTTTTATGCGCTGCGCAGTTGATATCGCTCGGCCACGTTCTCGCTGTACCCACGGACACGGTGTACGGCCTAGCGTGTGACGCCCAGAACTCTGCCGCGGTATCACAGCTGTACGCTATCAAGGGCCGCACGCAGAATAATCCCATATCAATATGTGTGGGGAGAATCGAGGCTGTGGAGATGTGGGCCGAAGTGGGTCACCTTCCGCCCGCCATTTTGGATTCGTTGCTGCCAGGACCTGTCACGCTCGTATTCAAACGCTCTGGAAGATTAAATCCTTTGCTGAACCCTCATAGTAGTAAGGTAAGTTAAAATTTTGAATACAACTTAATAGGCTTCATCATTGGAGGAAAGGACATCACCACGCATTTTCTATATTTTATACTTATTTAAAAAATATATATAGGCTATCATGTATAAAAATAAAAAATTTTCTTTCAATCACCACTTCTTACTACCTGTTCAGGTTGTACCCATGATAATTACTCTAACAGGGTAGGGATGAGGAAGGAAGTATTTTAGAGGCAATACACCTGCATTTGCTTGGAAGGAGAGTGGGAAACAATTTAGGAAAAACCGCCCTCAGTAGACATAATCGGGATTCAAACGCTGATCTCCCAGTCATCAGCAGGCCAATCTAACACGAGAGTGACGCCTTAGACCATTTGACCAATGAAGCGGCCGGTACCAAAGTTATTGTCGGCTTACTTTAAGAGCCAAGGGGATAGTAAAAGCACCATAAAGGAAGTGCATCTATATTACTTAGGAGAGGAGTTAGGAAAATAAACACCAGTACACTCGACCGAGCATTGAACCTTGGCCTGTCTTTGGCAATCCAGTTTGTGACAAGATGGATACCTTATACCAACCTTGGGCAAATTGTGGCCCGTCACATAATTTTATGGAGCCCGCAAGCTATCTACCTAAAAATATCAAAATTAAAAAACCTACTACACACAGATGAACATTTTATTAACAGTTTTGAGAATCTTGACTACCTACATGACATTAAAGAAATTATGATAGAAATGAAAAAAAGTTTGAATTCTTCTCATTAAGTTGTGTTTTATGGGAGAATCACTAATTTCCATATATCCTGTTTCCCTATTTCATGTTGCTTATATGATTTTCTTTAGTTTTTAAATAATAAATTGCTTCTACCTAAATACCTAAAATTTTTATTTTATTTGGTGGCCTATTCTTATATTTAAATTCCCATTGGTCTAAAAAATTTCTCAAGCCTGCCTTACACTGTATGAACATCAATGCAGATTTTTGTTTATTCGTTATAGAGTCTAGACTTAAATGTACAGGTAATGGCTTTTAACGTGTTAACACACAGTTTTCCAATTACTTTTAGTTAACACAATGTCACATTACCTTGAGATAGGCTACTCCACTTTCCATAAGAGCCTTTAAGAAATTACACATTTTATTTTTGTGGCCAACATCGATAACATTTTACTATTTTATTAGTGATATTAGTCGACCTCGGTGGTCTCAGGACCCGATGTTCATGGGTTTACACCCAGATCTGGTCTAAGGATTTTTTTAGCGATAAACATTTATAGCACAACTTTCTTCGGAGGGGAAGTAAAGCTGTCAATCCCATCTGGAAGGTATGTGAAAATACCTTTTCTGGCCAAATTGGTAGGCCCTTTCGCGGTTGCTCATAGAAATTCTCGTGTGCTGATAATCAGTCTGTTCAAAAAGTTCACGATAAATACTTAAATACATAAATAAATTAGTGTTATTTTATATTTACTAGTTCACTATGACATTGAATATAATAAAAAAACTTAACAAAAAAAGGCAGGCTACCTACTATAACCTTTTGTCTTTTATAATTAAAGGTTAAAAAATGTGATTTTGCTACAGCTGCTTCAGGATTTCAGGACTTATTTAATCTGTATGCATTCTTAGGTTGGTGTTCGCATCCCAGAGAGTGAATTTATACGCGAACTCGCCAACTGTTCCGTCTCGGCGCTAGCCTTGACAAGCGCCAACACTTCAGGGCAAACCTCGTCTTTGGAAGTGGCCGAGTTCAGACACCTGTGGCACATGTTAGGGGCCGTGTTTGACGCGGGTAAACTGGGAGAACTGAGGGAACAGCGCCAAGGTTCGACCGTCGTCGACCTCAGCGTTCCGGGGAGGTTCTCCGTGTTGAGGCCGGGTGTTGCTTACGCCAACACGACCAAGATTTTGGAAAACTTTGGTTTGGTGGACGCTTATAAGTTAAGAGAGGTCGGAATCTGTGATACAGTGAGTCAGGACGTGAGGCACCCTAGACAGCAATGAGGAAACAAGAGTTTTTAAATATGTCAACAGGATCTAATTAAATGTATATGGGATAAAGTTTCTACACTTGAGCTACAGTCCAATTTTCTTTGGAAGGGCCTTTTAAAATATACATATATTTTGTAGCCAACTTTGATAACATTTTATTATACTATTTTTACCTTACAGGTATTAATTTTTTCAAAAATAATAGCTGAAGATCACATGACTTGACATGTGAATACGTGAAGTAGATCTCATAACTTTTCTATTCGTCAGATCCCTTTTTATGAAAATCGGACTGTAGCTTAAGGTTGCTATCTTTAGATAGAAAAAACTTAATCAATACCCTCAAAGTTGTAAGTATATCGGAGAAGATAATCTTATTTTACATCCATTACTGTTTCCAACCTGTGGTCAATCTTTTTATTAAAGACATATATTTCCCACTACTGGCTTGCTAGGCCTGTTGTAGCTTCATATGCCTTATAATCTAACTTAAGACTAAAACAGGCACAACATCCAGGCCCCAGCTGTTCATTCATCACTGTGAAAGGGTAAACCCACATTTCACCAACGATAAACTTTTCAGCCATGTCAGAAATCGAACTCGGGATCCTTAGCTCAGTAGACAAACAGGCTACCGACTGAGCTAAGGTGTTGGTTAGGATAATTTGTTAATCATTAAAAAAAGCATTTAAACAATTTTCTTTAGTAATTACTTTAAATTTAGAAACATGTCTTACAAAAATAAACTGTTTTTGATTTCATTGCAAACATGAAACAAGTGACATTTTTGAAGTATTTGTCACTTGTTGTGTCACTTTATGCAACAATAATATGTTATATTGAGATGTGTTTGTCACTACAGAGTTTAACCTTTGCCCTTGTTTTTAAAACTAGATTTCAATCCGGTTATCTTAACTAAATATAACATAAGCAAAACTATTTATTTCAAACTACAGTTGTTGTGTAAATATTTTAAACAAATCAATAAATAATGAACATAGGTTCATACAATAACAGATAATGTGCATACTTTATTTCTAAATATTACAAAAACACACAAATATTGCATGATCTAAACATCTAATTCGCTTCCATCAACAATACAAAACCATCCTCTACATAAATTAAAGGATAAATAAGAATAATTATCTATCTAGTGCTAAAAGTTTTAAAAGATACACTTTTAATTATTTCATACTTCACACTGCTAAATGGCAACCTATATAGAATAAGCTCTTTTTAGCAATTATGGATTCGAACGACTTTGGACAGAGTGTATTTAAAAAAAATAATGTTTTGAATTACTGATAAGATGTTGGATCAGAGGTGGGGGG
>CABFWB010000254.1:116029-139277 GCA_902151455.1 Timema bartmani
CCATACCATCTCAGTCTTGCTTCCTCTACTATCTCATGTACTCCAACGTCCTCATTACATGCCCATACCATCTCAGTCTTGCTTCCTCTACTATCTCATGTACTCCCTGTACCCCCCTCTTTCCTGGATAACATCATTCCTAATCTTGTTTCTCCACCATGCTCCATTATCTGATCCGTAACTTACCTCCACCAAAAGGCATGGACAGATCTTGTTTGAGCAGTTGTCCTACATCGTCTAGGAACCTCTCGGGTCTGAATACATGAGGGTCGCCCCATAATTCAGGATCGTTGTGGGCAGCCCATAAGTTAGGTAGGATTACAGTATTCTAGTGAACATATAAAAACTATTCTTTATTTAAAGTCAAATATAATTTACAAAATGTTTAGTTACAAAAAAAAAAAGTTAACGAACCTATTTTCAAAGTGATAAATCACAGTTATTACTACAACATATCATTCTACAAATTGTTAACATGTAATAAATTAAACATTGACAGGATAGGAGGGCAAGGCTTACACGACCCGAAAACTGTAGGCCTCAAAGTTCACAACAAAACACATAATTTTAAAATTTTCGGGGTACATCATTCAGAAGAAGAGAGTAAAACACAGACTGAACTATGGCAGCATGGCTAGAGGTAAGTCATGGTCACTTAGATACAGTTGTTGCCTGTTCCTTGATTCACAAAAAGGTTTAGGCTTGGATTCTGCAGTTGCCTGTTCAAACTTGTGTCTTTACTCTTGGTATATGGACAGACAGAATGTTGTATTTATATTATATTTGATTATTGAATTAAATGATATATTATACAACATTCTATCATATTTAATTATTAGATTAAATGATCTATTATACAACATTCTATTCATCTACAGAGAGTTAAGACACAAGTTTGAAAAGTTAGACAACTGCAGAATCCAAACCTAAAACTATTTTTGAATCACGAAACAGGCAACAACTGTATCTAAGTGACCATGACTTACCTCTAGTCATGCTGCCACAGTCCAGTCTGTGTTTTACTCTCTTCTTCTGAATGATGTACCCCAAAAATTACATAATTATGTGTTTTGTTGTGAACTTTGAGGCCTACTGTCTTCTGATAAGTGTGTAAGCCTAAGCCTTGCCCTTCTATCCTCCTTTCAATGTTTAATTAATTTAGACGTTTGGTGCCATTTTCCCTTTGTTAAAACGTAATAATTAATTCTAATGTGCAATTCACTTACACTGAAAGGTAGCAATCTTAGTTTGACTAACAATTACACTATAGAGAATTATGTCAAAATAAGACTAACTTTCGCGGTAAGCAATATGTACATTAAAGCACATAATGAAGAAAATTAATGTATTTTTATTTGTCAATTTTATATAAAAGCTTTGTAGTTGTTAGAGCCAAAATTTGTTTTGAAACAAAGTTGAAGCTGACAAATATTTAAAGCCATGTTTCTGAAGCTCTGCACATTTATACTTTCGGTATCATGTAGTGTTACTATTTCAATTTCATAAAATACGGCAACAGTTAATACAATGGAATCATTTGTTTCCAAACGACTGTAAAATAAAATAATCCTAACTTACTTTAGGTATGAAATATCCACCCAACGTTGTATCTTCTGTACATCTGCGTAATATTGAAAGGGGTGCAAGGGACTGCCTTCTATGGACCTCTCTCTGGATAGCCTCTATGTAGGGTAAGCTGAAAATAATCAATATCTTATGTTATATTGGAGTCAATTTTCTCTGTAATAGCCTCCATGTAGGGTAAGCTGAAAATAATCAATATCTTATGTTGTATTGGGGTCAGTTTTCTCTGTAAATAGCCTCCATGTAGGGTAAGTTGAAAATAATCAATATCTTGAAATAAGTTTTATTGGGGTCAGTTTTTTCTCTCTGAATAGCCTCCATGTTGGGTAAGCTAAAAATAGAAAATATCTCATACTTTGTATTGAGATCAGTTTTGATAAATATATTTTTCATATTGAATTTTTAAAATTTAATAATTTTATATTCTTCTATTAAATGAGGAAATCTGCTACCTTAGCTCAAGTGGTAGCGTGTCTTTCTACTGAGCTAAGGGTCCCGAGTTTGATTGTTGGCATGTCTGAAAAATGTATCATTGGTGAAATGTGGGTTTAGTCTTTCACATCCAGGGACTGGATCTTGTGCCTGTTCGTCAAGGAAAGAGTGCTCTACCTTTCAGGGTAAACAAAGTTTACAGTTCCTCTAAATTTTCCATCCCCATCCCAACTCCATTAACATAAATAATATTAGAGGTGTGTGAAGATTTGAAAACTTTGACTTTGCTTCGAATATCTGTTCGTTTGGATTTTGATTTGATAGTAAAATTTAAGAATTGACAATTATGAACCTTCATAAAAAAATATTTAAAGTTATAACACACATTTAAGTTTTTCCCCCACAAATTAGTGGTTGTATAAAAAAAATCTAAAATAATCATTAAATTTTGTAATAGTAACTTAATTTATCATTTTGTAAATTATATTTAATACCTAAATTTACATTAGTTATGCAAAGTATAATTTGAATCCATCATTTAATATATTTTTTTAAATATATTTAAACTTGCATTTGGCTTCGGGAATGTCTCATATTATTCAATTCAACTTCAAAATATAAAAAGAGGAAAAGGTTGCTGTGGTTAGGTCATGTGATGAGAATGTAAGAAAGCCTTACAGAGCAAATAAAACGGTGGAAGACCACGGACAAGACGGATGATCCAAACACAGAAGGACATGGAGGAAAAAGGAGTGGACTAGGAGAAGTTTGGAGAGATTGACAGGTATGTAAGATGTTGTGCCAGACGACCAGCAGAGGCGAATTCGTCGAATGCTGATGATGATGATATATGTATAAACTAAACAAATAGCCAGAAATGGTAAAAACAAATTGTTGTCTGGCTAGTCAAGGGGTCTGCCTCCATGGCAATAACACGTTCAGGTGAAAACAATCATTCTGGATCTTGCCTTGATTTATCATCCAATGAGGGTGTCCTGTCTCGTCCGACGACATCATCTATTTCCTTCTGGGCTTTAATTTGTATTTCAGGGTAGTGTACAAGCAAGATAATGGCGAAGCTAATTATAGCCGGCAGAGCGGCAGATGTCGCAATGGTCAGATCCGTGCCAATCATTAACAGTTGATCATCTGATAGGAAACAAGTAAAATCAACATTTAAATCAGTCGTTCCGAAAAAGTATATTTACACTTTTTTACCAAAACTAACTTTTTTTCTCCATTTTTGAATGTTACTACAGAAGGTGCATACTTCATATGAAAATTACAAATTTACGAGCCTTCTATATAATATATCTGTGAGCATTGCTTCCGAACGGCCATATTTCTGCAGCTATGAACTTCAGCATATATCTTCTCTCCTGTAAAATTTACATCTCTGGATTTATGGCCTTTTAAAACTGACTGCTTAATTTATGGTCAACATAATTATATGAATGCATTTCCTGCAGATAGTACTTTTTTTGGGAATGAACACTAAGACTAGGAATAAAGATGTTAGGGCAAGAGTTGGGTTATAGAAAGTACATGAGATAGTAGAGGAAGCAAGAGTGAGATGATATGGTCATGTAATGAGGATTGGAATGGAAAGAATACCAAGAAGATGAGATATGTAAGAAAAAAGACCACACATGATACCATGGAAGAGATGGTTGATGCAGATTACAAGTGTGCAAGTGAGAGGAGAAGCAAGTAAAGAGGCAGAATGGTGGAAGGAATTAAGAAGATGGAGGTATCATACAAAGCTGACCTGGCCACAGGATGGAAACCGTTGCTGAACTATAGGTCAATGATAGATTAATTTGAGGAGCGGATAAAATGTTCTCGATTCAGCCAATTATAAAAACTCTCCGGGTCGAAGTTGAGTACATTAATATGAGATGGAAAGGAACGCTAGATAAGGTCTGTATTTTATACTTTTTTTTTTATAACAAACATTTTTTGGGCAAATTAAATAAAATATTGCTCCAATAGATACATTTAGAATACATATGGTAATCTGAACAGGTCTTGAATATCTGTCACAGGGATCATGGAATTCGAACAGGATTTTTTCACCAGCAATAAAAAAGTTTCTGTTCAAGTACCATTAAATCCATGACATATATTAAATAACTGTGAAGCGCTTTTTTTTTTGCACAGCTTTTTATTACCCGTTCAGGTTATACGTTTATGTACTAATTATGCTAATAGTTTTAGGAATTAGG
This sequence comes from Timema bartmani, assembly GCA_902151455.1. NCBI lineage: Eukaryota > Metazoa > Arthropoda > Insecta > Phasmatodea > Timematidae > Timema > Timema bartmani. Next base: position 120,271 of record CABFWB010000254.1, read on the forward strand.
AAGATTATATTTAGAGGAAGTGTACCCGCATTTGCATGGAGGGAAAGAATTGAAAACCATTTTGTAAAAACCACACTCATTAAACCTGACCGAGATTCGAACTCTGATCTCCCCATCATCAAAAGTCTAGTCTACCGTATTTGGAGAAAAAAAAATTGTTGCAAACAATGTCAAAATATATATATATATATATATATATACCTTAATTTGCGTTCTTTTTCATCCCACTTTCAAGTTGCTGATTAATAAATATTTCACGAGAAGACAACAGAAAAACAACATGAAAAATTAAAAGGTAAAAGTAAAATAATACTTTAAATCCCTACCTGAAAAGGTTGAGCTCGAGTCACACTTCTTTAGTTCCTTTAGATATTCGTCAATAAAATCTCTTGCGTCATCTTCTAAATAGGTTTGTTTATGTTCCTTTACAGCAACCTTTTATATATATAAAAAAATTGCACATATATACATTTCAACTTAAATAAAAATAATTGTCCCTAGTACATAAAAAATCCCATTTAAAGTTATTTAAAACTAGTGAGAAATATGAGATTAGATATCGGCAACTGAATGAAAATGATTTATTGAGATTCTATAATATCCTGAAAGGTATCAATCTTATCTTGACTGATCACACTATGGCTCTATCTTATAAGCTACACCATAGTGTAACTTGTCAAGGTAAGCTTGACACATTTAAAGATAAACAGAATGAACACTTCTTAAAAAAAAAATCATTTTTATCTAAATTAATAAAATGAAGAGTTTGTTCGTATGTCAGGAGAACTGCGCGATATATACCACATATAAAGGTCTGAAAATTTAAAAATTAATAGCCCCTTTGCACGAATGTGTGCACCTAGAAGCCATAATTTTAAAATTTTGATTAGATTATTTTAAATTGATTAATACTGTGTCTGAAGCAAAAAAAAAGGACATGATATATGCAGGGCTTAAAGTCATTAACCTTAAAGTTGCCTTTCATGTACAGTCATCAAACTAAAATATTTCACCCAAGAAACGCTGAATACTCCAACTAATCCCTAATTTAAATAATGAATAATATACCTAATGAAATCTCATACTACTAAGGGCCGGTCTTATGACTACCGGATAAATATTGCTATTGGGAGGTTAAAGTTAGCGACCAGATAAAGGTTATCAGCCACTTTAATGTTTTACGCATATTATGAACTGAATTTATCTGCCGGATAGCTATCTGTAGGATAAACATATTTTCATGCAGAAAATGCAAAGTTGGTACTATGTTTACTGGTGCGCGCAGGCGTATAAACCCTGGTGATACCGCTACAACCTAGCGAGTGGTGACAACGCTCAACATTTGTTAAATAATGGCGGCTAGACGAGTACGGAGAAACAGGTGACGTTATGTGGACGCAGAAGCTAAGTTGTCGTGCAAGTACTAATTTCGGTGTCTACCAAAATGTGGACAATAGTTGGGTACAATGTTTACAAATAATTTTAAATAATTTGTTCTTATATAACTATAACTGTACAAATAGCTTGTCAATTTTTGTAAAAGTGTGAATTAAATGTTCTAACTTTATATATAGTTGGAACCTGGGCCTGTGCTACCTAAACACGCAAACCAAGATTTTAACCTAAAAACACATGTTGATAGGTGAAACCTCATGCAAAAAACCGCATCACTATGGCAACGCCAATTTTAACTTTAAAATAGAAGTTATCAGGTACTTAAACCTCCCGATAAAAATGTGATGGGTAAATACATTTTATCTGGCAGATAAATGCTATCTGGCGGTCATAAGACGCACTTTTAACTAATCGACCAGGTAAAAATATTTATTGGCCGGATTAATATCTATCCAGGAGTCATAAGACTGGCACTTATGTAAGATTATAAAATAAAAACTCTTAAATAATTTAAATTTCAAATAAAAACTAATATTAATGGGTTGAGTCAAGACAGGTCGAAACCCTGCTTTCTCTATTTTACGTTAATTTATGTTCCCAGAGAGGAGGGGGCCTTCCTCTTCCCCTACCGTCCCCAAAGTCACATTTATTATTATTATCATCATCATTCAATGTGAAAGAGGCATCTTACGTTGGTTTGGGAATGTTGAGAGGATGAGTGTGGATCGAGTGACAAAGCAAGTATATGAAGGTAGAGTGTGTGGTTCAAAAGGAAGAGGTAGGCCTTATAAGATGTGGCTAAATGTTGTAGACGAATTTGGTGGAAAAAGAAAAACATTAAGAGTTTTAAGAATAAAAGAACATGTATGACTCAGTGTATAGATGTTGTTAAAGTGAAGGGAGTATGCAAGGATAGGGAAGTGTGGAGAAAGTTAGTTAGGATGGATTATAAACTATATGCAGAGTTTCTTACCTACCCTGTAAGGGAATGGCGTAATTTGGTAGAATTTATTATTATTATTATTATTGGTACTTCAACACACAGAAGTCATTAAGACATGACATAATTAGTTAACAGCCTCTTACCTTAACGAAGTCAGTGACAGCCCCTGTTCCTTTGACAAGGGCCGTGTAGCCAAAAGTGCGTGGTGCAAAGTGGCGTAGCCAAGGGGTCAGGAGGAGAGCCCCGCCGGTCGGTTGGACTTCCTTCAGGAAGAAATATGCGGCGGCGCCTACTTCTCGTAACTTGCCGTGGCTCTCTGGAGGGAAGTGATCGCTGGCGAGAATCGACCACAGAACAGTTTATCATCGCGGGACTGAAAATATGGGGCATCAACGCACAACCATCTCGAAACACATCCTGGAACAGTGTGTTACGGATAGTTAGGTTTATATCGGAAGTGTTTTTTTTATCTCATTATTACATGGTTGCTAATAGGGCTAGGATGTTTATGACTAGGGATGAAATCTTCGGGCCCTCGAATCCTTAAAGATATTTGGTGATTCAAGATTCTGAGATTAAAAAAACCTGTTTATTTCTCCAAAATTTTGAATTGGAATTTTGATTTAAAGCTCTAATACTGCTTAATCGTGGTTCAGCCCCAACATAATTATAGGACAAACTCAACAACCAGACTCCAGATCATTAAATCAACACTTGACTGAAAGTATGAATTTTATAATGAATGCATTTTTGCAAAATATCTTAAAATTTTGTTACTATTTCTATCCTTTACTATTCTGTTATAGAGATAGAAATGGCCCTATCTTTAATATGTTAGCTACAGTCCAATTTTGCTTTGGTGGTCACATGGTCTAAGGCGTCACTCTAATGTTGGACCAGACTGCCGATGACGAAGAAATTGGGGTACAAATACCAGTTGGGTGTACTAAGGATGGTTTTCCACTCTCCCTCCGCGTAGATGCAGGTACACTTCTACTAAATTCAATCTCCCTAATCCCTAATTCATTAGTGTAATTAATACATATACATATAGCCCGAAGAGTCAGTAAGACATGGTGCTAAAAAAAAGTTATATTTTCAAAGGAAGAGCCTTATCTGACAACTAGAAAAGTTACTTGATCAACATTCACGTATTCATACGTCAAGTCATGTGATCTGTAGCTGTCGCTTTTGATAGATATTATCAATACTTATAAAATAACATTATTAATAATAATATTAAAATGTTATCGATTTTGACCGCAAAATAAGTTAGTACTTTCTAAAAAGGTCCTTTCTATGAAAAATGGAGTGTAGTTCTCAACTCACATGATCTTGTATGGACGTTGAGCCACTTAGGAATGCCACCATGTCCAGAACCTCTCGGCTCACAACGTCCTCTTGGGGGCTGAATCTCCGGGCGAAACCAAAATCTCTCAAATGGCGAAGCGTGAACCTGCGCTGCTCTATCCAGAGTTTATCATCGGTGAAGAATAGACCTTAAAAAACCCAACCCACATTCTCTATCAATTGATATAGTTGATATATTAGTTGAAACACCCTAAACAATACCAACATGTATCCGCTTTGGTGGCCGCATGGTTTAAGGCGGTGGGATTCAATCTTTTTCGTTCATGTACCCCCAGATATAGTTTATCTTCACCTTTGTACACCCAAAGTTATTGGTGTATAATGCATGTTATAAATATTCTGTAAGATAAATTTAAAACAAATAAAATAATTACATCCAAAATAATGTATTAAATAATAAGTTTTAAACAAGAAATATATATTTTTTAAATTTTATGTACCCACTAAGAGCTCTTCATGTACCCTTGGAAGGTACGCATACCCCAGGTTAAATATTACTGGTCCAAGGCGTCATTATTGTGATAGAATAGACTACCAATGACGGGGATATCAAGGTTCGAATCCCGGTTGGATATACTGTGGGGTGGATTTTCCTAAATGGATTTCCATTATCCCTCTATGTAAATGTGGGTACACTTCCTCTAAACTCAACCTTCCTCATCCCTAGCTCTTTAGTGGAATATTATATATGCGCGCTAAGGAATAATTCCACCATGGAATATATTTTGAGTCTAAAAAATAAAATTATGTTTGAATACCAATATTGTAAAAGTTAAAAGTAAATTATTCTCTCTTAGAAAGATTGTAGCAATTATTTAAAATATGTAAAGTTTTGGAAGAGATCTAATGTTTGCATAGTTAATTGTACATGGATCACAACATTTAGAAGAAGGAAATGATTTTTATTTTTACGGATATAACCGCATCATATTTGTAAATTTAAAAATTACACCTGGACATGGGAATCGAACCCTGACCCTGAGTCATCAATAATAGCTTATGGTTGCCAATGATTTCCACGTGTCCATAACAGACTCTGCCTCAGAATACGAGTGAAGAACGATCCTGAGATGGGGACAAATCCTGAATAGCTCAGTGGTAGAGCATTGGTGTAGTAAGCCAAAGGTCCCGGGTTCAAATATGTGTGCAGGTGTTATTTTTCAACCAATTTAAAATAATTCTTTAGTTTAACTTTTTAAATTAAATTAAATGTACATACTCACCTAAGGTTTTCCCCATGGACCTTTCTTGTGACAAAAAACAATCGAGTTTTCCATTAAACTGTGGCCTTGTGAATACTTCTTTGACTGTGGCATAGTCGCAAGCGACCACGGTGGGGAAGGGCCCCAGATGTAGTCCTAGCAGTTTGGTGTTATACCAGCGCGCCAGAGTGTGGAACCCTTTATGTAGCTTCTTATAGTTGCACAGCAACACAAACCAGTAGCTGCCGTAGATCGGAAGCGAAGGAGGCCCTGGATAGAACATAGTTATAATAATATTGCTCATCTGGGCTACAACATTTGTAAAATTATCAGCCAGTACTAATGTACCGCTGTCCAGGGGCTGCCCGAATGTACTAATAGTACATCCTTTACATGTCCCAATGAGACGAGGTGATGGTGATAGTGAATATGGGGGTGATAGTATGAGGGGGATAGTGAGTAGGAGGGTGATAATGAGAATGATGGTGATAGTGAGTATGAGGGTGTGGAACCAGTGGAAACATTTACAAACTAACCTAATTACTAACTAATTACTAACTTAATTAACAAGACCTTGATGACCTTTGGGGTGATTCCCCTTTCGGGAAAAATACTCAAGGTAACAACCGGGAATCGAACCTGGGACCCCTAGACTCGTAGCGAGGTGCACTGACCACTACACCACTACACCGGTTAGCTCATAGTTAATATAGTTTGATTATAAATCATTATAAGAGTTAAGTTGGGGTGGAATGGAATGCGAGCTATGGTCTGTACTTTTACACTTTTTATAGCAAAATACTTTTTGGCCAATGTTAGTAAATACATTTGATTTTCTACACATGGTAAACACAACAGTTCTTGAATATTTGTCCAAGTCATCGCATAATTTTTACAGGACTTTTTATATTTATTTAAAAAGTATTTGTACAACTGCCACAATGCTCGGGACCAATATTCAAAAACTGTTGACTTAATTGTGTTTAGAAAGTTAAACTAAACAGATCTACTAAAGAAATATTTTATTGATTTTGTACATAAAAACTGCAAACAGACTGAGCTTGCCTTGCATTCCCTTCAATTCCACCTTAACAGTAAAACATATATTTTATATTCAACTATCCGGATTAATGAAAGATACTAGTTGCACGGCTATTCGAAAAACATGAAGAATTCACTCTTACGGTGTAATGAAGCTTCCATCATGTCCTAAATCAAGATTTCTCTAACAAACATGTTTATAAAATTAGGTTGTGGTGTTTTCCAGACTACAAGATCAACAATGACCCACTTCAGTGGCCAAACGGTCTAAGGCATCATTCTCATATTAGACTGGCCTGCTCTGGATAGGAAGATTGGGGTTCAAATCCTGGTCAGCTCTCCTGAGGGTGGTTTTTCCTAAATGGTTCCCCACTCTTATTCCACGCAAATGTGGGTAGATTACCTCTAAAATGTTTCCTTCCTCATCCCTCCCCAATTTTAATAATTATCATATATCGCCTATAGCCTGAAAAGATATTAAGACATGATTAAAAACAACAACATAGCACAAGCCTACAGTCAAGCTATACAGAACCTCTGTTAACGATGATAGTGCCAACATTTGCGGATAGAAGGTGTCATGTGGTCAGCATAAAAGACCCTCCAATCCTTAATCTCACTTTCCTAGACCAGAGATACTAATTATTTATTCAAGTGGCTCCACATTTGTCCTCACAAGTCTAAGCCAAAAAACAAAATGAAAATATTCCTTAAAGGATGCTTTGATAAGATAATCTTCTCACAAATAATTAATCAAAAGTTTTGCCGTAGATAATGGCCAAAAATTAGTTTGTAATTTTTAAGTTTATTTGGCATGTAGGCTAAAGTGCAAATAGATATTGTTTTCTTAAATTTACAGGTAAGAACCTATATACACGTATCAGTTGCACTGCACTAGCAATGAACCCCAAATCACACGTAGACACATCTACTTTCTATACCCGGGAAAATTTAGAAACTTTAACCCCACCGGGAATCAAACTAAACTGTCTTAAGGGTTGTTGGGGAACCATTTTAAGAACCAACGCCTTTATGAACTTTCCCACAGTTCTGGACAGTACCATAAAGCTTAGGATAGTTTTTGATTATTACCTCAAATATTTTTTGTTTGTTTCATTATTAAATTACTTGTTGTTTTTTTTTGTCACCACGTCACCTAGTCATGTTATACACTATACACATGTGCTGATCACACTAATGTTTTAGGAGTGAGGAAGGTTGAATTATGAGCAAGTGCAGGGCCTACCCACATTTCACTGAAGTAGAGCCGAAACACATTTAGTAAAAACCCCCCTCAGAATTCCCAACCGGTATTCGAAAGCCCGCCGATCACCCCACACTTGGCAACTTGGCAGTCCAGTCTATTGTGGAGTGACGTCTTACAGCTCTTTCATGCATTAGAGAGCGGTTGGCAGCATTGATGTCTAGACAGCGAATTAGAGAGCAACAGCGGGTTTGTATAGATAAAACCCATTACAAAATATACTTTGAAAAATGGTTGCGACTTTTTGCTGCTGCCGTTTTGTTTGAAGAACGCAACGGCAACTTAAACGGGCGAAGAAGCATAAAATGAACCGTTTGTTCCCAGTGATTTACAGAACAAACGGTTCATTTTTCTGTCGGATGTCACACGACACTTAACGTGTGCATAAAAAGACCCTAAGATTGTTTGACCACCCGAAGCGAGTTTCTTTTTATTTATCTGTGGTTTATAATTGTGATCTTCCTAACCTTTATATTTACTAAAGCAACTGCACTTTCTCTAAACTACCTTTCTCACTATATTATTTCTTCAATTAAGCTGTTAATAACCGATGTGCTTAAAACTACTGCTTAGACAAAAAGTCGGTAATTATGCTTACTTTAGTTCTAGAAATATTCAAATTTCAAATACCTGGAGGAAAATTTTCTGGCCTTGCAGTAGAAAGTTTGTAAAGCAAATACAGCACAACACACCCTGCTAGTAAAACAACAAACATTTTGCTTTCAAAGTCAACAGATGAATGATTCTTCTCCCAATTAATATCTCGAAACTGACCCGATTGTTCTGTGGGAAATTAAAAAGAGAGGTTTTTGTTTACAAATTTCTATGACCCCAGTATTTGTGGGTCATATTTGTCTGATAAGGTTGTGTGCACAAATAGCTTCTGATAATAAAGGTCATTCAGACAGACTAACTGTGCATAAAACAAAATTATTTAATGAGTTTGGACTAGATTCTTTTATCATATTTAGAATAATTATCTACAGCAGACTTCTTTGGAATAGGTTATTTATTGAGAAAATATAATTAAGTTGGGAGTGTAAGGGACGCGAGTAAAGATCAATGTTTTTGCAGTTTTTATAGCAAAATATTTTCTGGACAAAATAAATCAAATATTTCTTCAGTAGAAAAATAAGAGTTTAATTTTCTTCACGTGGTGATATCAACAACTGTTGAATAGCTGTCAGTATGGCGGCATTAGATGAGAAACTTTGAATCAAGTGAAAAAGCTGTCATTAGATTCCAGGACACCCTTGACAGATATTCAACAACTGTTGATATCACTGTGTGAAGAAAAAAAATTAAACTCTACGTTGGAGCAATATTTGATTAATTTTGGCCAAAAAAGTTTTGTTATAAAAACTGTAAAATTACTGATCTCTCTGGCTCCCACCTTAAGTGCTTTGGTTAGGTTAGGTTAGGTTAGGTAAGTTGATATTTATAAAGATAAAATAGAATGAGTCAGTGTAAGTAGGTTGTCATCAAATTTGACCTAGACCTAAGTCCTAATTTGTTTGCCTAGCTTGAACAGACCTTAGTTATGGTATATATAAAATGTTTGATATTTTGTTTTACATGAATTCATCTTCCCCAGTAGCAGGCCAAATTTGATAGATAAATGTAGATTAGGGGTTGGCAAACTTGTTGGGCCACAATAAATTTATCAACAGTTCAAAAGTCCCGAGATCATCCATCATTCCTCCACTATACTTTTGCTTTTTTTTCTCTCCATATATCTTAAATGTATCCCTTAAAATCAATCTTCCTCAACCACTTATGACCCAACCCCTTTAGAAAATAATAATAAATATAGTAATAAAATATACATTTTCATATTAAACTATTTCATTCCCTTACAAGATTTCTGATTAGAGCTGAACAAGATAATTTTGGTCAAGTATTATTTGAAAGTGTTTGTTGTATTTGTAAGTTTAAAATACTCAATAATAGACGTATAATGAGAGTGAAGTTTTTTTACGCAATCAACTGAAAACTGTAGCGAGATTAACCAGTTGTGACTACTGGTGTGAATAGATCCTTTATGCTACTTCTACAACCAAACATTAGATTGGTAGCAATGTTCTGAAATGTCGGGCAACCCTCGACTGGTGTAATTCGGATCCCACCAACAAAATATTATACCTTTAAAGATGATTTTGTATAATAAATTTTGTTTGTATTAAAGATTTTGGTCTATATGCCCACACTTTTTTATAAATTGTATGCCATTTCAATTTTCATCTTGATACTTTTACAATTAATAAATGTTCAACCCGAAAAATGGTTTGATGCGCTCTCCAACCCTTTGGTTGGTTAGTGCTGCCCGCATCATCTGGGAGAAAGTATATGTACTAATGGAAATCTTGAAAGTGCGATGGTTCCCTCCTGTTTTCTGAACTGGATTTCTATCTTTCACATGGCCACTCCAACGGCTTTACTTCCATCTCCAAAAGAAGTTGTGTTATAGATTTTCATCGCTCAGTAAAAATCCTTCGAGCTCGGCTGGGTTTGAACCCATGAACATTGGGTCATCTGGCAAGCCCAACCAAGACCTCCAAGACCCACCGATACTTTTATTAGAAGCATGTAGATGTTAAGTATAATTTAATACCGTAAAGGAATGTTTCAATCCGACACCTTAGCTCAGTCAGTAGCGTATATGTCTATTGAGCTAAGGGTCTCGGGTTCGATTCCCGGTATGGGCGAAAAATTTATCGTTGGTAAAATGTGTGTTAACCCTTTCACAGTGATGAATTAATGGCCGGGTCTGGATGGTTCAATGATTATCTTTTATAATTGTATGAGAATCAAGATTGATTAGTTAATTAATTTAATTTCCAAAGAATTATATTATTTCTTGAAAATATAAAAATAATTAATAAAAAATCATCACTTTGATCACATTAATTTCTGATACATAGGGCATTGTCAGTTTTTAATACTTAAGACATTGTTTTTCAACAATAAAACATGTATCTTACCTACCAAATAGAAAATAACAAAGCACTAATCACAAATTTACTTTCTCTATGGCATTAGGAACTCGAAAGTTCATTACCGCATTTACAAAAGTACGTCTTGAGCTAATTCCATCTAGTTGTAACGATACTGTTTTGGACCTCTCATATATTCAAAAAGTCATGGATGAAGTGTATTTTTCTTTAAAGAGCTGTATGTAAAGTTTCCTTTTAATAATTCATTCATGGAGAATCACACGTTTTCAGTAAGTAATTTCAATATATTGTGCTTTAAAAATATTTTTTCTTTAAAAGACAAACTCCTTTGTATTTTGAAAATCATGTGACATGCCTTACACCCAATAGGAAGCTAGCCTTCACAACATCAGGATGCCAGGAGTTCTTCTAATAGTTAGTTTTGACATTGTTGACAAGAGGCCAAGAAGCCAGGGGTAGGTCATATATAAGCAGCTTGTGCATATGAATCCACACAGTACACAGTACACAGTACACAGTACACAGTACACAGTACACAGTGCACAGTACTCAGAGTACAGAACATTGTTATATCATAGAAAGACATGATTTTGAACCGCATAGATCTGACTCTGCGAGTCAGTCCATTACAAAAACTTTATCACTTTAATATCAAATCTTCAGTACCGAAAGTATAATCATCCAAATAAATCGTGTACAACCTTAAAGGTTTTACTCATTTCATAAGAATAAGAATTACACATAATTAGATCACATAGCCGTGTAAAAGTTCGTAGTAAGACATGCACGCGTCGTCATCATCATAAAACCCTGTATCGTTATACTTACTCCTCACCGTAAGGCATACACGGGTCCACATTATTAACATCCGCATAATAATCATATAAAATCCGGAAACATAATAATTGATGCCCAATCGGGGTGAATATCACGATAATTGGCTCCCAATCGTGGGACAAATAACACAATAAAAATCTGTATCATTATACAGTCTACCTCATTATAGCCTATCTTTATCTTAAGCTAGTTCTATCCAATCCGCCCCATTACAGCTTGCCTGATTACAGCTTCTCTCTATCTTGAGCTAGTTTTATCCAGACCACCTCACTACACTCCATCTCTTTCAGGTCCATCCAAATGCTTTCCTCCCATCTGTGTCTAGGTCTTCCCAATGGTTTCCCAATGGGTTTGTCTAACAGAACAAAATATAATTACTATTTTTTAACTGTTTGCGAAGTATTCTTTTTCAATCCAAAGCAAGGTTGAATCGAATAAACTCAAATATTCCTGAAGCCGAACTAAGTTCGAATATTTAAATTAATTTAAATGTTGGGGGGGGGGAATATTATTTGTTGCCTAACTATATAACTCTGTATGTATAGTACTCATCCCAAAGGTTGGTTGGATCCTCGACAGTTCCACTGTCAGCTATATAGCCTCAAGAGGCGTACTGAGGAAATGAGGAGTTAGTTAGTTTCCTCACTGAGCCAGAAGGTGCTATCACACATCAGTCTGCTGAGCACAATGAAATGGATACACCAGCTGACCCTATAAGCAACATCTCCACCTCATCATTCATACATCTGCCAAGAGCCATAAGTGATACCAAGACAGATCAATGAAAGTAACAACTTGCTCTAGCCCATACCAGGAGATATAGAGCATTGTAAACACTACATATGACCAGATATGGATCTGGGCTCTATTTATATAAAAAATAAAATTAAAACGCTTAAGGTATTAAATATAATTTTTACAAAACCTTATTTTACAAACATGAAAATCTGTTTTATCTATAGGTGATAAATTATGTTATTATCAAAATCTATAATTTAATTATAATTAGATTTTGTTATATTATTAATTTATAAATTACATAACAACACAAAATGACAAACATTGAACATAAATGAGCATTTTAATTTTAAATATTTTTATTGGCGACTCTTCATAGTTGTCGGATCCAAAAAATTTTACTTTCGAAGCAAAGTTGAAGTAAAAATTAATACAAAGCTTTGTACACTCTTATTAGTTACACAAAGATTTAAATTACTTTATTACTGAATATCCGTAAAGAGTCCTTTTAATTTCGAGGTCAACCCTCAGTTTCTTGGCACAACTTTGACCCAGAAGTCTGGCGGGGAAACGCTGAACCCAGAGATGACGTCATCAAGTCCGGGAATGGGTTTCCCCTCCGGTGCGGAGAAGGTGAAGTTTTGCAAGAGAGCAGCGAGGAAGAGATAGATCGTGAACCGTGAGAAGGTTTCTCCGGCGCAAACTCGCCTGCCTGTAGGGATAAAACAATCGGCTCTTAGAGAATACTGTCGTGATCACAAAAATACAGGGAGTTTATGTTAATTGGTGGTTGCTTCGAAACGAATTCGGGTAGTTTTGCCCAACCTATTTTTATTGCTATGGCAGTTCGAATCTCATGTTTAATGCTTAAATTTGTATCAATTTATAGTAGAGGTCAAATGTTTACATTATTATTAACTACAGGTAACAAGCATCAGACCTGCTTCTGTGGCCGAATGGTCTAACGCGAAACTCTCGCAGAAGACTAGACTATCAGTGACGGGGAGACCGAGGTTTGAATATTGGTCGAGTGTACTCATGGTAGATGTTTACACTCTCCCTCCATGCAAATGAGGGTACACTTCCTCTAAATATAACCTTCCTAATCCATAAAACCACTAGTGTAAATAGTACTTAAGCATATAACCCAAACGAATAGAAAGACGCGGTGCTAACTAAACAAAATAAGTATCAATGGTTGTATAGTCTAAGGCAGGGCGAGGAACCTTTAGGAACTAGAGCGCATGTAGCTTCACGTATTGGGACCACACTTCAAGTATAGTATATTTTTCCAAAATATGATAGTGCACTCAACCATAGATAAGAGAAATTAGTATGTTATATTAAAAAAATTGTTACCCGCTTTGGTGGCCACATGGTCTAAGGCATCACTCTCGTTCTTTTTTTTATTCTCGTTTCCTCTTCCTTTCATAATTTTTTCTAAAATTCGGATTCGAACTTAAGAGTCGAGATTCAAAGATAAAATGAAGAATCGGATTTTTAAAATATCGGATTTGACCTAACTCTAATAAGGAGCATATAAATTGTGTATTGTATACAATCATCGTCATCATCTGACATTTTCTCCTCTGCAGGTTGTCGGGCACATCCTCTTTCATTCCTGTCGATCTCTCCAAACTTCTCCCTCAGCTTCGCATCTCCAGTCTGCTCCTTTAGCCTCCATGTCCTTCTGCGCTTGGTCCATCAATTCTGTCCGTGGTCTTCCAAGAGGTCTTCTACCCTTCTCTTTGTTCTGTAAAGCTTTCTCAGACATTCTGTCCTTCTCCCTTCTCATCACATGACCTAACCACAGCAACCTTTTGTTTTTCATCGTCTCTTTTAATAGTATCGATAATGTTTTCATTCCTTATCCTGTCTCTTGTGTAATATTTCATCCAATACTGTCAATATACTCACCCCCACCAAAAGGCATCGTTATGTCTTTTCTAAGCAGTCGGCCTTCCTCGTCCAAAAACCTCTCAGGCCTGAAGTTTTCAGGGTCACCCCACAACTCAGGGTCATTGTGGACACTCCATAAGTTAGGGACCACAAGAGTATGCTTCAAAACCAGAAAAAATTATAATTAAAATTATTAATAAGTTTTTAATTCAAGCTACATATTTTTCCACCACCAGCTTGCTAGAACTTTCATAGCTTCATAAGCCTTATAATATAACTTAAGACTAGGACAGGCACAAAATCCAGTCCCCGGCAGTTAAATTATTAATGTGAAAGTGTAAACCCACATTTCATCAATGATACATTATTCGGCCATCAGGAATCGAACCCGGGACTCTTAGCTCAGTAGACAGACACGCTACCGACTGAGTTAAGGTGTCGGATATGAAAGAATATTACTGTAGTAATATTATTTTGAATGAAAAGAAAAAAAAATATATATTTCTAGTGATTACCAATAAATCACCACAACAAACGAAAACTACCTTTACTGTAGTCTACAGTCAGCTCACCTGAGGAATGAAATAACCGTTTAACATCGTATCTTCTGTACATCTGCGGAAAACGGATAAAGGCAGTAGGGATTGTCTTCTGTGAACTTCTCTCTGAATAGCTTCCAGGTAGGGTAAGCTGAAATCATCTAATTATTAAATTTACAAAGGAAAAATGGATTCAAACAGCTGTATTAAATTAAATATTAAAAGGAGGATAAAAGGGCAAGGCCTACACACTTACTAGAAAATTGTGGGTCTCAAAGCTCATAATTAAAAACACAACGTGTCCATTAAACATTTTTATTTAATTGTTAAATTAATGATCTGGAGTCTGGATGTTGAAATTTTCCCTATGATTATGTCATGGATGAATCACCAATAAGCAGTATTAACGCTCTAAAATGAATTCTAGTTCAAAATTTTGAAAAATAAAAAAATATTTTATTTTTCGAATTTTGAATCAGAAATTTTTTTCAAATCCTTGAATCTCGACTATACTTAAAGAGATAGGATTCGAGGATAAACTGTAAAATTGATCACATTTATTGAGTGAAAATATCAAAAGGTTTTACTGTACCCAAAATAAGATATTAATAAAACCACAAAACATTAGCTTTAGAATGGATATATACATCTTCTCGCATCAGACTCATTACTTTAACTAAAATAAGTTAGTTGAAAATGCCACCTAGATACAAAAATCAAACCCACGACCTTTGGCTTAGCATGCCAATTCTTTATCACTGAGATATCCGGGAATCATTCTATTAGGAATTACCCTGGATAAAGGGACAATATCTGGATCTACTTGAAAATCTAATTACTATAATGCTAGCTTTTTATTTATTCGTAGGCCTAATTTCAGTTAGTAAAATTACCAGATATTCAAATAGGACCTTTACGATCAAAAAACTAATGAATACACCTCACCGAATTAATATTCCTCTTTTTAAACTCATAAATTCAGCTATTGGAGATTTACCAACTTCTTTTGGCCCGATAGCATTTAGGATCACATCAAGGAAATTAAAATCCAGGAATAGTCCTATAAATTACAACCTTGGGAAGATCTCTGGATAGGCAAGTATTAAAGAATTTGTGCGCTGGGCCAAAGGTCTAGGGTTCGATTTAGATGCCTATGTGTCTTTTTTTGGATTAATTTATTTTGCTTTAATTACAGATTTATACCACAGAGACATAGTGATTATAATATTGTGAGAAATTAGTCTGTTATAGTAGGAGTAAAATTTAATAAAATCTAAACTTTACTTTCACTGACTAATTTATCACGTTATAATGTAAATTTCTCCTTGTTAAACCCAAATATGTTTTTTTTTAAAAAAGATATCATTAAAATCTTGACCTAGATCTGTCATCCAGCGATGGAAGTCTGTCCCTGCCGACCACGCCGTCTATTTCTTTTTGGGCCTTCAGCATTACTTGAGGGTGATGAAGTAGCATTATTAGAGCGAATGTCAACATAGCGGGCACGGTGGCAGCCGTCGGTAAGATGAGGTCTGTAGCGAGGAGTAGTAACTGGTCCTCTGCGTATTTACAACAAAAGACATTAATACCCAGAACGGTAGAAAACTTACCTTGGTTACATTATTGTATAGCCACGGACTGGATTTAGATATGTAGAGGCCCTAGGGATATAAGAAATGTAGTGACTCTAACGTTAAACAACTCCCCCTTCCTTTACCACAACATTTCAACATTGTAATTTTTTTAAATAAACAATCAACTGTTAAAAGTTCAATGTTAAACATATTAATTAAATAAGGAACTACCAGAAAAAATAATTGAATCTAAATTTAAAATTAAAATTAGGAATTTTTGTTGTTTAAACACTTTAGGCCCACCGCCCCCTTACATTTTTGAAAATAAAGCTATTATCAGTTTAAAACTGGTTTGGTTAAAATCGAATAAGACACGACAAAGTTAAGAGCCAGATAAGGTTTCAATCATTTTGTTTTATTAAATAGATGGTCATCACAATAAATTAAATTTGTTTAAAACGAAAATAAAAATATATTTCATTCGTTTTAAGCTTTATAAGGACAGAAAGTAATGTCAAAGCTCTGGAAATAAACAAAATTCTTTTTATTCATAAATAAGTGTGTGGAGGCTCTGGGGGGTCAGCCCCTGTCATTTCCCCTGTAAATCTGGGCCTGGATGTAGCTTTTAAGAAAGGGTCATAGAGTAATCAGACAAGGTTACACCCCTCAGGTTAAACTGAGTGTGCAAGTGATAGGAATGTTATATATAGTGACATTTAATAGGCCTAAGAGTCCGGGGTTCAATCCTCGGTCCTAACACGGATTTATCTGATTGCCAAACCTTTCCTTCACCTCTGACAAGACGTGTATTAATCACAACTTGTGAATGTGTGGAATACCAGGCCTCCACCGTGGTTCGGGTCCCACGTTAAACTGTAGGTCCTCCATTTCATCTCACAATCACCCTACCATTACACATTAGCCTAAGTATGTATAACCCGAACGGGTAGTAAGACGCGGTGCTAAAAATAATAATAATAATAATAGGCCTATTACCCACTTTGGTGGCCGCATGGTCTAAAGCGTCACGCTTGCAGTAGAATAGTCTGCCAACAGCGGGGACACCAGGGTTCAAATCCCGGTCGAGTTCGCAAGGGGTGGTTTTTTTCTAAATGGTTTTCCATATGAGTCTAGCCCAAACGGGTAGTTAAACACAGTGCTAAAAATAAGTCTCTTAAAAAAAGGGGTACGAATAAAAGTACAGACACACTACCCATGCAGACAATGCACTAGTAATAATGTCAACAATGAAATAGTAAGTATAAACATGAAAGTATAATAATTTATAAAAAACGAAACAATAAAACATCAATGTTACCAACCTGAAAAAGAGTTAACGATATTCTTACTGTCATTCTTTTTAAGTTCTTGAATATAGTCGTCGATAAAATCCCTTAAAGAGTCTTCAGAATAATTCTTTTTGTGATCCTTAACAGCCTCCTGAACACAGAAAGTTGACCAAAGAAAAGAAAATTAATATTTCTCACGTTTAAGTGAATTACATAACTGTAAAAATTAGAAACTAGTTAATGAAACCCAAGAGCTTAGTCTTCTCTGCTCTAGCTGAGGAGTCCAAGCAAACTAATTCATATTTATTTTACACAATTCTGTTTATAACAACACCATTTTTTTTACTTCATTTCTCACACTTAGACCAAAGCAATAGCAAGTAAGACTTGCATCAGGGGTCATGTGGTCTGACGTGTCACTCTCCTCTTGGACTGGATTGCCGGTGATGGGGAGACCAGGGTTCGAATCTCAGTCTGGTGTAACCAGGGTGGTTTCATCCTAGATGGTTTCCCAATGTTTCACGTAAATTCTGTCAAACTTAGTCTATAACTATATCTTCTTCATACCTATTAGGGGTATGTCCAGTCAAATGGAATAATATGAGATATATTATTATTAGCACCGCGTCTTACTACCCGTTCGGGTTATACGCACAATATGAGATATAATAGAAACTTAATCAAAGTTTGAATATTCAAAAAAAATGTTTAATGTTTGTTCAGAATAGTATACTTTGGATAATTATGTAAATTAATGTATTAACAATGATTTATAAAATATTATATTTTAAATATAATTAATATATTTCGACTTAAAATGATTTAAGTTACTATCACAAAATGTTATTTAATTATTTTAGATTGTTTTTTATGTGAATATTAATTTGTGATGGAAATAACAGCAGAAAAAACCCAAATAAATGTGTGTCTTAAATTTGATTTTTTTTTTTTGCAAAGCTTTGTAAATGGTCAAATTCGCAATTTTACTTTCGAATCAAAGTCGAAGCAAATCAATATTAGAAGCTTCACACAACCCTGATACCTATACTATTGGTGTAATTAACGTATGCATGTAACCTAAATGGGCACAAAGACGTGGGGTGGAAACAACAACAAAAAATTAAATTGAAACTATAAATAATTTAAAATACAAACAAAACATCTCACCCGAAAGAATTCTGTGACGTATCCTGTTCCCTTGACAAGTCCGTTGAAACCGAACCCGTTCCTTCCGAAATGTCTGAGCCATGGGGTGAGGACAAGGGCTCCTCCAGTTGGCTCGACATCTTTCACAAAATGGAAGGAAGCGTCGGCTACTTGACGCAGCTTCTTGTGGGCCTCGGGCGGGAAGCGGTCGCCCGCCAGCACTGACCATAGACAGTTGATCATCCCGGGACAGAACAACTGGGGTAATAGTGCGCAGCCGTCATGAAAAACATCCTAGAATAATGTAAGTTGAATTAGCCTTTCTATTTGTGAGGTTATATCAGCACACGGCTTCCGAACTGATCCACCCCAGAGCTTCACACTCGATAGTAAACATCCATTATTGGCACTTGGAATTCTAGTGCAGGAATTTTATCATACCCTGATTTTTTTGGTTGGAGGAACAGTTTATAAAATTCAAACATATTTCTTTGCAGCCAACAATGATAACATATTATTACTATATTATTTCCTCTCTAAGTGTCCTAAATTAAACCTTGAGAGGAGGATTGAAGGGCAAGGCCTACACACTTACTAGAAAATTGTAAGCTTCAAAGTTCACAATTAAAACACAACAAAAGACATAATTATGTAAGAAAATTTTAATGTGATTTAATTGTGAACTTTTGAGGTTTTCCGATAAGTACGTAGGCCTTGCCCTTTTATTCTCTTTTCAATATTTAATTTAATACAGCCGTTTGACGCCAATTTTCCTTTGTCTATCTAAGTGTTATATCATTCTTTACAATTTTCCT
>CABFWB010000254.1:139511-222331 GCA_902151455.1 Timema bartmani
CCCCCCCCCCCTCTTTTAAGAAGTTGTGCTGCGCGTTTCACACTCCCTCCCGATGAGTTCAGATAGAATTAAACCTTTGGTCAGGGGATTGGGCGGTAATGATCAATTTTCTTCACAAGGCAGCCATTACCTCATTGTCCAGTGTCAGTAGTGTAAAATATGAATTATGTTCTTTTTATCATTGTAAAAGCCATATTTTGTTTGTCTAGTTTATATTATTCTATCAAAAGTGACAGATGCATATATCATGACTTGATGTATGAATATATTAAAATTGTTTTAGTAACTTTAGTAACTACCAGGTACTGTTCTTCCTAATAAAATCAGGGTATAGTTTTGAGTTGAACAGGGCCAGAGCACATCTCGAAATATCAAAAAACCGAATTACACAGAATCGCAGGAAAAAAAATGAAAATACTTACATGTAAGTGTAAAAAGGAATTTTTTATTTTTAAATTACATAATACAAAAATAATTTCATTAAATAAACCTATATTTGTATTAATAGTATCAAAAAAAAAACAAAAAAAAACTATCAAGTGTTTTCTTTATTTTAGCTTGCAATGATTGTTGTTTTGCCGACTAATCACGCATCGTTCGTCCCGTGTAAATGGACTGTCATTGGACTTATCCTTGGATCCAACTATAGAGACAATACTGTACATGTACAATAGGATGAACACAGACATAAACAGTGGCATACTAGAAACATTCTTAGGGGGGGAATAGGGGGTGTTCAAAAAATATTTCTGTATTATAACCATAATCCAAAATCCATTGATGTTTTTAGGTACCGTAAATGTATTATATATCATAATAACTGACTTAAAGAGCATTTCAAGAATAAACTCAAGTACAATGACCAAAAAAAAAAAAATAGATTTAGGTAGATAAAATGGGATAATATGTTTGAAGGGTACAAGGGAAAAAAGAGGAAGGTCATATTTTCCAGGACAGCAACTTTTATATCTCAAACACCTTAAAAGCCCAAGCTAATACTTTTTTTTAAATAAATTTAAATATGACAGAGGCCTCTTTTAACAATAATCTATTGTGCATTAGATATGTTCTCGCGATTGTCTAACAGATGGAAGCACAAAATAAATTTGAGTTAAAATTGAACTTTCCTTCTTTTTTCCCCCCCTGTACTCTTTGTTTGTATTTTCTAAAAGTTTCTTCCAACCCGAATCCCGCTATACCGACGTATCATATCTCCGTACTCACATAATCCTCCCTTCCTTTCGAGCTATTTAGTAAAGCCAACATATCCATGACTTCTTGCCGTACGTTTTCCTCCTGAAGGCCACTTCTTCTGGCGAAACCATAGTCCCTTAAGTGTCGGAGTGTGAATCTGCGCTGCTCTAGCCATAGGTCGCTGTCGGTAAAGAAGAGACCTAGAAAAGAGAATATCCACATCAAAGGCACAGGAACTAAAACAAATATTTACAAGACTTGAAGGGGGTTTAGTAAAATGTCTCCTATAAATATGTATGGATGCCAATAGAAACTATAGTAGGATTATGGTAGGAAGAAACCTTTAGAAAAGACAAACTTTTTTTTTACTGAAGTAGATAACATTTTACTCTTGTATAAATGCTATTTATAGGTATTGATAATATCTATCAAAAGTGACAGCTGCAGATCACATGACTTGATGTATGAATGCATGAAAGTAGATATGGTAACTTTTCTAGCTGTCAGATGAGGCCTTTTCTATGATAATTGGATTGTATATTACAATCTATAAGTGGGAAAATTACCCCTAAAATTAAAGCATAAAAGAATTAAACCTGAAACTATCAGTGCATAAGGCTAAAGGATTGGGGTTTTGATTATCAAGTCCATACTGTTTTTCAAATTTATACTTAATGACTTAAAATTTATTTGCGTAGACAGTTAATACTTGACAAAAAAAATAAATATGAAACATGTAGACACCATTTACAAGATGAAATCTGTGACAATAAAGTTATTTTTCAGGAGGAACAATGTATCAAGCGCAGTCGGTCTATGTGAACAATGAAAGCGCCGCTTGCCTACTTTAAACAAAATAAATACTTATTATTATTAGCACGGCGTCTTACTACCCGTATGGACCTTATTTTATATTCACAACTATCTTTTAAATCACAAACCTAATATATTTTATAATTTTGTCAGCACGATTGTTTGAGCCTCGTATTTGTTGATCGTGACTATTGGTCTGTCCCTCCCATATGGACCTACGAGTTGTTGATCGTGACTATGGGTCTGTCCCTCCCATATGGACCTACGAGTTGTTGATCGTGACTATGGGTCTGTCCCTCCCATATGGACCTACGAGAAGACAACTTAAACTCACTTGTAAAGCATTCAAATGCCATGAAACAAAGGGAAAGAGGTCGTGTCCGTAGAATAAAAATAAACAAAATTCGAAAGCGACTCTCTCTGCCCCAGAGTATTTATATCAAAGAAAGAATAAAACAGTAAAATCTATACCGAAGGCTCTTGGTCAATGTTATCACATATATAAGTTCTATGTCAGTCATGTGATTAGGACTGATTTAATGAGTCTTGATTTGCATTATTCAAATGTTTCTTTAAATTATTCTATTCTCTCTGTCATATTTAGTTTAACTAAGCATAATTTTATGTATTTTTTCTAAGCACGTCTTACTACTCATTCGGTCTATATGCCTAAGTACTAATTACACTAATGAGTTGGGGATTAGGGTGGTTTAATTTAGAGGAAATGCAGCCGACCGGGGTCAAACCCGGATCTCCCGGTCTTCAGCAGTTTAGTCCAACATGAGAGCAGTGTGTTAGACCAAAACTGGTAATTTTATGTATTTAATTTGATAGTTAAATACATTTTACACTATTAAAATTATTTAAATAAAGAGTTTGAGGCTAAAGCCTCGGAACATTTTTACCCCCGACCCCACATCCAAAGCTGATATCCCAGCTTCCGAGGCCACCAAATATCACAAAAAAGTGAAGGAATGTGCAAAGTCAATTTCTTTTATTTAGAATCAAAGTCGAATAAATTAACAAGAGACATTCCCAAAGCTGAATAGAGGTTTGAATATTTAAGTTTTAAATATTATTTACAAAATGCAATATTTCAAAAATAATTAATAACTTTGTCTTAAATTGATAATTACATTTTTATCATAAAATGTAATTTAAGTATTTTAGATTTTTTTCATGCAAACATTAATTTGTGATGGAAACAAAAGAAGAAAAAAAAAACATGAATATGTTTTAAGTTTCTTTTTTGTTTTTTTGCGAAGCTTCGTAATTGTTGAATCTGAAATTTTACTTTCGAATTGAAGTCAAATTCAAAGCGAACGAATATTCAAAGTGAAGTCAGAGTTCATGAAGCTTCGCATACCTCTAAAAGTGAACTTTTTAACCTATACAAGTGTACCAACTCTAAACTCATGACCCCTGTAGGTTGTGTCACCCAGGCGGTGTGAGAAAAAACATAAGAGAATCGGCAGTTAATACGTACCGAGCGTTACTCCCATTGCTCTGGCTTGGGTTATGTAACAATCCAGTCTTCCGTTGAACTCAGGCCTCGCAAATATCTCCTTGACTGTATCCAAGTCGCTGGCGACCACAGTCGGTAAGGGCCCCAGATGAAGTCCTAACAGTTTGGTGTTGTACCAACGCGCCAAGGTGTCAAAGCTTTTATATATGTACTTGTAATTGCACAGTAAAACAAACCAGTAGCTGCCATAGATGGGAAGCGAAGGAGGACCTGGGGGATAATAATGCATGGGTTATTTTAAATGAAACAGTTTACGCTATGTTTAAATAAAGTCTTGATTTCTTGAATAAATAAATAATTTTAGCACCGCGTCTTACTACCCGTTCAGGTTATACGCTTAAGTACTAATTACACTAACGGATTAGGAATTGGAAAGGTTGAATTTAGAGGAAGTGAACCCGCATTTGCGTGGAGGGAGAGTGGAAAACCATTTAGGAAAAACCACCCCCAGTTCACCCGACCGAGATTCGAACCTCGATCTCCCCGTCCTCGGCGGTCTAGCTAAACACGACTGGCGCGTTAGTCAACTACGCCACCAAGGCGGGTTTCTTGAATAAAAATACTCAAGTTGATAAACTCGGTCAATATGTCACTAGTAAGTGAAAGAGTTGGATCGTCTTGCATGCCATATGAACCTATGAACCACTCTAGTGTATCTGTCAAACAAGAATGGTTTCAAATCGTATAAGCACAGACAT
This sequence comes from Timema bartmani, assembly GCA_902151455.1. Taxonomy (NCBI): domain Eukaryota; kingdom Metazoa; phylum Arthropoda; class Insecta; order Phasmatodea; family Timematidae; genus Timema; species Timema bartmani. The sequence continues at coordinate 143,742 of CABFWB010000254.1, forward strand.
ACTATAAGGGATATTTCCCAGCTCATTATTGTTGCAATTTCAATTAGTATTTTCATAGAAGACGGAGCATATCCAAAACTAATAATTAGCTTTTATTTTTATATACACAGTAAAACCTCTGGTAACCGAAATTAAGGGGGCTGAGCCCGTTACAGATAAGCAAATTTTCGAATATGAAATTAATACCCCTTTGAAGAGATAAATGGAGAAAAAAAAATATTATAAATTACATAATATATAGTTATATAAAAGTATTTTTTGTATATATATGTATGTACATACAGTATTTAAATAAATGGTTTTTCAATATAACAAAGTTGAATACACAAAAAAACTAAATTTATCATTTCTTCTTAAAAGAAGTTTGGAATTTTCTTTTGACTTTTTTTTCGAATAGTATATATTAACCAATAAAGGTTTTAACGACGTAAATCCTTTATTTGGTGGTTCGGCTAAAGAAAAAAAATACATAAACAAAAATGTGTTTAGCAGTTTCAGATATTAGAGGTATGGAAGGTTTTACTGTATTTTTCCAATCATTTTTAACATATTTCTTTAGAGCTTTAGTGAATACGTCTGTATTCTGCAAAGTTTAAGTTAGGTATTTGAGTTGTTTTTTAAATGTTTTAGTGACACTTGAAACACGTTATGTTATCAACCACCTAAGGAATCTTTTAAAGATATGGATATAAGATCATATGGAATTTGAAAGTACATATGGTTAGATTATAAATTTATATTAATAAATTATAAAATTAGTATTAAAGACTAGAAGACTAGATAAAAAGGGTAGAATGGTCTAAGATGTCAATCTCGCAATAGAATGAACTGCCAGTGAAAGGAGATTGGAATTTGAATCCTAGTTGGGTGTTTTTTGCTATTAATTTCTAAAACCTCAACGAGGACAATTACAGCTCAGTGCAATTGCTCACAAGTGAAAAATACAAACTTGACAGAAACTTACCTGGAGGAAAGTTTGGAGGTCTTTTCATAGAATTATGATAAAGCCAATACAGTGCGACACACAACACCACTAAAACCAGTAACATTTTTGCAAAAAAAAAACACAACACAAACAAATAATAAAACTTCAAATGAATCCAAAACTTTTTTTTGTAAGATAACCGTGAAGGTTTACTAAACTTGTTTCCTCGTGTGCATGCAAGATCAATGATCATAAGATAAAGTTAGATTACTTATATGAAGCTGTTTTGAAGGTCATCTGGTAAATATGCAAGTAAAAAAAAACCTGTGGATAATAACTGTATGCATTCTTGTTGGCAAGATGCCAGTATTTTACATATCAACTGGTGGAAATAGCACAAACCATCAATTGTAGCATAATAAATACATTTTACTCTTTAAAATACACTGTTAGTGCATATATGCTTAATTGAAAACTTATTTTATTAGTGTAATATAAACATTTAATATAAAAAAAGTTCATTTTTAAGTATCAACTCAATTCTCCTCTAATTAGCAATTAAAAATAGATTAAAATAAATTCTTAATTTTAAATTATTATTAAACACAAAATTTAATTAGTAATGCATACCTGCTATTGCGGTCGCATGGTCTAAGGCATCACTCGCGTGATAGACTAGACTGCCAATGACAGGGTGATCAGGGTTTAAATCCTTGTCGGGTGTAATTAAGGTGGTTTTCGCAAAATGATTTTCCAGTCTCCCTTCATACAAATGTGGATGCACTTCCTCTAAATCTAACCTTAATCATTTCTAACTAATTAACGTACTTAGTGCCAGTAGCGTACGAAGGATTGCAAAGAAGGGGTGGTCAAGAGGGATTTGGGGAGTCCCCCCCCCCAACCGCCAGAGATAATTTTTTTTTACCATTATATTCACCTAAAAGCTTTTTGGAAGGTTTTTTATTTGTATTTGTTAATTTTTTCATTTATATTTTTACAATTATAAACGTGATAATCTAACAAAATAATAAATAAATAGACCTAAATTAAAGTTGGCTTAACCGTTACATAGGCCTACTGTCACAAAAATCATTGATTATTTACAATAGTTAAATGTGCATGGAAAAGTGAAAAACTATTGAGTGATGTAAACAATAGTCTTACGAAGAAACGCTGGCACCCAAAGAGAGGTAAGGGTTTAATCCTACTGACCAAAGAATAATATTTTCAGAGAGTGAAGATATCCCACTTCCATTCCATGAAAGATAGTCCACTCCTATGAAATAAATACATTTGGTGATTGATATAGACTATTTATGATCACCTGATATTTTCTTTGCTCACAATGTTTAACTGGTCATAATCCCCGACTCCCCCCTTCTCATTTTCTTTTCAGATCTGCGTAGATCTCGGGGCATCCCAAAAACTACGGTAGGGGGGGGCTTGAGCCCCTCAAGCCCTCCCACATGGGTATGCTACTGAAAAGCAATGATAAAAAAAATAGTAATATACATCATGGTACCTATTTGGGCAGGTCACAGCTTACACTAACTTAATAGTGGAAAGTGAGGAGGGAAATTTTAATAATATGCATCAGCATTCATTGTTTATAAATATATTAACCACCCTACTCACCCGATAAAGATTCAAACCCCAGTTTGGAGCGTCAAAGACGAGCATACTAATCACAAGGTTATTGATAACTTCATTTGAGTGATTAATTACTGGAGTAAGAAGAAAATATCTGGTATTAGTCTGGAAGGAGTGTAAAAAAACAATATATTTTATGCATTTAACATTCAATGAATGATTTTTATAAACACAAAAATTACTAACTAGCTTGTTTCAGAACACTCCCGGGCTTTTAATTCATAACGATGAAAGGGTAGACCCAATTTCACGGTTGATACATTTTTCAGCCCTGCCCAAGAATCGAACTTGAGACCCTTAAATTATCAGGCTAGCATGTTACCAGTTGAGCTCAATTTTTAATCAACTATCCAACGGTATGAGAGCAAAGAATAGAGATATGGCCATGATGGACAAGATATGTATAGTCGATGAAATCACTAGACTGGTTCATTTAAACATCTGTCTAGTGTACAAGCGAAAGATCCCAAAGAGGACCCCTTAAACCCCTCTCCTCTTCCCGTATCATTATGTTGCAAAAAGATAAAGTATTTACCTTGAAGGTCATTTGTGTAACTGAAGGTCATCCACACTATATATATAAGTGCCTTGAAGTGTTTGTTAAATATGTAACTATCCGTTGACGTAAGGAGTTGGATGAAAGGCTAATCCTCCTTGCACAGATGCAGAAAGTCTAATTGGATATAATGAGCATATTTCTGTATACAGTCCGATGTTCATATGAAGAGCCTTTTTAAGAAAATACAAACATATTTGTTTGCTGTCGACAGTGACAACATTTTACAATATTATTAGTATTATTTTATAGGTATTGATAATATCTATCAAAAGTGACAACTGCAGATAACATGACTTGATGTATCAATACGTGAAAGTAGCTCTAGTAACTTTTATAGCTGACAGGTAAGGTTATTAATATGAAAATTGGATTGTACAGTGGCGTCTTCCATTATTTTTAAAGGAAAACTCTTGATGAATATATCTTTAAAGAAAAATCCCTCCTTTCCTTTATACGTTTCAATTAGATTAGAGGTGACCTGGTGGTCTAGGGGTAAGGTGTCAGACTTCTGTGCTGAGGGCCCGGGTTTCAATCCTCGGCCCCGGCACAGATTTATCTGATTGCCAAACCCTTCCTTCACCTCTGACAAGACGTGTATTAATCACAAACTTGTGAATGTGTGGAATGCCAGGCCTCCACCGTGGTTCGGATCCCACGTTAAACTGTAGGTCCTCCATTTCATCTCACAATCACCCTACCATTACACATTAGAGTAAGTGTGTACAACCCGAACGGGTAGTAAGACGCGGAGCTGATAATGATAATGATAATGATAGTAATAATAATAATAATTAGATTAGATATTATGCACTGCCTATAACCAGCACATTGGCACTTTTTTTTTTATCACCGCATCATACAGGATGTTCAGGTTATACTCATGTATGATAATTACTCTAATGGGGTAGGTATGAGGAGGGAAACATTTTAGAGGTAATATGCCCGCATTTGCATAGAAGGTTAGTGGGAAATCATTTAGGAAAAACCACATTTATTAGAACTGACAGGCGTTCAAGCCCCGACTTCTCCATCATCAGTAGGCCAGTCTACTACTACTATTATTATTGTTATTAGTACCGCGTCTTACTACCCGTTCGGGTTATACGCACTTACGCTAATGTGTAATGGTAGGGTGATTGTGAGATGAAATGGAGGACCTACAGTTTAACGTGGAATCCGAACCACGGTGGAGGCCTGGCATTCCTCACATTCACAAGTTGTGATTAATACACGTCTTGTCAGAGGTGAAGGAAGGGTTTGGCAATCAGATAAATCTGTGCCGGGACCGAGGATTGAATCCCGGACCCCCAGCACAGAAGTCTGAGTGACCACCTTACCCCTAGACTACCAGGTCACCAGTAGGCCAGTCTAACACAAGAGTGATGTCTTAGACTATTCGGCCCTGACACATTGATACCAAATTAATTAAATACTATTTGTAAAAGGGAAAAGTTTTCAAGTGGAAAAACCTTCTTTATAGCTTCTTATATTAATTTTGGACCAAAGCAATTGAATGAAATTTGTTCCGATCAAAATATTTTGACCCCTTTAATTTAGTGCTACATGCTTTAATGCCTGTGTATTTAATCTGCAGCTTAAATTGATTGGAGAACCAGATGAGGTTGGTGATTTTTTGAGGAAACGCACCAAAATTTGCTTTGAAAGAGATAGATCCATCACTTTAAGTTGTTAGTCAGCCTTAAAATAAAACATCTTGCAAAAATACACATTTAAATAATAATATTGCATGAAACTTAAGAACAACGTAGAACTTTGATAAATCCTAAATTAAAATATTTAGTGAAATTTACCTTTATAGAATCAAAACAAAAGGATTTGTGAGGTGTTGTTTTGCGAGAACCTAGGTTAAAACTTTTATTTTTGTTGTACTTGGTTCATTTTCGTATACTGAACAGTTTTTAAATAATAAAAGTAACGCAATTTTGAGGATTGATTGTGTTGATTTAGTATTATGTTAGTTATTCACACTTCAATTAAATACTTTTTCAAGGCTAAATATTTGTAAACAACTGACCAAAAGGGGACAGTTTCACCTACGCATAAAAATTACTATTAACTCTTTTTTATCCTTTGGTGCAAAAGTATTTATAAAAAGAATAACACAAACCTTGTTGTCAATAATATAGTATCTTAGCAATTTTATACTTTGATTAATTAAAACAATATTCCCCACATTGATGATCACATCTTCTAACATGTCACTTCTTGCACTAATCTGTATACCGGTGATGGGGAGTTTGAAACCTGGTCGAGTATACTGAGGGTGTTTTTTTTCCTCAATGGTTTACCACTGTCCCTTCATGCAAAATGTGGGTACATTTCCTCTTTATTTTACCCCATTAGCAAAATTAATATAAACGTGTACAGCCCAATTTGGTTGCGAGATGAAATTTTCATTTTTTTGAAAGAAATTGGTATTTCTTTTTTTAGTTTTGTAAAAATTCCAGAAAATTTACCAAACTCTGTTGAAATTTCCTTTATTATCCTAACAATTTTCCTGTTTTCCATTATTTTGAAAAAATTTCAAGTTCTCTCTCATTTTCATAATACATCTGATAACTATTTGAGAATTCTAGCAAGAAGAATGTTAAAAATAATGTTGATTAACAACAAATGTCTTGGAAATAATAAATATTTGGATTAGCTATCTAATCAAGAGATATATAAAGCTAAATGAATAATATACTATATTCGGAGCCAGCACTAATACATTTAACTAGCTCAAAAATAAAATAAAAAAATATTTAAAAAGCTTTAACTAGGGTATACATACATTATTTACATACTGTATATCTTTGATGCTGTGAAATCTAGGTCTATTTGATTTAAAAATTGTAGATTTATTTGTCTTAATCTATATGAATGCACTAAAATTTTAGGTTTATGTTTCAAAAAAAGCTATGAATAGTAGTTAAGAAGAACATTTGAAGCTTAATCTTTAAATTCAAGCACTTTTATTCTATATAAAGAAGTATATATAATTAAGTGAGGAATAAAAACTATTATTAATTATTATATCAGCCTTATATTACTTTTAATAATCAGTTGTCTTTGTGAATTTTTTTTTAACTTCAAAACAAATATACAAATGTATTATGCAAACACTTTGTTAATAACCGCGCTAAACCTTTCATTGAACAGCGCTCTAGTTTTGATATCACTACCAATATTATGCGCCTGGACAGGTGCATTCTTAACAACAACATCAAGACACTCCTCGATAAGATCAACAGTTTCTTGGTAAACACGAGAATCAATCTTCTGGGACTGCACTCCGCCGCCTTCTGATGATTTCGTGATATCGTAGAGTAGACGCAGCAACATTTGAAACAGCGCCTCTGAGTTGTGCGCTATCCTAGGTTGGCTATGTTGCAGATACACCTTCAGCACCTGCAAATGTCCTTTTACTATACATTCTTTAAATTGAAAAATGACACTTGGACACCGGAATCAAACCTGGGGCTTTTGGCTTACTACACCAATGCTCTAACAATTGAGTTATCCAGGAATCGTCTTGAGCCCAGGGTCATTCTTCACTCATATTTTAAGGCAGAGTCTGTAACAGATGTGCGGAAATCGTCGGCTACATATGAGCGATCAATATCAGATAACGCAGCCACCTTAGACTATCCTTCACAAACCCTGACTTAAAATATGACTGAAGAATAGCAATGGGCACGGGACGACTCCTGAATAGCTCAGTGGTTAGAGCAGTGGCGTACGTACTGGGTCCGATTGCCGTGTCTGGGTGTCATTTTCCAATCTAAAGAATATGACATCAGGATGTGGCTATAACACTTTATCAATATATTATTAATATAATTTAAAAAATTATGGGTCACTTGAATCATACGATATTTCAGAGATTTGAGATTTGTAATAATCTCAAAAAAATATCTTGTATACAATAATTACTAAGATTTTTGACTAGATGTAACAATTTAAAGCAATTGGTAAATACGGTTATGTAGACTTGTGTAGTTGGGAGGCTAAAGAAATCATAAAAAAGGACAACATTGTATTATTATAGTTAATTTACGAAAAGAGTACTATTTTTGTTATTTATGATGTGAGCCACGACAAACAAAATAGCATTTATAAATCATAATGTTGCGAGAAATCAATAAAATGGAATAAAATAAAATTATATATACTAATCTCTCCTTACTAAAGATTTGAGGATTCAAATTTGTATTTTTGATATCCGAAAAAAAATTTATTTAAGATTCAGATTTAAGTTTCAGATTATAGAAATATAGGATTTGACTCATCTCTAAATTTAACAAAAGGTTTATTCTTGTTTTGAAAGTTTATTATATAAAATGTTTTACACATCAAATTTTATTTAGTTATTAGTTTAATTGTTAATCGATTAAATGTATGAAACCCGCTTCGGTGGTCGCATGGTCTAAGGTGCTACTCTCATAGTAGACTAGACTTCTGATAGCGGGAGATCGAGCCTCAAGTCTCGGTCGGGTGTTCCGAGTTTTTCCCAAAATGGTTTTCCACTCTCCCTTACCGAAAATGTGGGTACACTGCATCTAAATATAGCCTTCCTAATCTCTAAAACCATCAGAGTAATTAGAATATAAGTGTATAGCCCAAACGGCCAGTAAGACGCAATGCTAAAAACAGTATGAAAAGTAATTACGCAGTATTTATTTTATAGAGCAAAGAAACTAGGATTCAGTAGTCTATGTAGAGTTGGTGAAGGTTGTGTCAGCTATAGAGGTTGTACAATAGATTTATTAGTTTAACTGACCCGCCTCGGTGACGTAGTTGGCTAACGTGCTAGTCGTGTTGAGCTCGACCACCGAGGACAGGGAGATCGAGGTTCGAATCTCGGTCGGGTGAACTGGGGGGTGGTTTTTCCTAAATGGTTTTCCACTTTCCCTCCACGCAAATGCGGGTTCACTTCCTCTAAATACTACCCTCCCAATTCCTAATCCATTAGCGTAATTAGTACTTAAGCGTATAACCCGAACGGGTAGTAAGACGCGGTGCTAAAGTATAAGTATTAGTTTAACTGAGTTGGTAGATTGTTTAAAAACGTAAATTGAAATTATTAACAATGTTTCTTACCTGTGACATAGCCGCAAGTCCAAATAGGATTTCCCATGTTAAATTAATGTATTTACCTTTTATTCAGTGAGTTTTAATTATGTATAACTTTAAAACCAATCCATACATCTTAAATACTTCTAAATATGACCCTTTACTGTCACGAAATTATTTGTTTTGTTGTTAAGGCTGGTTTTTTTTTCGTAAGTGTGTTATTTTTTTTTAATCATCCACAACTTAGGCTATTTCGTTTATTCATAAAAATGGCTTATAGGCATATTTCTGACAGAATCTAGAATTTTTTTTAAAAAAAGATCGTGGACTAATAAAATACAAGAAAAAATAATTTTGAAATGAAAATCAATACTTTCCAGACACAAATAGTAAAGTGACTGTTTATTCTCTTCAGAACCTAATAGATGAGCGGCTCATTTTCTTCCCTCTCGTTATATTTCGTACAAAAGTGTCTTGAGTGTGATATGCTTAGGTGCGTCAAGCTAAGATGCAACCTGCTTCACAAAATATCTTCAAGTTCACTGCGCAGGCAACATCGTTGGGGTAAAATATATTAATATAATTTAGATACAAAGCTGGAAGATATAGAATCATTTGAGATTTTGTAGTTATTTTAAGCACTTACAATTGGATTATTAGTGCTTGGCATCTTCTATTCTTAGGACACCTTGTACCACTGATATCCTGAATCTTGTGGGTCGTTGCCAAGGAAAGATAGACTTGAGAGAACTGCCCCACTCAGTATCAAACTTACTATTTAAAGCCAATATACGATTCTGTTCATTGTATAATTTTTTGTGTGGATGATCAAACTGATGGTAAGTGGAAGGGAACTGTTTACTAGCACAGTCCTATCAAGACTTTCTTGTCCTGGCAACAGCCAATGAGCTGTCCGCTATTATGTCCCTATTTGAGATTTGATCATGGACCAAGCGCAGAAAGACATTGGGGCTTAAGGATTGAACTGGAGACACCTGGTGGAAGGATTAGCTTGGAGAGATCGACAGGAACAGAAGAGGTTATGTCAGACGACCCGAAGAGACGGATACATCAGTGATGATGATGATGATGCCTGATATTTGATCATGAATCCTTCAAAGACCTTCAACAGTAGTTAAGTTCTTTAGAATATCGCTTTGGTGTCAGCAGGACTATTGCTGAGGTTAGTATTTATCAATGACTTGGAAGAAATGACAGCAAATTACAACAAATTACCGGCCAACTTAATTTATAGTATTGTTATAGTATTGCTGTGCACCTGTGGTGTTGTCATTTAACTGTAATCTTACATCTTAATTCCTAATACTTTGAAACTATATTATTTATGGAGTTGAAAGTTAAATTAGTTACATAATTTGTTTGGCATTATTCACCGACTATTTATATGACAAAATTGGTCATGATAAGTTAGCACCTGAATGAACAAAGCTTGTGACTATCGAATACGACCACTAACCAAAATTCAAAGCTCCCCGACATGAAAACCCACTGTATAAGATATAATTATCACATCAATCGAAGTTGTTTTTTTCCCAAATTTTAGACGGTAGGTTTTGATAAAATAGTTCTCAATCAGTGTGATGTAAAGCAAATGTAAAAGTTGAAATTATATTATCCACTGAGACTAAGTAAGTGCATTAAAGGGTGTAATTCATACCCATACTTAAGTACGCAGCAGAAACCTGGATATTGGATGTAAGAAAAACAAGGAAAGTGGAGGCCAAGTAATGAAGCTTTTAAGGAGCATGTTGGCTGTCACGAGGAGAAACAAGATTGGGAATGAAGTTATCCGGGGAAGAGTAGTACAGGGAGTACATGAGATAGTAGAGGAAGCAAGAATTAGATAGTATGGGCATGTAATGAGGATGGAAAAGTAAAGAATCTCAAGGAGAATGGTGGAGATAAAGTATGAAGGATATAGATTGCAAGGGAGACCAAGAAAGAGATGGGAGGATCAGCTAACAGAAAGTGTGCGAGTGATAGGAGAAGAATGGATGAGAGTAAGGGAAGAAGGATGGTGGAAGGACAGAGGATGATGGAAGCATTCTATTAAACTGACTCGGCCTCAAGCTGGAAACAGTTTATGATTACTAGAAAACTTAAAAGAGTTTCATACTTGTAAAGTTGGTATGGCTGAATCGTGTTCCGAGTACCCGGCAACCTCCAAGTATTCCCGCAGTATTCGGAGGAGTCGTTTGCTCCAGCGAATGACACCCATTTTTGAAGCGTCCAAAAGTGCAGGGAGTGAGTCCATATAAGCTCGTCTCAAAGAAATATTTTGTTCATGTTCTGTGTTCTGAAGAACTATTTGAAGAACATCATCATATCTTGACCACTGAAAGTTTACACTTGTTTAAAGTTTGCACTGAATGCGAGTATTGGATGAACATAAAAAAAGTCTCAAAATCAAAATCATTCATTGATAAAATGAATTTGGCCAATCTTTGTATTCGATAAATTATTAAGACAGTATAAAATGCATTATTTATGTATGCTTTCATATTTAGGCCTATATCAAAAAATCTTACTTAGGCCGATTTATTTTTATATTTTACAAACCCATTTAAGTTGAGTATAAGGTAACTAGTTTTTAAATAAATTGGAATAGTAATAAAAATAAAGTAAAATCTCCTTTAACAAACACCTGCGAAAAGTGGATTCTTATCTATAAATGACAGTTTGAATTTTCTCGGCAAAATAACATGGTTTCTTACAGTGAAATACCCTCCCAACAACGAACTTCCTCAATAATGGACACATACACTGCTAGATGCATACCAATCTTTAAACAGTGGACAAGTTTGAAAACATCAACCCATTTACAGTATTTGACGGTCAGAAAAGTCAATGTCTCGCATGAAGTGTGAGCAGTCCTACCTTCCTCCTCTAATGAAAGTTTCTAAAATAGGCTATTTATTTATGACTAAGGTATTTCAAGGTCATATCTCCCACCCCTTTCGAGCTATCAGCAGGGGTTGTTTCAGCAAATTAATCTGTGTTCGTGCATATATATGCAGTATAGAAGGTCTATAGTTCACATTTAATTTCATTAGTGTATTGTTTTGTGTATTATGCATTCTGTACACTAGCTATGTACAATATTTATTCAACCCTCATAATCATAATACAGTGCAGTGAAGTAAATTTGATTGCTATAGTTTATGTCCACAGAAGGAAAAAAGGTTCATTTAGATTAAAATGTTTTCAAGAAGAATGATTTAAAAAAAATTATTTTCCAAATAACGGACATTTATTTGATCCCGGAATGTGTCCGCTGTTAAGAGATTTCACTGTAATATGCTATAAATAATAAGAATTTAAACACTGAAAAAAAACAACAGTAATGTCAATTTTTGTGATATTAAAACATCAAAAAACAAATATTAACTTTAGTTATGCCAACATATAAAAATTTGGTTAGTCACGCAGTTCATTTTTTTTTTCATAGGAAGAGCCTTTTAAAAAATACGAACATATATTATGGTGGCTAAAATTGATAACATTTTATCATATTACATATATACCTTATCACCCTGTTCTCTCAGGGGGTAGACAAGAAATTTTGCAGGTAGCTCCGTATTTAATCCAGCCTCACTAACTTTCTCCACACTTCCCTAAACTCGCATACTCCCTGCGCTTCAACAACATCCATACACAGAGTAATGTTTCTCTTTTTTATACTGGCCAGACAGTCTCTATAGGAGGGATGCTGGTTTGTAGGAACAGTGCTCAGAGTAAGACCGAGCAACGGTTGTACTTGTGGTGTACTACTGGCTAAAATGTGCCAACATCTATCGTTACAGCATCCTTACTGTAAGCAGCGAGTACTGTCATGGTTGCGAGTACGATCAAGGCTAGTAACCTGGTCTACTCGATTTAAAATTACTACAAGAAACCCGCCTCGGTGGCGTAGTTGGCTAACGCGCTAGTCGTGTTGAACTCGACTGCCGAGGACGGGGAGATCGAGGTTCGAATCTCAGTCGGGTGAACTGGGGGTGGTTTTTCCTAAATGGTTTTCCACTCTCCCTCCACGCAAATGCGGGTTCACTTCCTCTAAATTCAACCTTCCCAATTCCTAATCCATTAGCGTAATTAGTACTTAAGCGTATAACCCGAACGGGTAGTAAGACGCGGTGCTAAATAATAATAATAATAATAATAATAATAATAATAATAATAATAATAATAATAATAATAATAATAATAATAATAATAATAAACTGTTAAATTTATCATATATCACACTGTTATACATAATTTTTGTTTCCTGATGTATGATACATGACTTCGATGTGTTTTTTATTGTTGATAACAAATTTAAAAAGAGAATTTTGCCATCACTTACAAATTTAAAAAATAATAATCAGAAAACCGTTTTGAATAATGTATATCACAAGCCTTTAAAAATATTGTCTTATTTATTTATTCCTGTTAATTTTATTTGAATTATCTATTATTTAATTTATGATTTTTCTAAACTAAATTAAAACATAAAATATAACACTTCATTATTATATTTTTTACTGTATTTTCATGTCAAAGAACAAAAAATATATATTTATTTTATAGGCCTAAGGATGATGTATTTAAGTAGTGAGTCAGATAAAAGCTATTTTAGGAAAACTGAGTAGGAAGCCAATGGGCTTAAACATATTCAAACAAGTAGTTTTTCAAATGATTCAGCGAAGTGTTCATTAGTTGTATGAAACTGATTATACAACATGCTACTTAATGTCAAGAGTTGGAAAACCTTTTCCCCTCAGACTTGCAATAACAACATTTCCTAGAATTGTTTAATGCTTTTAACTGCTGTGCCCATCCACCAACTTTAAGTGGCCTTACTAAAACAGTTTGTTTAAACAGTTCAGTGTGTTTACATTGGTGGTTGAGTGAGTAGTGTGCTTCACTATGCCTCGAAAGTGTGAAAATGATGTAGATAGTTTTTGTTACGTGTGTGGTGAGTATACTATGAAATCTAATCACAAGACTATAACACCAATGATTAAGAAAGCATATGAACTCTACTTTGGGTGCAAAATAGGTGACCAGTATAAACCTTGGGCTCCTCACATTGTATGTAGCAACTGTGCAGTGTATTTGGGAGGATGGTTGAAAGGTTCTCGGAAGTCTATGCCATTTGCTGTCCCAAAAAGATCATTTGACAGACTGTTACTTCTGTTTGAATAAGATATCTGGAATTTCCTTGAAATCTAAACATAGTATACAATATCTATCATTGTCTTCCGCCATCAGACCAGTGTTTCACAGTCAAGACCTGCCAGTTCCTAGACCACCTGAAACATGGACCATCGCCGATGACAACGATGAAGACGAGCCGATCTCTATGGAACAGGATATAAACGATCCAGATTTTAGGCCCTCTACATCGAATGAACCACATCTTATCTCACAGGGTGAGCTCAACAACTTAGTAAGGGACTTGAACTTATCTAAGAGTCAAGCTGAATTGTTGGGATCACGATTACAAGGCTGGAACCTGCTAAAGAAGAAAACAAATATTTAAATATTTCGCTACCGGCAAAAAGATATATCTCAGTATTTTGCTTCGGCTGATGATTTCTTCGGCTGGTGATTTCTTCGGCTGGTGATTTGGTTTATTGTACAGATATTGATGTTGTCATGGCTGCAGTAGGACAAGATAACAATATAAATGAGTGGCGACTTTTCATTGATTCATCAAAGCATAGTTTAAAAACAGTTCTTCTTTACAATGGTAACACACATTCCTCCATACCAATTGCTTATCTATCGCACATGAAGGAAACTCATGAAAACATGAAAAACTTAGTTGACAAAATAAACTACAACAAGCACTGCTGGAACATATGTGGTGACTTAAAAGCTATAGCAATCTTGCTAGGCATGCAATTAGGATACACAAACTATAGATGCTTTATTTGTGAATGGGATAGTCAAAAACTGACCCCAGGGGGAAAAAATGTTGTGCACGATCCTTTAGTTGATGCCACAAAAGTAATCTTACCACCACTTCATATCAAACATGGTTTAGTAAAAAAAACTTTCTCAAGGTCATGAAGAAGGATAGTCCTGGTTTTTTATATCTGCAGCAAAAATTCCCCCGTTTGTGTGAGGCAAAGATAAAAGAGGGGATTTTTGTTAGTCCACAGATAAGGAAACTTACCACGGATAAAACTTTTGATTCTACTCTGAATGAAGTTGAACTAGCGGCTTGGACAGCATTCAAAGATGTAGCCAGCAATTATTTGGGAAACAATAAAGCAGAAAATTGTGGTAAAACTGCTTCAGTCATAATGAAACAATGGGATGCAACATGTCACTTAAGATTCACTTTTTACACTCGCATTTTGGATTTTTCCCCACTAAATCTTGGTGAAGTTAGTGACGAAAATGGAGAGCGTTTTCACCAAGACCTGTTATGTAAAAACGGTACCAAGGAGAGTGGAGTGTTAGTATGCTGGTAGATTACTGCTGGAGTATTATCAGGGAGATGCCTGAAACTATTTACAAACAGAAGTCATTGACTAAATTAAAAAAAAATCATAATTAATATTATGAAGCAATATTTGTTTCATCTGTAAATAAAATATAAGTTTTTTTTAATTATGTATTTATTTTTAACCGAGAGTGATAGAAATATTCTGAAGACATATCTGTAAACAGCATAAAAACACAGTTCAAAATGATGTATCACACATAAGGAAGCAATTTTTTTATAAAAAAAAAATTGTATTTCAGTGTTATTAGTGTTAATTTATAATTATTGATAATAGCCATCAAACGTGGCAGCTGTAGATTACACGGCTTGACGTATGAATATGTGAAATAAGATCTAAAAACTTGTCTGTCTTATAAAGAGTTTATGGCCTGTTACCTTGTAATTGTTGTCATGACTTGTGTATCCCCCTTCCAGTTTACCAAGCAACAATACGACACACCTCAGTAGCGGGCGGACCAGTTCCGCTTCTCTGTGATACAACAATCTCTCCAGAGCCTTATATATCACATCCCCTTGGCCGTACCAGTTGAGTTCAGTGCGGGTCTGGAACAATGTTGTCTCATGTAAGGTACCTAACTAGCGTGCACATTTAGTTTCAAAACCCATATATCACATCCCCTTGGCCGTACCAGTTGAGTTCAGTGCGGGTCTGGAACAATGTTGTCTTATGTAAGGTACCTAACTAGCGTGTACATTTAGTTTCAGAGCCCATCTCATCCCACACATAGCACCTTGCTCAAGTAGGTAACAGCAGGAATCAGACGTCACATCGTGTTGCAGTTTTCTGTATTTTACTTTTGAAACAACAGAAACATGGACATTGAATGTAAGATAGACTACAGTAGCCCCATGGGTTCTTTGGTGCTTACTGACAGCTGACAGCTTTGAAAAGTTACCAGACCAAATTATGTATCCCTACGCCGAACCATATGATCTGCAAAAACATGTGTTTAGCAGCTGTCACTTCTAACAGTCAAAATTTAGGTATATACCTAAATGTTGACTGTCAGAAGTCAGCTGTGAGCTGTCAGTCAGCACCAAAGAAGCCATGGGGCTACTTTAGGAAAGCGGAGTTTTTTTTTCTACCCTAAGGGAAATCAGAGGTGGACAAATATTCTAAGCAAAGTCTTCGAAGCTTTGTACACCCCTTTTAAATTTGTAATAAGCATGCAGGAACCATTTCCCTGAAATAAGGTTTGAGCCTAATTCTTACCACATGTTCAATGATGTGTTCTAGGCAGGAGATACCAAACACTTGTGTTTCTGTATTAAAATCATCAACAGTAATAAGAGCTGTCGGCAGAACACTGCTCAGATGCTCGCTCAAATAAGGAACCTAAAACAATGGAACGGTCAAAACTTAGCATTTGGAAAAATTAAACATAAAAACTACTGTATGAATAAAACAAGAGACTGGCAGAGAAAATGCCATTTTTAAGAGAGTTATTATACCTTGAAACATTTCTTTATAAATTAAAGATGTTTTGTATATAATTTTTTTTTTTGTTTAATACATTTTGTGGGTGATTATAATTTATAAATCCAAATAGTTTCTGAAAGTATTTCGATGAAGAGAAATAACCAAGTTAAAGCATGGGTTTTCCAGCAATTACACTTTACCTTTGTCATATTACAATAAAACTTGTTTTTATTATTAATACACAGAAGAATACAGAGAGTTGAATAATACTGAAATAAATTTAGGCTACCTACTATAATTCTAAATTCAAAAATGTATTCACCTAAATCCCGAGGTTGGCTCAACGATTTTTTTTTATGAGTAACAGTGCAATGAATGTTTAGAGATACACAAATCCAATTTCTTAGAGCAAACCTTTCCTATAATTTGTCCAAATTACTGTTTGAGGCAAAATATATTTTTCTATAGGGCCCTAAACATAAAAGGCCTATATTTTAGTGTGTGATATATAATCATGCACAGTTTCCTGCCACTGGCAGGGTCTGTCTCGAACGTAAGCCTCTCCATTTACTTCTGTCCTTCCACCACCTTTCTTCCTCCACGCCGGCCCAATCCTCTCCTCTCCACACTTCCTTTATCCACCTGTCCCTGGGTCTTCCTCTAGGCCTCCTGCTCGCCACCTCCATTTCCAACATCCTCCTTGGAATCTTCCCCTCTTTCATCCTCTTCGCATGTTCATACCACCTCAATCTCTCCTTCTCTATCCTCTCCTGCAGGAGTTCCTCCTTCATCTTCTCTCACTCTGTCCATCCTTGTCCCTCCTAGCCTGTATCCTGCTCCTATCCCTTTCCTTCATCCCCCAGGTTTCTGATGCATACTGCAATATTGGGACATAGTACACCCTGTATATCAATCCTTTGCACTACTGCGGCTCATCTCTGCTCCAGACCAAACTTCTGACTCTTTTGTAAAAGGCTTCCACTTGCCTCCCTCTCTTGACAATTTATCTTTTCTTTCCTTCTCTTTCCTCTACCAAACTTCCCAAGTGTGATAAGTAATGTTTTTAATCAGGGCTGTGGAGTCGGAGTCAGTAAAAATGTATCAGCTCCGAATCTGGCTTCAAAATAAAAACTTATGATATTATAACAATAGAATATGGTAAATTTATAATTTTAAATTGATATTCTTTAGGGCCAATGTGTGTAATTTTGTTTGAAAAATTTATCCAAATAAATTCACAATGCCAAAGAAGCTTCTAAGAAATAATCTGTAATGGAGCATTTTACTGTGCAGTAAATTTGTTAATACTAATTCATATAGAGTAGCCATTTGTGAAGGAGTCAAAGTCGGCCAGTAAAAAAATATAGAAAACTGAGTCGAAATTTTGGTGCACTGACTCCAAAACCCTGTTTTTAATTAAAACTATTCCAACCAAACCAAAATTAGCCTTTCATGTGTCACTAAATATAAAGTTCAATTTAGTTGGGGCTTTAATAAGTGGTAATATAAGTTGATAGCCTATAAGTCAACCAAGAGAGAACCTTGTCTAATATAAGTTGTATTTTACTTAAATAGCAAATCATTAAAAATTTAATACTATCATTGTAGTCACAAGGAAATGGTGAGTAAAATTATACTTTAGCTATGGTATGTGTATTTGAAATTATTTTATTTTTACAATACATACTATGTGACACATGAACATGTGATTTGAACCATGAACCCTTACAATATTCAACATCATCTTATGCTACGAAAATAAAATAGTATATTTTGTGAATATTAATTGAGATTCTAACTTATTACAAATGGATCGGTTTCAAGGTTCAAGATCAAGTCAGCCAAGTATTTGCCTTAAAGAAGGTTAGGTTAGGTTAGATAAGTATGCTACCTAATATATTTAGGCCTATACATTATTTAGTAATAAAATATATAAACACTTTACTTTAATATTTGACTTCAGGTGTCTGTAGTAATTATTTGGATTTTACCACGTTTTCAGTTTAGTTAATGGAGTCTTGTGTAAGTTTGCTAGACATTAAATCGTTAGTGGATGTCCAAGAGTGTTTTAGATTAGATAGGAAAAGTATAGTTATCGTAACCACTAACAGTAAATTTGTCTGTTATGAAAGAGAGTGAAGTGTGGCCAATGCAGATTATTATTTTACATTAATCGGCCCTATAATATAGTTCGTGTAAATCTTTGATCATACAATTTTACAGATTTTTCAACAATATTTGTTCCTGCGTCACTTGATGGAGTTGTTCATTATAGGATCAACAAAGTTTTTTTAATCGTCAATTTAGTATCATTGGATTACCCGCATTTTTGTGAGTGTAGTGCTAACATAAATTTTGTAATTTTCAGGTTTTTAAATACAAAAATTTTGTCTAAGTGATACGGTTCTTAACTTTCATCCCCAAAAACTTATTATAATAATTATTTACTTATGTTAATTTGATAAAGAAAAATGATCTGTAATTGAAAAAGAGAAGCATACTATTCCCTGCTTTACTATCAGAACAATATTTAGAAAAAAAAATTTGTATGAAATTTACCTTTACTTGAAGCAGCATCCATTTAAAACAAGCAAGAGCAGCCGGGTAGTTTTTCCAAGTATCTTTCAACAACTTTGGACGCAAAACTGTCAAACACGTTTTGAACAATGTACCAACCTTTGCACCACTATTTGATTCCTGACCAACTAGCAACTCGACAGAACTATTACACTTGCATATTTCACAAAGTGATTTAAGAAGCTCGTCTGATAATTTCCTGGTAACAGTGGAAGTCCACATAGCTTCGCTCTTGTGTTCACCGCATAAAACTAACAAGGACACTATTAAACTTTTGTCAACTATTTTGCTGGTATC
Organism: Timema bartmani; assembly: GCA_902151455.1. Classification (NCBI taxonomy): domain Eukaryota; kingdom Metazoa; phylum Arthropoda; class Insecta; order Phasmatodea; family Timematidae; genus Timema; species Timema bartmani. The sequence continues at coordinate 162,766 of CABFWB010000254.1, forward strand.
TAGTGTCGCACTTTTGAGTATCTGTACTAGTTTTACCAAGAAAACTTTCAAACCTTTCAAGTTCTTTTCAAAAACTGGGATGAAGTTTTGGAAATCAGACTCCTCTAAGGGTCTTTCATAACCAACTTTCATTTCAGGTACATAAGTTTTAATTATTACTTCTTTCGTAGCTTTCCATACACTCTCTGAAACTTCCGAGTTAGTATGAAGAGATTCCACAGCTTTTAACAAGTCTTCCATTATATATAAAAAGAGTGGGCAAAGTCTTAATTCTTTAAAACTTAGAATTAAACTTTTACTGCTATTCCATTATTTAAATAGCCCTATTGTTTATTTACTTTGAACAGGTTAAATAACATAACAATGATAAACTACCGACTAACTAACGATAAACTTTGCGTCTATAATGTTGTATTTCTTTTTAAGGCCACTAAATGCGCTGCCTTGACTTTACTGCTACTGCCATCTAGTATTAGAAGTTCATACTAGGTTTATCAAACGTACGATAAAAGGGAGCTATGTTCATCTCACTTTTTTTCTTTTTTTTTTTAATCATTGAACGCCCAGCCAAAAATATTTAGCAATCTTGAATAATATGAAAGACTCGAAGTGTTTTGTTTTAGAAGATTTAAGAAAAGTGCTCATAATTTGGGTTTTTAATTAGTTACTAACAAATACACACCGAGTAAAATAACAATACTTTTAAAAATATAAATAAAATAAGTATTACCATTTATACACTAGAAGAGCACTCGTTTAAAGAAATAGTTACCTAATAGTTTTATATGATTACAGCTCTACATTTAGGTAAATACCTATGGGAGCTATTTAGGAACTATTACTTTGTACCTTTACCTCTATAAATTATTAATTAAACAAATAAATCTTTAAATGAAATACCACACATAAAAACATTGTTAGTTTGATCTTCTTGAGCAAAGATCTTGTTTGTTATATTTTTAAATAATAATTTACATTTTTATTATGGTCTATAACCTACGTTTACCTTTTAAGGCTTCCCTTGATTTATTCCACTATGATATAGGTTATAAGCAGGGGCCGGATTTTTATGACTTATAAAATGACCTCATACATATTTCCAAAAAATTACCTAAAATGATTTTAAAAAAACCCTCTAAAATGACCTAAAAATTCTAAGAAATTACTTAATATTTTCAAAAAATAACATAAAAATATAAACTAAAACTGGTAATAAATATACACGACCAAATCAAACAATCACTTTACAAATGTAAAATGCAATGAAAAACTTTCAACACTTAAACTCTTTTATCCTGCTAAATGTAATATTGATTTACAAATACATGCTTCAGAAGTAATTTCTATCCCCTCTCAACGCAACCCTATCCAGCTTAGTTGCAGTCTCACCAAGAATGTGTAATTTACAACCAAACAAGCAACGAGAACACCAAGTTCATTGTCTACATTATAATAATTATCTTCTGATTCCGACAACTGTGTATTGTATAAAAAAGTTGGAGTATTTAAGCATTTATAAAATATCGATAGCACTAAACAATAATGTACTTATTTACTTAGTAAGTTTTAATTAAATACATACAAATTATAATTAATCTTCTAGAGCAAAAGTTTTTAATGTAGATCTTATAATAATATAGGATTACAACTGTAAACATGGCGAACATCAATTATTATTAACATAATAAAACATAGTTAGTCATAAAAACTTTTTTTTAAACATTCATACTATTTTAACTTTTTCTTTTTCAATTTTAATTTTAAATAACGCAATAAAACAGATTATACAATAGTTTATGAAAGTAATTTTTTAACACACAAACAATTTTCACGTTCTTCTTTTAACATTTACATCTAAAGTAACATAATAAAACAGACAACCATACAATCAACTAAACTTAGCATTTAAGCGCATGCATAAAGTCTGTTCAGCGTAGGAATTGTTTTCTAAAAGGCCTTTTTCCCTACCAAAAATCTATTATATAGTGGAATATTGGTAGGAAAAAAGACCTTTCATAGCGTAGTTCCTACCGTGAATGGAGTTTACATATAGGCTACACTCTTAAATTTAGACTTTAATGGTTCAACAAGCTAGGTTGGTATGAGACTCACACGTTTGCATATTAAGTGAGATAGATTTTAAGTGTTTTAAATACATATATCGTGTTAATATTTTTTAATTAACCAGGTAGAGAGATGTGTAATCGGTGTTCTTCAAAAGTATAAGTTTTCTTACCAAACTGCGTTCGTGTTGTGTGTAAGAATAAGTTATTCACGTGTCCACACTGGCTATCATCTCTGAGGGAACTGCATGATTACTAGTGGGAAACAGCGTTGTCATTATCTCGTTTTTATATGGTCAATCTCCCCTCAAATATTTACATGTTTCTCAACGCTGGTTAGGCGATGTTGCCAGTAACTCCTTCTTACCCCAGCACACCACCTTCAGGAATAACTGAGAACGAAAAGATTTTGCAACAGTTAACTGAGAGAGAGAGCGAAGATAAAACTTTTCTCCATTAGACATGCATTTACCTTTGCGGTGATATTGGGTGTAGTTTGATGGTTGTGTTGTAATGCTCTTTTCAGATTAATATTAAATTCAGTGTAGATATGACGTAGTTGATTGAAATGTTACAGTCCTTTTATTGATAGTGTAGTATTGTGTTGTGTTTGCTTGGAAACATGCTAGGCAGACCATAGGTTTTTGAGAACTTAATTTTGAGCTATTTGAAGGGGTTGAAGAATGGTAAAAGCAGTTGTTCCCCAGATGTTTATGAATGAGGGAATAATAATGGAATTTCTCAAAGATATAGGCATGAATGGCTTGAAATTATTAAAAAAATGACTAAAATGCATAAAAATGACGCAAACCAAGAATATATTACATAAAATCCCAAAATGACAAAACATGACCATAAAAATATACATTTTTACAACAAGGCATGTATAGAGTTTATGTAGTTATTGGCAGTTTTTGTGACGAACAAAAAAAAAACATTTCATCAAAATATGGGCTCTGCTTATTATATATTATTAATGATTATAGTGTAATACGTCCCTCATCCCAAAATTTAGTTTATTCTACATAAACGAACTTAGTGTAGCATTTGGTCGGTCAAGGAATATACTGTTTTGGATTGTTAAATCCTCTTACTGGTTTTGTTTGTCTTCCTTGGTTCTGGCCAGAGAAAATATCAATCTATAGGCATGGTTGTGGGATTTGGTGTAGCTTAAATTTTAATCTTCTTTGATTTGATAATAGCTCAACTCTACATCCTGTTGTGTTCACATCAGCTGTATATAATCTTTGACGTGCTTTGACGCTCTTTTGTTTTGTTTTATCAATATATTTTATTTAAGTAAATAACCTATGTATAACCATAACTAAACCAAACTGTCGGAATACAAATATTCCCCTCGTATTATTAATTAATATCTCCTATATATATGTATTATATAATATATAGGAAATATTATATATTATATATATGTAATTGATTATTTGTAAATGTAAATTAATTAAATTATTTATTTGATTTAATGTCTTCGTCAATAATTATTGCAGCAATCCGCAGTTATGATTCCGCTACTCCAATGTTCAAGATTTTTTAATTTAATTTAATTTAATGGTAGTCAAACCCAACCAAATAAACATGGCGTTGCACTTATTGGCTGTCGTTTTAAAAGGAGCCTATTTGTATACGTTTAAAGGGGCATACATGCCAAATATTTAAGGAGAATGTAAATACCTGAATACAAATTAAAATAACGATAAATAAAGAGCGAGCTAGCACAAAAGTAAACACAAACTAAATTAAAAGTAACCCACCTAAATCATCATTATTATCATCATTATCATCATTATCTGTTTCCAACCTGTGGCTGGGTAAATTTAGTAAAATACCTCCATCTGTAACATTGAGTTACATTTGAACTCGCCCCCATTCTAAACTTCATACTCAACTCGCCGAAGATTCATACTACCCGATCCAAATAATATTCAATAATATTCTAAACCCTAAAATAGTACACTTCACTATTGTAGTTCCTGTAAATTGAGACAACGTAATAGACAATTCAAATCAATAAAATCAATTCTATAGAACCATGGAATACATTGGAATCTGTACTCACCAAATCTATCTTGTGTAGACAACGACGAGCTACACCGGGTAGTAACAGAGACTCCTTCACCGAAGTCAACCCCGACTAAATCAAATAGACACTGAAGACACGCCGAGCCAAACTATCCACTATCAACAGAATACTACCAACCTGCACCCTGATGGATAGTTCCAGAACTACAGAAATAACGTCCGATTGAAGAATCGCTGCTCAAAATGAATAATGGGACAATAATATAAACAAGTTACGTCATGTTCCATTCTTTCTAGAAGGAAGGCCACCGACAGAATTGTTCTTTCCCCCCACCTTGTTACCCTACTGTGAAAAACCCCTAATCAAAGTCCTGTAATCGTATCATTAAAATGACTATTCAACCAACACTGGACGGAGAAACATAGTCCTAGGACCAGGACTATGCCAGGATAATCCGTGATAAACTACGAACGTTAACTATGGCAACGTATACTTTGAATATTATAATTCAAAACTTTAACTTTTGTATAGGCCGTGTTAATTTTCTTTGCCAAATGTAAACTATTAAATGTCTGTCGCCACTTGGGCGCTCGAGACAGCAGTTTGTTTTGATCTTTACATTATAATAACTTTGATAAATTTTTGTGTTGAAGAAGTTTATTAATATTTCATTCTGAAATAATGTTGCAAATAAAATGTCATGATTTCTTTTGTTATAAAGAACACTTATAAAATTTAACTGATAACATAAAATTGTTTGAAAGATAAAAATTAATTAGTGATTAATTTTATATTTGATCGTTGTTTAAATGTTTTCACTAGACTTTGTTCATAGTAATTTGTTGACTTTGATTTCACGAATAGATGGAAGTTTCTAAACTGTTAGTTTAGGTCATGTAGTCCCGCGGGAGTTTGACTAAAGTCTGTTAGCCAAACTCTCGCGTATTTTAAAAATGTCTAATAAATATACATTATATTTATTATTTAATTTGTTAAAGTCTGCTTTAAGTGATGCAGTGCAGACGAGTTTGAAACAATATAATAAGGCCCATTAGGCTCTTATATAAATCTTACAAATTTATTAACTGATTTATTATTTGTTTACTTGTATACTTTTCAACACTGTGGGTTGTTTGTTATTTTCCACTGAACTCAGTACGATTATTGAGACCATGTAATTATTTGAACTCAAATTTTTTTTTTTGCTTTGAATAAACCATTTAAGGTATTATTATTAAAATCTTGAATTTCATGTCCTTTGTATAATCTATGCAGCTTGCAACCCTCCCCCTTCCTTTAAGTTATCGATGGTCGTAAAGAAAGGTTGGAGAGAGGGGTGTAACACATCTTCCTCTATAATTCCACCATTCTTCCTTCATTAATGGCCTCAATTCTTCTCCTCTCGCTTGCACACTTTCTGTAATCTATTCCCCTCATATCTTGCTTGGCCTCTCTTGTGGTCTTTTTCCTACATACTTAATGTTCATCATTCTCTTCGGCATACTCTATTTTTCCATCCTCATTACATGTCCATACCATCTAAGTGTTGCGTCCTCTACTATCTCATGTACTCCAACATCCTCATTACATGTCCATACCATCTCAGTCTTGCTTCCTCTACTATCTCATGTACTCCAACATCCTCATTACATGACCATACCATCTCACCCTTGCTTCCTCTACCATTTCGTGTACTACCTTACCTGTAGCCTAATTATTGCTCGATTCTTTTATCAAGGTGTCATTATTGAAAATATGTTTTTGAACGGGCTTGTATCTGGAACCATGGACGGATTCCAACCTATTCGTTCGAATGTCACCAAATTAGTCCTATTTCACTAAACAAAACTAAAAAAGTTTGTCACATTTTGTAACCCCAAATCTACCGCAATTATTTATATCCATAAATGTTTTACCGAAGCTCTATTTGTGTGTGTGTGTGTGTGTGTGTGTGTGTAACGAAAGCAGGAGGGGGGTGGGAGGGTGAGGACGCAAACAAGCCCGGAGTGACGACCAGTCCAAATGACAGTCAGCGCCGCGGTGGTCGTAGTTTGAACAAAGCGGCGAGCAGCGGGGTCGCCGATTGTTGTCCCTGACATCGAGTGACGTCCGGCCTTCCAACCCAGATTTTACAATTAGTCTCTCTCTCTCTCTCTCTCTTCACGGGAAAGGGGGGGAGAGGGGTAAACAAACATTATCACTGGTTGTTCTAAACCGCGGCGTACGTCAAAAATGTGACATTCCTGCTCCCCTTCACTTTTTCCACTAGTCCTGAACCTCAGAACGTTTTGTAAAAAAAATATTACCATACATTTTTCAGTAGTTAAAGGCTGCATTTTTTTTTAGTATTGTTTATGTTTTTTGTTAGTTCTTTTTTGTTCAACACTACTTCTAATTTGAAACGTGCATTTTAAACAATGTTTTGTATTCAAAAACTTATTAGCTAAAGTTATGTAACATTTGTGGATATGCGATGTGAACAAAAAACAATTAATTAGCCTTATCGTAGATACTAACCGTTCCCGTGGTGTAATGGATACGGGCTCGATTCCCGGCTGGTACCTTGGGTATTTATCCCGATAGGGGAATCAGCACAACGGTCACCAGGGTTTGGTTAATTAGGCTAAGTTAGGTTTAATTGTTTCCGCTGGTTCCACACCCTCATACTCACTATCACTCTCATACTAACTATCACCCTCATACTCACTATCACCCTCATATCATCGGGACATGGAAAAGAGCCTCCATGGAAAGGAAGTAATGTACGATTAGTACATTCTGGCGTTTCCTGGGTAACGGTACATTAGTACTGCATAATCTTTCTACAAACTGGGCTACGATGTATGTAGCCCAACGCGCTGTATATACAGGGTGTTTGGAAACTCATAGCCCAAACTGCACGTATAGTTTGTTTGAACCAAAAGTAATACAAGATCCCTAAACAATTAAATCCGGAAAGCTATGCTAATACCTTCAAATTGTGTTCAAAGTTTCGGGGTACAGTGACAGGAGAGCAAAGCTGTTCAAGCATACGTGTACAACAGGTTGCATAGGAGCTAGGAGTGAGGCACTACACATCTCGACATCTTGGAGCACGACACCAGAACATACAACAATTAATAGTAAACAACCCACCAGTCCATCTAGAAACGCGAATACGTTCTGAGGGTCATCATTAACGGTCCTACATCACAGAAAGTGCTTGCCATTATTACACGAGGAGTGCCGTAAGACAGAACACCTAATAATAATAATAATAATAATAATAATAATAATAATAATAATAATAATAATAATAAATAATAATAATAATAATAATTACATTTATTACAGTGCTGGCCAACAGTCGTGAGACTATGACAGGCCAGCATTGAAAAATACACAAGTACCTTGCAAATACGTACATTTAAATGAGAAAATAAAATAAACAATAATAGTTAAATAATAATATATAGGCCTACTGATGAATAATTACAAAAAAATAGGGCACAATTATTACTAATGATAGATGATAAAAATAATAAATAAATAACTTGAGAGTAGTAAAAGTATTTAATAATAATATTATTAATAATAACCATCTCTACCTAAACCATTGGTTTCCCTCTAATTTCTACACAGCTTTTCTACATAGCTTGAAAAATGATAATCCTTAATTCTATTAAATAATAATGCTATATTATATTAGAATAAATAGCCAAAGCTATTATTTATGCTTTTGTTGAGGATTACTTCATATATAGACATCATATTCTGAAAATTGAAAAATGACACCTGGACACGGGAACCGAACCCGGAACCTTTGGTTTAGAACCACAATTCTCTACAACTGAGCTATCCAGGGATCGTCCTGTGCCAAGGGTCACTCTTCACTCATATTTTAAGGCAGAGTCTGTGATGTACTTGCGGAAATCGTCGTCTACAAATGTGTGATTTTATTAAGATCACGAGCCATCAGATAACGTAGCCACCTTCGACTTGGGAGTTGGCTTAATGCTGCCACTTGTACAATTACTGAGCCAACTACCTACCTATATATATATATAAAAATATATATAGAGAGAGGTAGTTTTATATATATATATATATATAAGTATTATATAAGTAATATATTTAAATACATACATACAGAAGCCCCATGACTTCTTTGGTGCTGACTGACAGTTCACAGCTGACTTCTGACAGTCAACATTTAGATATATATACCTAAATTTTGACTGTCAGAAGTGACAACTGCTAAACACATGTTTTTTTGCAGATCATTTGGTTCGACGTAGGGATATATAATTCGGTCTGGTAGCTTTTCAAAGCCATCAGCTGTCAGCTGTGAGCTGTCAGTCAGCACCAAAGAAGCCATGGGGCTACTGTACATTTAAATATATTACTTATGAATAAACATCCTAAATCGATTTCTGGCCTTTTTCTTGGTGAGTTCACGTTTTAAGAGTACCCCTTAGGATATATTTTTTGTGCTTTTTATTTATTATTGTTTATTTTGGAAATAGTATCAGGTTCATATAATGAGGGCACGAGGACGGCCGTCAGATTATTACTTCCACAACCAGGTGAGCCGCGTGCCTTGGGTTACAGTTGTCTGTTCTCAGATGATTGAAAAAAAAAATGCACTCAAACGACTCACTCTGATTGTGTTAATGCTTTTTTTTTTTTTTCTACTATTTGAGCCTTCTGTTTTGTTGGATTGGTCTCAAGGAGGTCTCAGCCACAACTTACAATTTATAAGAAACTGGACTCTTTCAGTAGAAAATCTATACAGTATGAAAGAGAGAGAGAAGCTAAAGTCGAAATAGACACGTTAAGGCTCGTGTTCATAAAATAGGCAAAAACAAACAGAATAGACAATTATAGGTACCATAAAATTAACATATTATACTCGTAATAACATTAAATGCATATATATATATCAACTGCCTATTTTTTTACGATGTAGGTAAATAAAAGACAAATAGGCAAAATCCGGTCCCCACAGCGATAACATTCGGAAATGCGAACAAATGTCCTCTTGCAAAGTAAAAACACAGCTGTTTGAAAGTTACAGTAACTAAGATGTCTGTCTACCAGTCGTGAGTTATTGGTGCTGTGTTTCTGTCACTATCTTGGTGCAGGCCTACATGGTGTTTGATGATTTAATTGTAACTGTTATCTAACGTAAAGCTAAGGCTATAAACGACTTATAGTAATCAATTATCTATTAACATATTTATCTGATTGCCAAACCCTTTCCTTCACCTCTGACAAGACGTGTATTAATCACAACTTGTGAATGTGTGGAATGTCAGGCCTCCACCGTGGTTCGGATCCCACGTTAAACTGTAGGTCCTCCATTTCGTCTCACAATCACCCTACCATTTCACATTAGAGTAAGTGCGTATAAACCGAACGGATAGTAAGACGCGGTACTAATAATAATAATAATAATAATAATAATAATAATAATAATAATAATAATAATAATAATAATAATAATAATAATAGTAATAATAATAGTTATCTCTAAATTAAACAAACGTGACTTAATGAGGAGCCTAATTGTGATCATTAAATCAATTATCGTTTTCTTCGTCACATTTCACGTGTGACGAAGTGGTATGCAATCTTACGAGGTGGAAATTCGAACCAGATATGTCATGCCGATAAGGTTTATACGTTTGAAAACGAATGCCGTTCGAATTTTAAGAGGAAATATTATTGCCGAGTAGACAAATCACTCGAGGTAAATTAAGTTTTATTGGGTATGATTATGAATAAAGGGTGAACATAAAAAAATGTAGTCATCACAGTGGATTAGAGTTAAGTGCGTATTTTATGTCCGGGTTTCGACATTGGATGGTTATAAATCCTTGTGGTAGTGAAAAGACAATGGCTAGAACGCATTCGATAGAACTTTTGGAAAACAATAGACCTTGAGAGGATCAAGTTTGGTGTAATGGTTAACACTCCTGACATTCGCATCGATGGTCACATGGTCTAACACGTAACTTTTGTATTAGACTGGATTGCCTCTTATGGGGAGTTAAGGGTCCAAATCCCGGTTGTTTGTGGTCAGTATGTTTTTTTTTCATAAATGATTTCCATAATTTCCCTCCATTCAAATGTTGGTACATTTTCTTTAAAATTATCCCTTCCTTATCCCTATTCCATTTGCTTTATACTAATGTATAGGTATAACCCAAACGTTAACTAAGACGGTGAAAAAAACCCACCCCTGTCACTTAGTGGTTTTCTATTCTTTCTCCAGGCGAATGCTGATTAACCCTTTTGAGATTACCTTCCTCATCATGTGACCTTGCATTATTTTGTGTAAGCCACGATTTTTTTTGTATCACGACTATTCTCTAATGTTTAGCCATTGTGACCGTACTAACTTTTATTATCTTTTATTGAAAATAAAAAGTCCGTAGAACAATTACTTCTAGATATAATAGTTAAAAGAAGGTTTTATATATTAAAAAAATATCATTACTATATGCGGCCAATTAAATTCGTTTACGCCCCGATCCAAACCTATTAATTATTCTTTGATATTGTTTTGACATAACCTTTTCTTTTAAAGGAATGCGATTTACTGGAACAACTTTGAAATAGTTTATACATTATTTCTGTGAATTACTTCAAGCCGTCAACATGTTTATTCGACCTTTGTTTCTAGCTGTTACCTTTCTACTTCTTTTGAGTAAGTAATTACTGTCACGTGACCCAAAATTAATGATCTCAGCGAGATAAAACTTAAGTTATCCTACCTGGTAAGAACAAAGTCAGATATTGAAGGGTTTTAATTCTTGTTAAGATGTCAAAATATATATATTGCATTAACTTGCGACTAATGAGGATATTAGACACATGATTACACTCGAACAAAAAAAAGTATCGAAATGCGGTTTATTCCATTCTTCATTTTGACAACATTATAAATTGATGTCAGTTTAATAATGTGTACACTTTAGAACAGTTAATTTATAATTGAAAAAAATATTTGATAAAGCTGTTTTACTGGTCGCAATTCAACTGTTTTCTAAAGTCAAATACAATACACTGCCCAACGATGGGAAGTCTAGTTATAATTGAATATTTACTTTTAATTTACATCCATTACTGTTTCCAGCCTGTGGCCTGGGTCAGTTTTTTATTCAAGCCATATATTTTCTACTACCGGCTGTCTAGGCCTGTCGTAGCTTTATAGTCTAAATTGAAGACTAGGATAGAAACAACATCCAGTCCCCGGCCGTTAATTTATCACTTTGAAAGGGTAAACCCACATCTCCCCAATTATAAATTTTCGGCCGTGCCGGAAATCGAACCCGGGACCCTTAGCTCAGGAGACAGACACACTACGACCGAGATTAAAGCCCAAATCTCCCCGTCATCGGCACTCCAGTCTACTGTGAGAGTGACACCTTAGACCATGCGGCCACCGTGGACAGGTAGTTTGAATATTATCCGTGGTGTGAGACGAGAAAAATTAAAGGGCTATTTTCCATATTTCTCGACAGTATTTCTATTTATTACCAGATATATTCTCATGTGTCCATTCACTGAACTACATGATCTGCAAGAATATAATATTAACTAAATCAAATAATATGTCAATCTGCTGTTTCCTTTGGCAGTCAAAAACTTTCACAACAAACAATCTATTTGATTTTAATTTTTTAAACTGTTTTTTACGTTATTAAAGACTAATTTATGAAAATAACCTTTTCGATGTTTCTTTTTGTTGTTGTGGAAGCTACATCTTTAGTTCCCTTAAAATGCTTTACAAACGAGATCTTCTAGAGGGTTACTTTCTCTTCATATATGAAGAAGGCTAACCGGTTAAACTTAAGGCGGTTGATGATTAAGTTATACTAAACGTTTTAGGTTGTATTCATGCACGTGTATTTACAAAAAATATATATGTTTATTGAAACTTAGGGCCAGTTTCATAGTCAGATTTAGTACGCCTAAAGTGCGAGTCGATACTAGATACAGGACATCTACCTAGACCAAAATGGAATGGGCCAGTTTCGCATATGAAACTGGCCCATTCCATTCAATTTCAGGTAGGTGTCGTCCTGTATTTAGTATAGCGCCGCACTTGAGGCGTACTAAATCTGACTATGAAACTGGCCCTAATATTTTGTTTGACTCTTTCTTTAAGTTATAACAAAAATTGTAATTATGTTATAATTTATTCTTATCAGATATAAGAAGATACGAGTATGAATATAATACTTTTAACTTATTGATTTATGCACTATACTATTTATTGTTACCACAACCACGAAACAAGAAACATAATAGTTATTTTAATTTTTTTGTTTTTTAATTTAGTTAAGAAAAAGAAAATCATGCAGTATTACTTAGGAAAGTATTATTTGAAGCTTTTGATAACTCTTTCGATTATCTATAAATTATAGTTTAAATATAAATAAAAAAATAGAAATTATTTACAACGAGATTTATATTTTAAAGTGGTCCATAAAACTATTTGCAAGGAAATTTGTTGTATAGTTCGTTAGTTTCGTGTTGAGCCAGACCGCCGAGGACGGGGAGATCAAGGTTCGAATCTCGGTCGGGTGAACTGGGGTGGTTTTACTAAACGGTTTTCTACTCTCCCTCCACGCAAATGCGGGTCCACTTCCTCTAAATTAAATTTTCCCAATTCCTAATCCATTAGCATAATTGGTACTTAAGCGTATAACCCGAACGAGCAGTAAGACGCGGTGCTAAAAAAATATATTCCCGCTAAGAGAAAGATACTCAAGGTACCAGCTGAGAATTGAACCCGGTGCACTGACCACTACACCATGGTGCCGGTCATGATAATCATTAAAGTAAATGTTTTAATACAAACGAACACGGTTGGATTTACGTAAATATGGATATTAACATTTTACCTAAATATCCTTGAAATATTTCCTACTCGCATCTGTGGTCACGTGGTTTAATGCATCACTCTCGTTTTGGACTGGATTGCCAGCGACGGTAATATCGGGGTTGGAGTCCCTGGTGGGTGTAGCGAGGATTGTTTGTCCTAAATAGTTTCCCACTTTCTCTCTCTCTCTCTCTCAAATTCTACCTTACTCATCCCAGCTCCATTAGCGTAATTAATATGTGCGTACAGCCCAATCGGATAGTGAAATGCGGTGGAGGGGAGTAAAATCCTTGTATTCATTTAATTCAAAACCCGCAAAATCAAAGGTAAAATTGATCTCTTCTTGCAAGGATACATTACGTGCAAAGAGACAGCAGTCATCAGGATGGAGAGATTATATTCGCAGTGTTCCTTGTTTCAGACGCAGTATTCCTTGTTTCATACGTAGTATTTATTGTTTCAGACAGTGTTCCTTGTTTCAGACGTAGTGTTCCTTGTTTCAGACGCAGTGTTCCTTGTTTCAGTCGAAGTGTTCCTTGTTTCAGACACAGTGCTCCTTGTTTCAAACGCAGTGTTCCTTGTTTCAGATACTGTGTTCCTTGTTTCAGATACGGTGTTCCTTGTTTCAGACACAGTTCCTTGTTTCAGACACAGTGTTCCTTGTTTCAGACAGTGTTCCTTGTTTCAGACAGAGTGTTACTTGTTTCAGACGCAGTGTTCCTTGTTTCAGACAGTATCCCTTGTTTCAGACAGTGTTCCTTGTTTCAGACGCAGTGCTCCTTGTTTCAGACAATGTTCCTTGTTTCAGACAGTGTTCCTTGTTTCAGACAGTGTTCCTTGTTTCAGACGTAGTGTTCCTTGTTTCAGACGCAGTGTTCCTTGTTTCAGTCGAAGTGTTACCTTGTTTCAGACACAGTGTTCCTTGTTTCAGACAGTATCCCTTGTTTCAGACAGTGTTCCTTGTTTCAGACAGTGTTCCTTGTTTCAGACAGTGTTCCTTGTTTCAGACAATGTTCCTTGTTTCAGACACAGTGCTCCACGTGGAAGCAGCACCCTCACCAATACTCCACAACAGGAAGAATCACGGCATCTCCAGACGCCTCCAACACGCAGGGGTACATGGTAGCCGCTACCTGAGTAACGCCAAGAGTAGAAAACAATCCAGCGTGGTCAGTCGACAGCGCCACCGCTCCTCTTGACTGGAACTGTCTTTCCTCGCACCTTAAATCACCATCTCTTAAGGACTTTGCCTACTCGTGGCGTAATGGCAAGTCGAGATAGGATTTCACATGTATATAAGTTTTATTCATAGAGTTTTAAAAATACAATATTGAATAAAAGACAATAAATTCTTAGATAATCTTAAAAAAAGGTCTTAAACTGTAACAAAATTATTTTTTATGATATTGTAGTAGTTTTTTTGTAAACATATTATTTTTTTAAGTCGTCCACAGATCAGGATATTTTGTTTACTCGCGAAAATCGTGGGAGAAAATATATCTATAGAATAGGGAACAAAATATATAATCATTTTGAAATGCAAGTCATTGCTGTAAAGGGGTAAATAGGGAGAGTGGGTGTTTATACTCGTCAGAGGAAGTGTTATCCCTCGGCAGGTAAACTAGAAGCCTCACTGGATGAACCACTCATCTTATTCTCTCTATTTCTATTTCGTACATTAGCGTCTAAATGAGATAGTGCTTAAGACTGCTTAGGTACGTCATATTAAGATGCAACCCGCTTCGCAATAAAGCTTCACATCTATCGAGTAGGCAACATCTTTAAGGCGCTAGAAATTTGATCAGAAATTCCCAGTGATCAAATTGTGGTACACTTCCTCTAAATATAACCTTCCTCATCCTTAAAACCATCAGCGTAATTAGTATATAAACGTATAACCCGAACGGGTAGTAAGACGCGGTGTTTAAAAAACTTCTTTTAGAAAATAAATGTATTATTATTTATTATTAAATCACTCCCAGATACACATTTTGAACAAGATCATGAATGAAATTTTCAAAAAATTTCTAATTTTCAAATATTGGTTATCAATAAATTACTCTTAAAAGAATATTTTCCCGAAAAAAACAGAAAAATTTGTGATTTATCATGTAAAAAAAAACTTCACAGATATGGGATACCCATTTAGAACATAGCCTGATCGTAAAAGTCTTTTAAGAAAAATTTCTCAGATTTCAATAAACTACCCCAAAGGGGATTGTCACCTGATAAACCAGTAATAAGTGTTATTTATAATCTAAAATATTCCCCCGTTATCCATTTTGAACAAACTCTTTAGAGCTAATTTGGTACACTTTGGAATATTCAATATTCCTTCATTACTATCCGTAATTTTAGAGCTAGAATTAAAACCAATTTCACCTAGAGATATTATATATATATATATATATATGCCATATAAAACACATATAAAAATATATGTTATATGGTTATATCTTGAGGGTGTATATATATAGTTTTAAAGAAATCCCAAACGCAGTTTTTACATTAGTCCTAGGTTCAGACAGTTGGATGGACAGACAGACAGACAGACAGACAGACAGAATTTAGGCTCCTATTAAACGGGGCAGCTTGTTGCATGCAAATAATTGACGAAAATGTTAAGAAGCATTGGTTTAAATTAAAGCCATTACACGAGGAAACCTCAGTTGCATGGCCGGCAATTAGTTGCAGACAGTTTCCATGGAGTGGAACTGCACGGTTAACTTTTATTTGTCCACACTCGAACTGGGGTATTGTTTTAAATGTATCCTGTTACACTATGCAACTAATTGCGTGCGTAACTGGAACTAATGGTGGCATACTCCTTCTCATTTGAGTGTTTTTATATAGGTCAGCAATTCATCAAATGATGTAGACATATGAAAGCAATTAAAAGAAGTTTACCTTACACAGATCCTCAAATGACGTGTAGTATAGACCCTTCTCCAGTCTTGAAGATAACATTGTATATACACACATATTTATTGGCCTGCGTCTTCTATTTTTTGTGAGTAAGGCAAAAAGAAATAGTTCCTCATTCCTCGACGCCATTTTCTCGATATGACGCTCACCAATGGTTGTAACTAGTTGCGCGTAACCATTGGTGCAAGCAACAGTCAACTGGCTGTCAACTAGTTGCACGCAACAAGTTGCCCCGGTTAATAGGGTCCTAAAAGACCTTACTATTTTGAGTTAGAGGGAACCTAATATGTAACCTAAATAATATATATTTTACTTTCTTTAGCATCGCTTCTTACTAACCGTTCGGGTTATTCGCACATGTATTAATTACGCTGTGTTATGGATGAGTAAGTTTTAATTTTGAGGAAATGTAGCCACATTTGCGTAGAGGGAGAGTGTAAAACAATTTAGGAAAAGCCACCCCCAATACACACGACCGGTACTTGAACCTTGATCTCTCAGTAATCAGCAGTCTATTTTATTGCGAGAGTGACGCCTTAGACCAAACGACCAATTATGTTAAGTGCTTTATTTTATTTTCGAATATTAAAACTATAAATGTACCACAATATATCTTCTACTATGGATGTTGGTATAAGCTTGTTTGAAAGAGGAAATGTTGAAAAGTATTTTATTTTTTCTGATTTGTTGGTAAACAAAAGGTAAATAAAAACACGCACAAAAAATATGGACATATAAAGAGATAATTGGATTAAATAAACTCCATGATATTGATTATGCCCCATTATGAACCGAGTTGTGCGGTAATTAATTTTCCAGGGAAACGTTGTTGGATCAACGACTAAAACGAACAGGAAGTTCTTGAATCAATATTAATTTGTTCGGCGAATAAAATTACTAACGCTGTCTATTTTTTTTAAATAAAAAAAATACATTATATCTCTAATTTTTAAAATTGAAATAATGTGTTACGTGTCGAATGCAAAGTAATTACTTTTTCACGACTTTTTTTTGTACATCCAATAAACCCACCTCAATGGCGTAGTTAGCTAACGCGCTAGTATCATGTTGAGCTAGACTGCCGAGGACGGGGAGATCGAGGTTCGACTCTCGGTCGGGTGCACTGGGAGTGGTTTTTCCTAAATGTTTTTCCACTTTCCCCTCCACGCAAATACGGGTTCACTTCCTTTAAATTCAACCTTCTAAATCCCTAACCCATTAGAATAATTAGTACTTAAGAGTATAAACCTAACGGGTAGTAAGACACGGTGCTAAATACATCCATTACTGGTTCCAACCTGTGGTAGCTTCATATGCCGTATAATCTAACTTAAGACTAAGACAGGCACAACATCCAGTCCCTGGTCGTTAATTTATCAATGTTAAAGGGTAAACCCATATTTTCATCAATTATAAATTTTCGGCCATGCTGGGAATCGAACCCGGGACCCTTAGTTTAGTAGGTAGACACTATACCGACTCTCACAATCTATTGATAAGAGAAAGTATTGTAATCGTAAAAAAAATATCAAAATTTTAATGTATGTTGACGTTTCATAATTTCCTGAACCAGAAAAAATTTATTTTCGGATTGTCATTTGTCTGTATCTCAGCTTAAAGCCTAGAATATCTTACCGATTGGGCTGAAACTTGGTATCTATGGCTTCAGAGGTTTTCCCAGAGGAGTTTTTGTAACTATACATTCAACCATAATATTATGGCTAATTCACTTCAGGGGCGTGAAGAGAGAAAAAAAAACTATTTTTCTTGAAATCCACTTTAACGATTTTGTTTAAAACTCGTATCCAGGCACTGTTTAACATAAAAACAAAATGGCACCTCTCATCTTCCCTTAACTATTAGACTACTTAGACGGGAGTTTACATGAGCGGACCATTTCCACGTAATTTTTTTGTTTAACCCCGCGTCTTACTACCCGATTGGTTTATATACCCGCTTATGTACTAATTGCGCTAGTGATTTTATTGATTAGGAAGGTTGTATTTAAAGGAAGTATACACGTATTTGCGTGGAAGGAGAGCAGAAAAACCATTTCGGAAAAACCACTCTTAGTAAACCCGACCGAGATTCGAGCCTCGACCTATCCGTTATCGGCAGTCTAGTCTACTGCGAGAGTGACTCCTTAGGCCATGCGACCACCGAAGTGGGTATATCTCCGCAACTCTTTGAGATACTAAATAACTTATCATTGCAAAGTTGTAAGGATATTAAAACTAAAAAAAAACATTTATTTGAAATATATTTATATAAAAACTAATATTTTATGAGTTATAGACATCTGTGATCCAGAAACCCAAAATTGTAATGTCCCTAGCGAAAAAATTGGCTAGGTGCATTTAAAGTCAACAGAAATTTTGATTTATTTGGGATATTTAAGGTGGGATGTTAAAAACGGTAATAATAACGACCTTAAGCTCTGATTACCTTCAATCCCATTTCGTCAATCCTAGATTTCAAGAGACCGTGGAAGCAGTGATAATCAGTCGGGGAACATATGTTCTCATAACATCATAACCTCTCTATGTTGAACATTGTTCACACATGTTACAGGCGACAGTTGTGCCAACTGCTAGCACTACAACATGTTATTACCTACCGTTACAAGATTGTCAGGGGCGAGAGGGGGGGAATTATAAAACCGTTTATAGAGAGAGTGCGGAACGAGTGATTATTACTATTTTCACAACAAGGGGTGTAAATAAAACGTTGTTTATCCCCTTTTTTGTTTTGTTATTTTGCATTCTATTTTTTGTATTATATAGAAGAGTAGGTGTAAAAAACAGCTCGGACCTTGTCAAAGCATCAATAGAAGGTGCGGGGGTAGGTTAAGATATTTTAAAGAATATACAGTGTTGTATGGAATAATTGATATAACTAGTAGGTGCAGGAGTAGGTTAAGACGTCTTATAGAGCATATAAAGCTGTATGGAATAAATAAATCACTAGTAGGTGTGGAGGTGGATTAATATATCATACAGAATATACAATATTGTATGGAATGTTAGTGTGTAACATTTGTGTATTTGCAAAGTTTTTTTTACCTAATCTAACACGAGAGTTCCTCATGATTTATTTTGATGGGATATTAATGAGGAAGATAATTTGAAAAGAAACGCGTATTGCACATTCTACTAGAGGTAATATTTAAAACAGTTTTATTGTGTGTGTAATAATTGCCCTTTATACAACTTACTGGAACTCAAAATCTGGTCCAGATATCCTGGAGTCATATTTAGGCACGCTGGTAACATTTTAATCCTTGACAATATTATAACTGTTCTGATTGATGATGGTTCATTCGTATCAGAAAGCATTACTCATCCAAATGAATGACTGCGTTTTAAAATATAGGAGCCATTTAACCGACAATAATTTCATATGCATTAGTTTAATCCTTATTATTAGGGAAGGATATTTAGAATCTTTGAGTCCTAGAAGCTTTCAACTCTTCAAAATATATTATAGAGTCTAGGTTTATAAAACATTTCAGATTCTAGATTTTGAAACAATTAGACGATTTATGATGAGAAAAATGATGGACAACGTGCCTGACATCTGGTGAAACTCACCTGAATGAAAAAAAGTGAAAATTATAGAATGTAGTTTGCTTTTATTTAGCTAGTTTAAATTAAAGTGTTAGATTTCAAGTTACCAATCATCTAATTGTTTCGGACAAACCCTTTATTATTAAAATTATTATTTTTACTTGATTAGATGGCCGAATGATCTATACCAGTCGAAGGTTTAATAGACCGGACTACTGATGACATTGAGATCGGGGGTTTGAATCCCAGGCGAATGTACCGAAGGTTTTTTTTCACAAATGGTTTTACACTTTAATTTCACGCTAATATAGATACTCTTCCTCTAAATTCGACCTTCCTCAACACTAACACATCAGTGTAATTGGTATATTTGCGTATAGCCCGAATGGCTAGTAAGAAGCATGCAAAAAATAATATATTTTTTTCGCATTATAAATATACACCAGCTTTTTATCTACCATGTATGTTATTAATATACAGTTTTGCACACAAACACCAGCTTAAGTATTGTTGGTCAAACGAATGTCAGCTGTATTGAATAGGCAGTGTATTTTACCTAGCTCTGCAGGTCGCAAAACGCCGTGAGCTAGAGCTCCCTAGCAACACGTAGTACAGTTGTGTTGAGCGGGAGGTATATACTTAGCCTTACAGGTCATATAGCAAGCGCCGTTAGCTAGAGCTCCCTAGCAACACGTAGTACAGTTGTGTTGAGCGGGAGGTATACACCTAATTTCACTGCTGAGGGAACTGCATGCTTATTACTAAGCAACAGCGTTGTCATTCTTTTGTTTTCCGTGATCAGTCTACCTTCGAGTGTATATCAAATTTGGCAATGCTGGGCTGTCGTTGTTGCCAGTAGTTGGTGCTTCTTCCTCCAGCACAGTCGTAAAGTCACAGTTGTCTGAGTCTCGTGTTCCTAATAGTTAGCTCAAAAACATTAACTAAATAAACACTCATATTTTATTAGTACTCTGTGTAAAAAAATATTTGTTATTGATCAAGTTAAGATTTAGTGTCTATATGTATGTGTTGGCTGTGTGTTTTGTATTTTTTTCCCGTAAGGTTGTTGAATTATAACACAAATTATGGAATCTCCAGCTTGTTACAAACAATTACATTTCAAGAGGAAAGTATTAAGTAGTAAAGAAAGGGAAATGGTGTTAAAAGAGTGTACACCTATTTTCGTTAAGACGAAAATTGTTCAGTAAATCAAGTGGCAATGCAGACTGCAGAAGCTACAGGTGTGTCTTATAAGTTAGTAATCTCTATTAAACAAGAATTCAAAACTAAGGGAAAGTTACTGACACCAATCAAAAAAGGAAATAACTGCACTCAAATGAAGCGTTTGGATAAATATGACACTTTTACTGAAGCAGTAGTTCGCAAAAAGGTACACTCACTTTACAGTAGCAATAAATTACCTACTCTAGATAAAATTAAAGCTTTGATTGATATTAACCTTTCTAATTTTCTGTTTAAGAACACGTAAGAATGTAATTTATAGCATTTAGTATAAAATATATGATATATTTGTTTGTATATTAATAATGAGGAAAAAAGCTTTCTACATAAAATAGTTTTAAGCATAATCACGTGGGGAATAGAAAAAGTTAATAAACTTCAATCTTGAAAAAAAATACTACTTTGGAAATAGTTAATGTTTCTAGAAAAGTCTGTACACCGATAGGAAATGTTTTTGCCTGTCAATTGAACCCCCCAACCTCTCCATGCCACATTGTTTACAATGAGGGATTTCCAAGTCAACCCTCCCCCCTCACTTCCTAACAACCGAAAGCTACAAAATTTGGTAACCGGTAACAAAGAGAGAGAGAGAGAGAGAGAGCGAAGATAAATCTTTTCTCCATAAGACCTGCAGTTCCCTCAGGGTGTAGCGAGCGCCGTGAGATAGATCTCTCTGGCTACTCGTGGTACAGTTGTGTTGAGCGGGAGGTATATACTTAGCCTTACAGGTTATATAACAAGCGCCGTGAGATAGATCTCTCTGGCTACTCGTGGTACAGTTATGTTGAGCGGGAGGTATATACGTAGCCTTAAAAGTCATATAGCAAGCGCTGTGAGATAGAACTTCCTAGCAACACGTAGTACAGTTGTGTTGAGCGGGAGGTATATACTTAGCCCTTCAGGTCTTATAGTGAGCGCCGTGAGATAGATCTCTCTGGCTACTCGCGGTACAGTTATGTTGAGCGGGAGGTATATACGTAGCCTTAAAGGTCATATAGCAAGCGCCGTGAGATAGATCTCTCTGGCTACTCGTGGTACAGTTGTGTTGAGCGGGAGGTATATACTTAGCCTTACAGGTCATATAGCAAGCGCTGTGAGATAGATCTCTCTGGCTACTCGTGGTACAGTTGTGTTGAGCGGGAGCTATATACTTAGCCCAGCAGGTCATATAGCAAGCGCCGTGAGATAGATCTCTCTGGCTACTCGTGGTAAAGTTGTGTTGAGCGGGAGGTATATACTTAGCCCTGCATGTTATATAGCGCTCTTTGGCAACATGTATGTAGTAGGCCTATAGCATTGTTGAGCGGACTGAATATCCAAAACACACATCATATTGCTTACTAAAATTGTTTTGGTATTCATTGTACGTAGGATTTTTTTATTATTAATTCTGGACTTAACACTGCCTTTCAAAAAACTTTAAATGTTTAAGTTGTATATGTTTCAAGAAAAGGTTTGTCAAAATCCCACAAAAGGGTATAGCAAGATTATTAAAATGGCATTTCCGTCTTATTAAATGTTTTACTACTAGACTTTTGATAAATCTCTTAAAAGTATGAAACTAAGCCTAGACACACACGTGAACATAGTTCGTACATAAGTTGTTTTGGATTCAAATTACTGTTTTGCTGTTGACTATTTGTCCAGAATAGCAGTACTAAAATATTTAATATGTGGCTTAGTAGGAATGTATGTTTAAATTAGGGGGTGCTTCTAATTTAATTTAATTGATTAAACTCCATTGGGATTGATACTATAATCGTTCTGATCTGAATGAAAATTCAATAATTATTGACTTATAATAAGTACTGTATGTAAAGTACATATTTTAGTTTTTCATGTATACCCCTAAAATTGGAAATCAATAATAAACATATGTAATTATTTCACGTGAGTGCAATTTAACAGGATACAAAAGCAATTTAAATGTAAAGTTCAATAATTTAATTCAAGTTTCTCATAATTTTGAGTGGTTGTTGGATGTAATATCAATTAATGAAATACTACCTCGACCGGAAATTTATAAACTGTATTCATTATAAATATCAAATGACTAGCTGGCGATCTAAAACAATCCAATCATACAAAATGCGTAATTTATGAAAATTGCTCCCAGCCACCATTATAGTAAACTGTTTAAATAATACCACACCTGGGACTACGGCCGAAACTTTTTGACTGATTTAGCTTGAACTCGTGATATATGGTCAAACCTCAAAGATGAAATGTGATTTTTATTCTAGCTCTATAGTTAAGGCGGCCGCCTTGGTCAGCGAGAAAATATCAACCGCTGTCAGGCCACACGGCTTGAAATACAATGGTCTGTGTCGTTCTCTGAAACTACTTCTTTATTCTGTCCAAGCGTATATTCTCTTTTACACTTCACCTACAACCTCCCCTTTGTCATGTCAATAAGAAAGAGGAGTAAGAAAACTATGAAACTTCTTATCTCAAGGTAAAGAGGAAAGCTCGCTGCTAGATCGCAAATAGCTTACAATTTTCTGTTGTGAGATTACTAAATAATTACTGTTTTTTTAGAGGAAGGCTAAAATTAAAGCCCTTTTTTATCAAGCCTAGTCTCCCAAGGATGCTTAAAAGGTCGTTGTAAATGAGCTAATGTCACATTTTCATACATATGTTATTTTAATTAAACTCATCCTAAAGATTTGATGAAGAAAAAGAGCCCTGTTGGATTTTTCTGACTTTATTTTGGTGTGAACCATATTTTGAAATAATAAATGGTAGAGTTAAATATTGCGTTAGAGCTGAACGTCTGCGTGTCAATTTCTCACTTACAGATGCGGCCCCCTTAAGTTGCTTTATATCCTCTATGTAATAATATTCCAACACGAAGCTTATGTAGAGCTCAGAGAGTCCAATGAGATATAAAGAAACCGCGTTTCCTGAAAACCTCTTATCCAAACGAAAGCTGTGGTGCATTGAAACGTTTCTATAATAATTAGATTTCATCTTATACAGGTCATTCACCCACCCCCTCTAATATTTCAAACTTGAGATTTCCAATCTTAGAACAAACTTTCTTGTTATTTCATCGGTAGTTGAACAAATACGATTACAATAAGACTTTCAGGAATTGTTTCAAAAGCAAATTAGCGTTAAAATATGCTAATAATAGACTAAAAAAAGTTATACAAATTTTCCTTTATAAAGATTTTTTACTACTACAAAAAACTAATAAGAAAACACATCGACCTAAAGATAGCAACATTTAATTAAAAACACAACTTTAAAAATATTTATCTACCAACGTGCCAGAACTTTAAAGTGATTTTAAATCCCCTAGCCTTGAATGAAGATGCATAGTTTTTTTTTTTATCATGTAGGGTTAGATGAAATGTTAGTACATACGATAATTCTTGGTTCGACCTTGATTGATGTCAGTTGACATAATTTTATTATTTAATTTTAACAGACCCTCTTTCAGTCTAAAATTTGCAAAGTACTTTGCAAAATTAGAGTTAAATCATTAAAAAATAATGATATTAATGTAGAGTAGAGAATATAACATACCTGGTTTTACTCACATGATTATTGTGTAGAAAACACTTAATAGATACATAAGAATAAAAGTTATTTTCAAACCCTATCCAAATGTACACTTTATTTACCTTAAAAGGTAGAATGCTTACCTTGATATTTACACTATGGCGCAGATAAAATAAAGCTATAGTGTACGTTGTGATGGTAAGGTATTTCAGGGTAAACAGAGTGATGTATAATATTGGTTTGGCTTGGTCTTTTAGAAAATATCTCGTCCACTTACCCGAAATTATTTTTGTTTTATCTGAGAACAAATTATTCATGTTACATCTTTTTTTTCTAATTATAATTTTTTCTCTCCCTCATCTTGAATTTCTTCTGTTGGCTTGTAATGTAGGATTTTTTTTTCCATCCCTGTCTACTCAGGAGGTTCACGGGACAAATAACTCGTGGTGCAGGGGAAAATGTCACCAATTAAATTATAAAAAGATTTTATGAAATAAAAAACGGTAACTTGTTAAGCAAAGTTGAGTTCAAATCTTTGATGTGAACATCAAAATTACTCAATCAATGAAACATGTAAATTATCTATTTATTTTAACACATGAACAATAATGTAAAGTAACAGTACACCAAATAAACAGTAGAATTAAGGGAGTGTACAAAACATTATATAAAACAGAAATAAATAAAACCACCCAAAGTGTGAACTATAATATTCCATTACATGAAGTGAAACTTAATTATATATAATTGTAGTTATTACAATATATTTACTAGTGTTTACAAAAGAAATAATTGGTAAAGTTATTACATAATTAAAAAATATATGATAAAATAACTGATAAATACACTAAATAGAACGCGTTTAAAATTAATATATTATATATTGTTTTATGGGCAAAATTTTGCATCATATAAAATTTATAGCTTCAGATATGTTAGTAGTTGAATCACAGAGAAGATTAATAAAATATCATAGTTTGAACAATTTGTTACAGTTTGCGGCTGAATTTTACAGCTCAGCTGTAAATTAAAATTTAATAAAACTGCATGGGTTTCACATTATAATTTCTTTTGACCCTGTGATTTAGTTACTAGAACAAAAATGAAGCCTTCGTCTATACACGTCTATAGTACATTTTCAAACTAATTATAGACATAATAAATAAAGATATACAAAGCTTAGTCATTTTTAACTGTAAAAATAAGTCCCACAATTGATAAAGAGCTGTAATGCCCAAAGCATATTTACCTGGTAACAACTATTATACAACAACTAGGAAGCCGTTTTTATTATTATTTGGGTGAAGATTGTCTCTCTTTTTTTTTCCCTCCCCTATTTAGGTTTTTCCTTCCCCCAAAATTCATCGCACACCAGTTAATTTTAACAGCCTGTCAAACTCAAAATCACCACACCATTTCTTGATCGATGTGAATAACGTTGTTATATTCGAAGATTTGAAATAAAAAATGCAACGAGTTTCAAGTGCAGATGTTCTCTTCAAATACTAAAAAGTCTATGATTATTCAATGTAAATTATTTCACAATATTCATCCTTTTAATTTATCCATGTATAAAAATCGAAGTCTATAATATAAGAAATAGGTAGGAAGGTTTATTAATTACCTATTTTAGACCATTAATTATTTGAGACAGTCCATACATGTATTTTTGAACGATTTTGAATAACCACCTAGTCGAATTGTATCAAGTGTTTATTATTAGTTAGTTTTAGTGGACCATTTTGATAATATATAAATAAGCTTTGATAATGTTACAGGTTCGCCAACTTCAGACTTTATTTTGAGACAGGAATGTACTGTACATATTCGCGACAACATTTCATAAATATTTACAATCAGAAATACAATACTTATTACAATATACTTGGATGTAAAATGGATGGAAGTTCTTAGGCTTATTGGAACATAACTGGTAAAAAAGTGTACGCCAAATTTAGATTTATGATATTATTTGTATGGTTGGTCTAAACAGCATTTCCAGTTAAATGTTCCAATCCAACACGACGGGAATAGATTTGAGAAAAAAAAATAGGTTTCAAATAAATACATTTATCAATGGAAATAATTAAAACATATACTGAAGTATGATTGTAAATTTGTTAATAATTTCAGTATTTTTTTACGTTTGTGATTAGTCTATTTCCCATTTGTTATTTAATGATTAGCTAAATAGACAAGATAATTATATTTTATAAACGTGCAGAATGGACAATCCAGAAACCAGTCATAACAGTTTTGAAAATTATCAACTTGAGCTATCAAATCCACCAACGTTAATACGATATCATTTTAAGGTTAAAAAAAAAAATCTTTCCAACTGAAATAACTTAGTTACTTAATTAATTTTAATTCAAAGTTTATACATACTTTGCATTGATGGAGTTGCTCACAAATCTTTTGTACACAAAAGTTGAATATTACTGTATTTATTATTTCTACTCTGAACTACAAAAATCAAACGTAAAAGAAAATAATGCTTTTTTTTAAAAAAAAAAAACGCCTTTATTTGGGCTTACAGCAATTATAGCGATAAACTTCCAGGGCCGTATTTATAGTAAATTCCTTATCAGCAAAATCTTAGACAGTACCGAGACTCATACCTAAAAAACACAACGATCTTGGCCACGACAAGGCTGTCCATCCTTCAACTAAAGTCGCACGAACTGGCTTCTGGTAAGTCCACACCTCTGTTCAGTCGCTACCATCAACAATGTCCCACTGGATTGGTTCGCAGCCTAGAATACCGTTCACGTGTTTGTCGGGACTATCGATATAAAATAATACACGTTCAAAGCAAAGCATTCTGACGCTTTAAAAGCGTGTCTCTCCAAATAGTTACACAACAATCAAACTTATGAACACTTTGCGGTCAACTATACATGCTCACATTTAGTCACAATCCTTTTCAGTAATATTTATCGTTTATGCTGTCTTTTATTTGGAGGGGAAAACTTATGATTGTTTATATTGGTACCACTGTGCCGGCATGCCGGCTTACTGTCTCTTGTTTTGTAGTCGTTGTTTCCGTAAGAGCAAGAACGTGAGAACAATTGTTTGGTTCTGGGTGCGAAGTTGTCAAGATAAATTGATTGTTCGGCGAGGCAAGATCACTATTTAGGCAGTTTTTTAAAAAATTATAAAATCACATCTTTTATACATGATTAAACATGTTTTACTTAATTTTGAATAGTATATCCGATTAAATCTGAGATTTTTGTAGTATTTAATTTGTCGCGTACATATTTAAATTCAGTTAAAAGTGAATTTCAAGTGACTTTGATAATATTCGGTTCAAAAGAAGGAAAAATTATGGATAAAATCCCCCCGAGAATCTTGTTTGGATCAAATCCGAATTAATTCGATGGTGAAAGCTAACTTCCAAAAAATTACCATCTAACTTTACAAAATAAATTTACAAAATAAGAATTAGCTCTGAACTTTTATCTTGAATAGCTTTATAGCTAAAAATTAATAAATGTTTTATGATCTTCTTTCAGTTAATTTTGTTATTATTATTATTATTATTATTATTATTATTATTAGCACCGCGTCTTACTACCCGTTCGGGTTATACGCACTTACGCTAATGTGTAATGGTAGGGTGATTGTGAGATGAAATGGAGGACCTACAGTTTAAAGTGGGATCCGAACCACGGTGGAGGCCTGGCATTTCTCACATTCACAAGTTGTGATTAATACACGTCTTGTCAGAGGTGAAGGAAGGGTTTGGCAATCAGATAGATCTGTGCCGGGACAGAGGATTGAACCCCGGACTCCCAGCACAGAAGTCTGACACCTTACCCCTAGACCGCCAGGTCACCCTTAATTTCATTAATGATGTATATTTATAATAATACATTTTTACGTATGAATGAATTATCTTTTTTAGCAACACATCTTACTCCCCGTTAGGATTAGATAGTTGTATACTAATTACGGTAATGGTTTTAGGTATAAGGGAGGTTATATTTATAGGTAGTGTACCTGCATTTGAGTGGAGGTAGAGTGGAAAGAAATCAACTCGGAAAAACCACTCTCAGTACACCCGACCGAGATTCGAACCTCAATCTCCACGTCATCATCAGTCTAGCCTGACGAGAGAACGAGTTATTGATTCAATTAATAACATGGTGTATGAATGAGATGAAATTTATAATAATTTAACGGATAATAATGGTTGTGAGTCCAGTTGATTTATTTGCTATTTCAAACTGTTCAGTTTCAAAAACATATATTTTATTATTACTCTCGTTTTATAAGCTACTTCCTTTTAATTTAAAATATTGATTAAATTATCAATAATTTTGTAAGTGCAAGAAAATATGTTGCATCTTAACTTCACCAGATTAAATAAAATACATTTAAATTTAAAAAAAACTCCTATATCATATAAACTATTGGTGTAGATATTTATTTTTTATATAAAACGCATCGACTCCGTCGTCAAATTACTTTGACGGTTTGCTATTTAATAAAAAAAATGCCCGGAGTGGTATTTGCCTCTTGGGACTATCATTGTCGTCCCCCCCCCTTTTTTTTGTAGGTTAACACCCGCCCTACCATTGATATTCACGTCCTTGTCCTCGTAGCAAGATGGCGGCGGTGCGTAGTCAGGTAAACAAAGGAAGCGTTGACTGACGCCGCGTGTTTAGGGTCGAGTTTACAACGCTCCAAGAGTGAAACCGACTTCAATTTTACAGGAGGTCATCCGCGTCGGATCTTGTCCAGGTCAACAATGGCATACAGTCTCGTCATGCGAAGAAAGAACTGTTAAGATTTTCGTAACTGCTTGTAGAGCTATTACACTTTTAAAAAAATCACCAAAACATTTTAATCATCATCTCCACAAACAAATTGTCCCAAATTTAAAAAAAATACAAATAATAAACCAAAATATATTGAAGTTAGTTATTAAAAAAACTCAAAGCCATTCACATGAAAAATAATCCAAGAAATTTAAAATAAAATAATATATATAAGACTTATTTTTAGTACCGCGTCTAACTAACGGTTCAGGTTAAACACATATGCACTAATTACGTTAATGTGTTAGGTATGAGGAAGGTAGAATTTAGAGGAAGTGTACCCACATTTGCGTGTAGCCAGATTGGAAAAACCACCCTAAGTACACACGACCGGGAATCGAACCCCGATCTCCCTATCATCAGCAGACTTGTGCAGAACGAGAATGACAACTTGGACTATGCGACCACCGAAGCAGGTACTTTCAACGTCATTAAAAGTTCAATAGAATAAAAGGTAGTGCTTTGAAGTAAACGGTACAAATAATAATACACATAATAATGGTAGAAGTAGTATAAAAGTAGTATTAAGAGTATGGCCACTAATAAATCACAGACTATTCAAAATTTCAGTCATTCTACTTTGAAAATTGTATCACCCACTTCGATGGCCGCGTGGTCTAACGCGCTACTCTCGCAGCAGACTAGACCGCCGATGACGGGAAGATAGAGGTTCGAATCTCGGTCGGGTGTACTAAGGGTGGTTTTCCACTATCACTCCACGCAAATGGGGAAACACTTCCTCTAAATTATAGCCTTCCTAATCACTAAAACCATTATAATAATTAGTATATAAGTGTATAACCCGGACGTATAGTAAGACGCGATGATAAAAAATAAAAACAAATCGCATCACATAATTTAAAAAGGAATTAATCTCTTCATTTAAAAAAAAAATCTTCAAATTTCACTATTCCTATGATCAAGAACTGTTAAGATTACTACAGTAGCCCCATGGCTTCTTTGGTGCTGACTGACAGTTCACAGCTGACTTCTGACAGTCAACAGTTAGGTATATACCTAAATTTTGACTGTCAGAAGTGACAGCTGCTAAAGACATGTTTTTTTCAGATCATATGGTTCGGCGTAGGGATACATAATTTGGTCTGGTAGCTTTTCAAAGCCGTCAGAAGTCAGCTGTGAGCTGTCAGTCAGCACCACAGAAGCTAAAACTGAGGTATAAGTATAGTAAATAAACAAAGTATAGACTGAAGATTTTATTTTTAAATTTTTTGTTTAAAAAAACGTTATAAAAAACCGCAAACATTTCTGACCCCTCACAAGCCAACTCAAGTTACTTAAATAATAATTACACTTCCAGGAAGAAAAAACCCAAACTAAAGCACATCAACAGTTAACGATGTTGTAATTGTGTTTGCACATGAACCTACTTACTCAGAGAGCTTCCTTCCTCACTACAAAGTATAATTAAAACCTGTAGGTTGTTTAGTAAGATAGCTCCCAGGAATATATGGTGACGCTTGTGTGTGTATGTGGGTGCTTGATGCTCAGCTCACCTCTAAATATTTTAATGAACAGCCGTAGAAACCACAAGCTACTTCTACCCATCTCAAACATCCCCTTCATTAACATGAAGCCGCCATGCAGTTCTCGACTTCATTACACACATGTCAAGGAAATAACCGGTAATAGGATAGTAACATAACATACCTGTTTGCATTCTTTATTTAAAACAGAGGAATTACCTAACTTTATCCTGTGACTCATTTAAGAAGATTATATCTAAAATGTTTAGTAAAATAGTCCGTTACCATTTAGCGATAGTGCTGAAGAGACCAAAGTAAAATATTAAATATGTAAAATAGGAGTTACTGTTATCGTGATAATAGAGGATTGAAATCTAATTAGGACTTTTTTTTATCAAGCTGTTAATTTAAGGACAGGTATTGAAATAAGAAAACATTTATTTCAGATACAGTTTTAGTTGGATGATGTCTTTATCTAACGTCTTATTTTTGATTAAATACTTTACTTGTAACTTTAATATGGAATATTAAATCTTTAAAAATCAGATAATTGTAGCGAGATACAGATATATACTTGCTTAAAGTAGGTACAGTACATAAAAAAATAAGCCTTAGTCAATTAAGAATTAACATTGAACGCGATGTGGCTTGGAGATGAATTCAATCTCTCATAAAGTTGAATCAGTTACCTAGAACTTTAATAAAACTAGGAGAACCCATTTTTATTATCTTATTTTTTTAATTTCTTAGTTTTGTTTTAGAAATAATTAAATAATAAATCAGTAAAGAAACAGGTGCCGTTGAAACCAAATTAAAAACTTTGTAGTAGGAAATCAAAAGAATAAATGAAATTACATAATTTTTATGATAGAAAACCCAAGCTATAAACATTAGATATTTCTATGACCTATTCAAGAGAGCCATTTTATTTGACCTGGACAATTTGTCCGGCGCCTAGACGCTACTGGAAAGCATGCCGGCGCTGTACACTCAGATACGGAACGAACCAGGTTTCACCCTGGACGCGCAGAAACTCAAACCGAAACACAGGAGTAGCAGGCCAACAGCACTACCGAGGAGGTAAACTGACCAAGACAGCTCGCACGTTCCTGCGGACAATCAGAGAATGCACTGGTAATTAATTGCAAATATTATATAACAAATACAGTAGTAACATGATAGCAGCATTACCGAGGAGGTAACTGACCAAGATTGTTCGCACGTCCTTGTGAACAATCAGAGAACAAACTGACAATTGTAAATATATTATGAACAATAGTAACAAACACAGGAGTAGCAGGAGAGCAGCACTACCGAGGAAGTAAAACTAACTATAATTGTTCGCACGTTTCTGTGAACAATCAGAGAATAAATAATAAACTGGTTGGTGACTATGGCATATCATTAACAATATTAACACAGGAGTAGTAGGATAGCAGCACTACCGAGGAGGCTGACTGACATAAACATCTCGTTCTTCCCTGTGAACAATCAGAAAATAAACTTGTCATTCATTGTAGATATACGAGTATAATGAACAATAGTAACAAACACAGGAGTGGCAGGATCGCAGTCCTATGGAGGAGGTAAAGTGGACAGAATAGCTCGCACGTTCCAATAAACAACCAGAGAATAAATACATTGGACCATGTAAATATACAATGAAAAGTAGTAACAAACACACAGCACTGCCCAGGAGGTAAACAGACCAAATTAGCTTTCACGTTCCTACGAACAATCAGAGAATACATGGTTCACAGTAAAAAGATAACTAACAATAATAACAAAAATGAGAGTGTGGTTTTTTAAGCACGGGGCTTTTACATAATTTAGTCATGCTAATTAAATGATAGCATTGATCAAACCATTAATAACCGGTTAGTTAAACCTAATAATCACAACTAACACAAAACATTAATATTTAACACCCAACACCAGAGTCATGAATTGCAGTATCAGGATAAAAGGACAATTCTATACCCACTCTTTAGATTCTTTTAGGCCCCACCGGGGATCAAACCCAGTAGGCCTACTACCACACCCATAGTCCCACTAACCACTCCGGTGTCACCGACAACCACGCGGTTAAACTCGTTTCAAAGCACATCTTGTGAACTTGTTGTGACTGACCTAGTCTGTAAACGCTGGACGTGTTCCCACAGGACTCCTTTACCTCTCTGTTGTCCCAGCCCACTGGGTAGACCGCAGCGCCGCCACACACCAGCACGGCTGAAACAGGGAACCACATCTCTATTACTGAATGTGACGTATGCAGGAGCCGCACTCCGAGCCTTGACATCCGTCCAGGCTACACACATATTTACAATAACGGGATGAGGATGGTTGCATTTTTAGGAAATTTAACCGAAAATGATGGGAGGGTGAGCGGAAAATAGTTTAGAAAAAAATATATCTCAGCACAACCAATTAGAGTGGGCCGACTATACCTCTCTGTCATGGCCGTATCAGACGAGATAGAGTGAGCCGACTATACCTCGCTGTCATGGCAGTATCTGACGAGATAGAGTGAGCCGACTATACCTCACTGTCATGGCAGTATCTGACGAGATAGAGTGAGCCGACTATACCTCGCTGTCATGGCAGTATCTGACGAGATAGAGTGAGCCGACTATACCTCGGTGTCATGGCAGTATCTGACGAGATAGAGTGAGCCGACTATACCTCGGTGTAAAGGCAGTATCTGACGAGATAGAGTGAGCCGACTATACCTCGCTGTCATGGCAGTATCTGACGAGATAGAGTGAGCCGACTATACCTCGGTGTCATGGCAGTATCTGACGAGATAGAGTGAGCCGACTATACCTCGGTGTAAAGGCAGTATCTGACGAGATAGAGTGAGCCGACTATACCTCGCTGTCATGGCAGTATCTGACGAGATAGAGTGAGCCGACTATACCTCGGTGTCATGGCAGTATCTGACGAGATAGAGTGAGCCGACTATACCTCGGTGTAAAGGCAGTATCTGACGAGATAGAGTGAGCCGACTATACCTCGCTGTCATGGCAGTATCTGACGAGATAGAGTGAGCCGACTATACCTCGGTGTCATGGCAGTATCTGACGAGATAGAGTGAGCCGACTATACCTCGGTGTAAAGGCAGTATCTGACGAGATAGAGTGAGCCGACTATACCTCGCTGTCATGGCAGTATCTGACGAGATAGAGTGAGCCGACTATACCTCGGTGTCATGGCAGTATCTGACGAGATAGAGTGAGCCGACTATACCTCGGTGTAAAGGCAGTATCTGACGAGATAGAGTGAGCCGACTATACCTCGCTGTCATGGCAGTATCTGACGAGATAGAGTGAGCCGACTATACCTCGGTGTCATGGCAGTATCTGACGAGATAGAGTGAGCCGACTATACCTCGGTGTAAAGGCAGTATCTGACGAGATAGAGTGAGCCGACTATACCTCGCTGTCATGGCAGTATCTGACGAGATAGAGTGAGCCGACTATACCTCGGTGTCATGGCAGTATCTGACGAGATAGAGTGAGCCGACTATACCTCGGTGTAAAGGCAGTATCTGACGAGATAGAGTGAGCCGACTATACCTCGCTGTCATGGCAGTATCTGACGAGATAGAGTGAGCCGACTATACCTCGGTGTCATGGCAGTATCTGACGAGATAGAGTGAGCCGACTATACCTCGGTGTAAAGGCAGTATCTGACGAGATAGAGTGAGCCGACTATACCTCGCTGTCATGGCAGTATCTGACGAGATAGAGTGAGCCGACTATACCTCGGTGTCATGGCAGTATCTGACGAGATAGAGTGAGCCGACTATACCTCGGTGTAAAGGCAGTATCTGACGAGATAGAGTGAGCCGACTATACCTCGCTGTCATGGCAGTATCTGACGAGATAGAGTGAGCCGACTATACCTCGGTGTCATGGCAGTATCTGACGAGATAGAGTGAGCCGACTATACCTCGGTGTAAAGGCAGTATCTGACGAGATAGAGTGAGCCGACTATACCTCGCTGTCATGGCAGTATCTGACGAGATAGAGTGAGCCGGCTATACCTCGGTGTCATGGCAGTATCTGACGAGATAGAGTGAGCCGACTATACCTCGGTGTCATGGCAGTATCTGACGAGATAGAGTGAGCCGACTATACCTCGCTGTAAAGGCCGTATCAGACGAGATAGAGTGAGCCGACTATACCTCCCTGTAAAGGCCGTATCAGACGAGATAGCGCGCGGTTTCACACCTCTTGAACAGCGGCCTCGATAACCCGTGAGCCAAAGAATGCCCTGTCTCCTTCCTTCACACAAGGTCCTGACAATGTGAGTCTTTCCACCCCCTTCCCTCGTACCCTTGGAGCAGGCCACTGTTCCAGGTGAGACCTAATGTTACTACCTGCGTTTACAGGTCACTGGTTCGATACCCGCAAGTATTTGGGTGCCCTACGTCTAGTCACGGTTGATTGCTTTTAATTCAATAATGTAAAGTAAGTAATGAATATCCTATGACTTAGTCAAATTTGATTAAAGTGGTTTCAACCGGTTCAAGCGAACGGCTACCAAGTCAAACTCGGCTGACGAGAGAATTTTGTAATAATGCAAGCCAGTGCTAAAAACGGTTCATAAATCATTTATCAAAAATGATGTCGCCTCCTTTAATACAAAAGATGCTTACCATAAATAAAGAGTTAAAATTGTGGTAATATATTCTCTAAGGGTGGCTGAGCTGGAGTATGAAATACATATTTCAAAGAAAATTAGAAGTTGTATTTATTTCAACTAAACTTGCCAAAGTATTTAGTACGGAATAAGAATGATTGGGATGCAATAGGTTGACAACTATTTCGAAATTAATTAATTATTACTATTATTAATTATAGTTCTCCTTAATGCAAATTATGTTCTTAAAAAATCAACGAAATTGGAGGCAATAATTTACTAATTTTGATATTGCGACAGTTATTAACCTCGCCAAGGGTAAAAACAATTTTGAACACTAATTATAAACCAACTTTTTTGCTAAATATTTTAATTATCAATCACTGAAATACTTTTATGTTTAAAAACGTAATTTTACCAAAGATGTCAAATTATTTAAATAAAATTTAAAAAATGAACTACCATACATATATTATATATATTTAAATACATACATATATTTATAGATAGGGCTATAAAATATATATACTTATTTCTTAAGCTGCCTACTTAATATTTTATATAATATTTTATTTCCTAAGATATATATAATATTTTACTATTTCTTAAGTTGTATTATATCTTGTGTATATAAGTAGTATTTTATTGTTTCTTTAATTTTATATATTATTTTATCATCGCCTAAGTTATACGACTATATAATATTTTATTTCATACATAATAATTTATTATTTGCTAACCTATGTTTGTATATAGTATTTTATTGTTTCCTAAGATGTATATTTAATATACATGTAATTTTTTTTAATGTTTCCTAGGTTTTATATACAATATTATGAATTATACTTTCAGAAGATTTTTTTTTCTTTCCTTCTGAACATTACTTAAGATAGACTTATTCAAGTCATGTTTAAATGTAAACAAATTATTTTAATTTAACCCAAAGGTAACATTGCTCAACGTATATAGACGAGTGAGTTAAAATAATAATAGCGTAATAAACCATGCTATGATTTTTTTTAAAAAGAAGGATCTTATATTCAACAGAATGAGCAGAGTTAGTTCAACAACAGCTTATTTTTCTCAGAGCAGTACTATGCTGTAACATACGGGAATAAAACGGAAAATAAACGTCGAGAAAAGTAACTTAGCTGAAATTAAATAGAAAGATACGTTAAAAAAAAAAAGAAATTAAAACGTAAAAAGGAAATGGGGCACAAAACGAAAATAAAGAGAAGGGAAATGGTTGAGGAAAAGCAAGATGAACTGGGTCAAGAAACAACCTCACGTGGTACAACGGCATTAAGGACGCTATAAAACAAAAAAACAAAAGGAACGAGACAATAAGGTAGTGGGCCAGGGCCCCCGTTTTGAAACAATGATGTAGTAAAACAAAGCTTTGTTCCTTAAGGTACCTCTATACAATTCATTTTATATTTCCCTCCTCACTCCCACCATTTCTGAAAGTCTAGTCTGTGCAGGTAAGAAGAAGATTGTGAAGCGCCCTTAAGTTGGATGGTAAGAGATGAGAGTTAAGGTCCATATTTTTTAGTTTCTTTTGAACGTAAAATGTTTAAGATAAAAATAAATTTAATCCTGCTCCAGTATATGCATTTAGTTTAATATTATAAATATAGCAACCTTAGCAGTTCCTTTATGTATGTCATGAATACTCTCTAATTTGAATAGGATTTTTTTTTTAATTTAAAAAGTTTCTTTTCAAATGTCACAATATTCATAACCTATTCAAGAAATGTTGATAACACCATGTGTAGAAAATGAAACTACATGTTTCTACTGGAGCAGTATTTTATTTATTTAGAAAAATACAACGTTTTTTTGTTATTTTTAGAAACTGAAAAAATTGCTCACCATAGCCAGTGTATCGTTCCATACTACCTTAAGGTCACTTCACTTACTTGAATTAGTTTCAGAAGAATAAATTAATTCTAACATTTAATTAGATTACATATTAATTCTAAACCAATTTAAAAAAATGACCACGCAGAGACAGTGCAGAGTAATTATATTGTTTATAAAGTGATGTTCAAATATGCTGATAGTATATCTTTGATTAAACACCATTTTACCTGGTAGTACACTTTTTTTTTTTAATTAGAAGCTTAGTCTGATAGAATTTAAAATGAAATATTTTTGAAGCCGAATCGAAGTTAAAACGTTTTATAAAAATATTATTGTGTATATATTATATTAGTATAGACACTAAATATAATATAAAAGTTTTTTATAGAATTTTTTTTATAGATTTCTTCCAAATTTGATAAATTACGTTACTATTACAACATGTTATTCAATTAATATACATTTTGTTCATGTAGTGTATACACTTCGTTCACCTTGAAAAGTAGCAAGCCTACCTTGTATTGTTCCGCTTTAGTGCAACTTGTAAGATAGGGCCACGGTATATCAAGGTAAGGTTGATAACTTCCAGGGCGAACAAAAATATTTAATCAAAATAAATGGTACGTTGCACTGCACAGACTTTCTCACTATTTTATCTAAATTATACTTATAGCTTGTAATATTCGTGAAACAAAATAATATACAATGTTATAGAAACTTTATAGGGGGGAATGTAGCGTTTCAACAAAGAGCATGCATGAAATCATGCACACTATTACAGAAACATATTATTTGTTCTGTGCAGTTCCTAAAGATATATATATATATATAAGCTCAGAAAATATCAATTTTATTAAATTATACAGTATTTTCAAATAAATGTTGTATATCTTCAACAGTGCTGCAAATATGTAACGATAAGTTATTTTGTATCTCAAAGAGTGTCGCAGATATAATCAAAATTGGAATTTTCCCTCGTGTAAAATATTCCCAAAGTAATTTTTTTATGAGAAAATGAGATGCTCTTTTTTTTTAAATTTAAAACAGTGCCCGAATATGAATTTTAAACAAAATCTTTAGAGACTATTTTTGATAAAATCACTTTTTTTTCTCTTTTCTCACTAAGTAAACTAATATTAATTTTAATATTCATATGTCAAGTCATATGTTCTACATATGCCTGTTTTTTTCTTAAATAAGATGTCAATTTTTTTTAAAAAAAACTAGAAAGCATTGATTTACTTTACAAAGACAAATTTTATGTTTAATACTAAAGGAAATGACTACTTAAGAAATTGATATAATTTTGAAACTAATTAATTATTTTTTTATATTCATTACCAAATCATAAATTGGAAATATTTTTGTTCCTAGTTTGGCAGGATTGGTAGTTTCATAAAACATTGTTTTTTTCTTTCCGAAAACAACTTTTAAAATAACAATAGCATTATAAATATATCGAACATTTAGAATTAAATAACCAAAGCTATAATTTATGCTATTAGTGGGAATTACAACATCTAGATATCATATTCTGAAAATTGAAAAATGACACCTGGACGCGGGAATCGAAAGCCAAAGCCAAAGGTCCCGGGTTTAGTTCCCGTGTCCAGGTGTCATTTTTCAATTTTCAGAATCGAACATTTGTTACTAACGTCTCCCCCTATCTTTATTTCGTACACGCACCAAAAGTTTCTTTCTCTGGCGGTCTCACTCTAGGAGGGATCGTTCCGTGGCGTGGCTGGCAATTAAGTTGCCAGTTAGATCGCAAGTCGGATATATCCCCTTCTCCCCGTATCGGGAACCGCTAGGCAGATAATACACGCCTCCTCTCCCCCTGTAAGTTATGCACCGCGCGTGGTTTAAGTAGCGGCTGATAAGACTCTGGGGCAGATAAAGATAAGCGAGGGCAGGGGGTTTACTATGTGGTCGATGTAACCAACCCTTCCATTATACCTCGTCGCACGCATGCGCAAGACGCTCGGGGGTAATATACGGACACAACATCCCTTGTGTACTGGTGGGGTGGGGGATAAAGCGCCAGTACTGACTATCACAGCCAGTTTCAACCCCCCCTTTTTTTTTTTCAAATTCAAGGCACACTGAAAAAGGCGCTAAAATAGTCAAAACCTACCATCAGTTTTTCAAGAAGATATTTAATCATTTAAAAAAACAAACTAGTACTAAGATTGTTAACATCTAGCGGTCATAAAAACACCTTGTGTTTTTCACAGCGACAAATATCCATGAATATGGTACTTATGTACCGAAACATGTCGGATTGAAGTAGTCCAGACACTTTCTCCAGTGCTGGGTCTCAAAGTACAGGGTGTCCCACGAAAAAGTAGCCCGCCTCCTATATCCAGCAGGCGCCTCACTCTGAATTGGAGGAGGTCAATCCCCTTCCACCCCGTCTTGTGCTTTAGACAAGCAGTTTACTTGCTCATTCTTCATGTCACAATATGGGTGGAAGGGGATTGACCTCCTCCAATTCAGAGTGAGGTGCCTGCTGGATATAGGAGGCGGGCTACTTTTCCGTGGGCCACCCTGTAACGTATAAAAGAGCTAGCCTGATATAGTAATTGTTTGTTCGCCACAATTAGTGTAATATTTTATATAATTATTGAATTGGTTTCAAGTTTGTTATTCTGTATTATAATAATTAAAAAGGGATAATGTCTTATTTTAGAAAACAAAAGTTCTGGTGTTTTATAGTTTTTATTTTTAGTAGATAAACAGTTTTTTGATAGATATCTCACACGTTGTAGATTTTAATAAGAGCCCGACTATTGCATTATATGCATGATAATTCCCGACACGTGAAATTTAGAATATAGATTAATATGTCATAGACTCAACCTACACGGCTCCTCGTCAGGAAGGCAAGTGAAGAGATTCGTACCTTGAAGTAGCTATATCTAGCGACATTTCCTTCTCGAAACCTCCCAAAAGAAAAAGGGTGTGGTCATCCAGGTGCGTTTCTGTTTACAAGACTGAGTTGGCTTTTCAAACAGAGACGTAGAAAGATGTCGCCATACCTTGCAACTTAACAACTTAACAAAAATATATCTTACTACCCGCTCGCATTTATAATATCGTATTTTTGAATATAGATGTGAATAATGAATTGTTGAGATGTATAATTCCATATCATTACAGCAATTCCATATCATTACAACCCTGTAGTAGTGGGACATCACTACCACATCAATGCAGTTAAGACTTAGACCAACATAACCAAACTTTTCTAATTATATATTATATTACCATACTTCAACATTATCTAAATCAACTTTGCTGATGTCAACTTGATTTTATTCTGAGTGATTTCGAAATAAGTCTTGATTTTAATGTCTATGTTATAATCACGTTATATTGTCTGTTAAATTTTTTGTAATAATATTTTATGTGTTAACCTATGTTTTAGACTATTCATCAACTCATTTGACCATTGTTTAAGTTGATGAAGTATTTTAATTTTCTTTGATTGTTAGTATAATTCACAATGTTCCTTTAAGAACTTTCTAATTATTTTTATTGTTTATTGTTTTTCAACATTACATTATATATTATCCACTTCAGAAACAACAACTTAACTTTTGAACTTAAATTTGTTATTTTCTAGATTAACTTATCTAAGTCTTAACTCTCAATATAACTACTTCTTACTTAAAATTTGATCTTTAGAGTCTTTCCTAAAATGTTATTAAGATTGTGTCTTAACGTTAAATAGCTGAAATACTAATAATTTTTTTGTGATATGTATTTATAAATATAATATTGAAGTAAGCTGCAGAAACGTGGGTAATGAAGAAACAGGATAAAAGCAAAATTCACGCGAGTGAAATGAGATTTCTGAGAAGCAAGATCGGTGCGACAAAACTTGACAGAATGAGAAATGAGAGAGTAAGATGAATAGTAAAAGAAGAGCCAGTCCAGGACAGGATAGAGAAGGAACGACTAAGGTGGTGTGACCATGTGAGGAGAATGGAGATAGAAAGGATGCCCAGGAGGATGTTGGATATGGAGGGGGTAGGAAGACCAAGGGACAGATGGATGAAGAGAGTAAGGAGGAGAGAGGAGAGGACTGGGCTGAGGTGGAGGGAGAGAGGTGGTTGGAGGAAAGGAGGCGGTGGAGAGGCATATGTTCCAAACAGACCCAGCCAGTGACTGGAAGCTGTTAATGAAGATGATGATAAAAATAATATTTATCATGGATTAAAAAAAAAAATTCTTTTCACTCCACAAATTTGTTTTCGCTTTTTCTTTGTAACTTCCCCCCAAACTCCCGTGGCACACCAATGTGTTACATACATCATAGAGTTGAGATAAGGTCGAATTTCAGAGGAAATGTAGCCGCATCTAAGGGAAGAGAGTTGAATATAAAGCTTTTTAAATGAAGAGAAAATGTCCTGTTAAAATTTCCTTGATGCCCGTGACAGATAATGCGAACCTGTTGAGAAAACTTGTGTGTAGAAATTTAAACCAAAGTCTTTATTTATTTATCAATCCAGGACCAACGTTTTTGTTGTTATAAAAATGGTTTGAATACTTACCTTATCTCAAGTTCCCTTTCCAGCTCACCTTAATAATTTACTACGAGTTATTCGTTAGTCCT
This sequence comes from Timema bartmani, assembly GCA_902151455.1. NCBI lineage: Eukaryota > Metazoa > Arthropoda > Insecta > Phasmatodea > Timematidae > Timema > Timema bartmani. The sequence continues at coordinate 204,414 of CABFWB010000254.1, forward strand.
AGTTTAAATTAGTTTGTAAGTCTCGAACTAATAGTAGCTTGTACAGTATTTATATACTGACTAGCACTAGCTCGGACTAAGAAGTAAGTCTAGTCTGAGATCGGGGTTCGAATTCATTGAAGGTGTTTTTCTTTCTAAAGGGATTACCACTCTTTCTAAATGCAAACGCTGGTGCATTTTCTCTAAATTATTTCTTTATTTTTTCTAGACACTAGTATGAATAATATAAATAGCCCGGATGGGTGGTAAGACATGAAACACGGTTGGTGAAGGGGGATTGTGTAGGAGAGAGGCGGGGGGCTAAGAGTAAGTTTAGTAAAATTTAAAAAAAAAATCAGTACATAATATAATACTAATTTAAATTTTTGTCTAAAATACGTTCATAAGTACGAGACGCAGATAGGGTTAGGTAACTTAATCTTAAGAACTAAGTAATTAATCAAGTTTTATCAATTAAAACAGAAGATTTTTTTTTTAAATTTTAAAAAATATTCTTACTGTTAAAAGTGTTTCAAATATTGTAGGGGAGATGTGAATTATCGATTGTAATAAGACTCTAGAGGGGTAGTTGACGCCCTTTTTTTTTTTACCCCTACACCACTTATAGGGGGTGAGAGTGGATGAGGAGGGGTGGGGGGTTGAACGAACTCACAGTCGGGAAGCTGGGTGGGGCCTCATCTTGTCAGATAGATCAAGGAAAGGAAGAAATTTATTAAACTCAGCAGATTATTGCAAGGGAGGATTTAAAAAAAAAAAAGTTTCTTCACCCCTATTTCTTTTAATGTGAGGTTTAACTTGGCTACAGTAGTCTATCAATAATGGACCGATACTAAGCTCCCTGGCATGGTAATCCTTCCCCTCCACCCTCCCTCCACGAGGGTACTGGGGCATACTCCCACAATACAACCTAACATCATTCAGCAAAACTTTATATTTTATTACTTATTTTAGCACAGCGTATTACTACCCATTCGGGTTATACGCTTATGTACTAATTAAACTAATGGTTTTTTGGGTTTAGGAAGGTTAAATTTATAGTAAGTGTACCCGCATTTTTGTGGAGGGAGAGTCTAAAAATATTTTTTTGAAAAAATACCCTCAGTACACCTGACCGAGATTTGAACCTCAATCTCCCAGTAATCAGCAGTCTAGTCTACTACGAGAGTTGCGCGTTAGACCATGCGGCCACCGAAGCGAGTTCAAATTTTCTATTAAAAAAATTAAATAGATAGGGGGGTGCTCAATTGTTACTTAAGCATCCTTTTTGGCCATTTTGGACTCCCTACTCCCTCCCCTTCTTTGTAAGCAAAAATAAACAAACAACACCATTTTAATTTACATTTAATTTAAATTGTAAAATAAAAAGTATTATTATTGAATATATGAATTATTATTTTTTATAAAAAATTAAAACCGTTTTTAAACTGATGATCAAGATCCTTGAACCCACTTCTCATCATTTTTAACTATTGGGGAGGGGGTGCTGGGTCACTGCGCCATTCTTGTCAGTCTTTCTTTGTCTTACGTCAGCATTGTTCTACCCCCCCCCTTGCCCCCTTGTCAGCAAAAATAAGCAAAGCTCGGACACCCTACCCCCCCATAAGGTGCTTACGTATTACTTGACCACACCCTAGAAAGCTCTTAAAAAGTAAGGGAAAAAAATCATTCATAATTTAATGTACCAATTTTTTTTTTAGTATCGAGTCTTACTACCCGTTCGGGCTATACGCACATGTACCAATTACGATAATGTGTTAAAAATGAGAAAGGTTGAATTTTAAGAAAGTGCACCGTCATTTGTATGGAAGGAGAGTGAAAATTAATCCAGGGAAAAACATTCTCAATGCAACAGGGATTTGAAACCCTGTTTCTCCTTCATCGGTGGTCCGGTCTATTACGAGAGTGATGCCCTAGACTATGCGGCCACCGATGCGGATGTGTGTATCGCTTATTATTCTTACCATCTTGAGACGGAATGTTAATAATCAGTGAATTAAGGGTGTCAGCTAATTGAAAGGAAATATCCTCACACCTGCGATATTTGTGTTGGGAATGATAGTTCCGAAACTTCTAAGTTACTAAAACAATCTTCAGCTATCTTAGAATTTTCACTTGTGATTTTGTTTAAAAATAAAACTTTATTTGTGTGAGGATGGTTCGATTTTATGTTTATAACAATTTACCTCAGAACTGCAACACTTCATGTAAAACGTCGTTGAAAGTTAGCAAAGTTATCCTTTACGTTGTTTTTTTTTTAAAAGAAATATCATGAAGCCTAAAGGGGTATTTTTGGACGTCTGTAATCGGTCTCAGTGGTTCGATAGGCAGCTCCCTTAACACTCCAAGCTAAGCTAATAAACAAAATAAGTGTGAAACTAAAATAACTGCAATAAAACTTGTCTAGAAAGTCCTTATTGGAAAAAAAATCAATCAATATAGGTCAGACCTGCTTTGATGGCCGCGTGATCCAAGGCGTCGATCTCGCAGTAGACCAGAATGCTGATGACAGGAAGATTGGGGTTTAATTACCGGTTATGTGTGCTGAAGTGTTTTTTTTATGAATGGCTTCTCACTCTTTTTCTAGACACAAATGTGGGCACACTTCCTCTAAATTCAAACTTTCCTAATCCCTAAAACCATTAGAGTAATCAAAACGTAGGGGTTTGACCCGAACGGTTAGTAAGAGGAGGTGCTAAAAAAAAACTCAATGGGTAAGTATCAAACTCCATCCTTTAGGTTTGGAACCAACCTTGAAAACATAGCCCGTAAGATTATTTCTATTAACATTACAGTTTTAAAATAAGGTAGAAAATACTTGCTTTGAATATAGTTTTATGGATGAAACGTTAAAATCATGTTCACGTGAAATTATTCCCTATTTGCTAGAATGTATTATACTATACCTGTATATTAGGAAAACATTAATAAATAATTGTATACAATTAACAACAACAAAAACGATCAAACGACAAATATGAAACAGATTTAATAAAATAACTAGCTTGTGTTCATTTTTTTTTTATCTAAACCTAGTTTTTATGTTTGTGCAGCAAATTTGTTTATATATATATATTTGTAATGTGTTTGTCTACTGAGCTAAGGGTCCCGGGTTTGATTCCCGGCTTGGCCAAAATATGTATCATTGGTGAAATGTGGGTTAGTTACCCTTTCACATTAATAAATTAACGGCCGGGGACTGGATGTTATGTCAGTCCTAGTCTTAAGATAGATTATAAGGCAAATGAAGCTACGATAGACCTAGGAATTGGAAAATATATGGCTTGAATAAATTGACCTAGGCCACAGGATGGAAACAGTCATGGATGTAATAAATATATATATATAAAACCACGTCTTAATACCCATCTGGTATAGCTGCATATAACCATACTAATTGACTAGGAATCATGAAAGTATAATTTAGAGGAAATTTATCCGTATTTACGTTGAGAGAAAGTAAGAAACCGGTTAGTGTTAAGGCATCCTGGATACAAACCCCGACTTCTCCATCACGAGCAAACCAGATCAGATGTTCTCGACGTTTAGTCCACACCGATGCGGTTATGCCAACGATCTTATATTCTTGATGTCCAGAAAAGTATAAAGTGGCAAAATGTCTTTTGACTATGAAAATATAGTACTGCTACATTTCTCTTCGTCTTTAAAACCTGAAAAATATGACGTTTTTTGTTTCCTTATTATTTTACGAATGAATGATAACTTTATAACACCCCGCTTCAGAATTGTATTCTTCGTCTCTCTCTTTGCATGAGAAGCGAAAAAAAAAAAAGGAAGAGGAAAAAAAAAATTCTACTATTCATTTTTATTTCTTTGAATAAAAATGTTAACACGGAATTCTCTCACCTTGTCACGGCAGGTATATAAAAAAATTATATTATTTTTTTTTTTATGGTCGTAACTCGCGACCTCCCTTGTCGAGAAGAACTGCTCTGTTTAAAGCTTGTCATTAAAGGGAGACAGATAGACAAAGAGAGGATTCAATTAAATATTTCATGCCAAGTCTTACAAAGTTGAGTCTCTTAAAGAGAAAGTTTGTGGTGAAGCTGCCGTTGTTTGGTGAGACGCAATTGTACGACTTAGAAAATAGTAATTTTTCTAACCTGTTGAACAAAAAGGGGAGGGACGAAGGAAGTTGGGGAGAGCTACAATTGCTCTGACGGTTCTTTTTTTTTATGTCACTTCAGCAAGGGCTTGTAAAATCCGTCATCATAATACGCGCATTCGTACCGTTGTAATTGTACTATCGGCAGCATAAAACCAACTACCGAGTCAAAGGTGGCTGCGTTATCTGATAGCTCGTGCTATTAATTGATCAATCATTTGTGGCTGACGATTTCCCCGCGTCCATCACAGATTCTGCCTTAAAATATAAGTGAAGAATGATCCTGAGTATGGGACGACTCCTGGATAGTTCACTGATTAAAGCATTGGGATACTAAGCCAAAAGTTCCGGGTTCGATTCCTACGTACCGGTGTTAATTTTCAATTCAAAGGAATGTGATATTTAGATGCGGCTACAACCGTAATTAACAAATATAATAGCTTGGATATTTAATCCATTAGGGGATTAAAAAGTGTTTTTTTCGCGGGAGGCTCCACCAGAAATTTGTAATATACTTTTAGCCGATTTAAGTTTATATGCGTATAGATGGACTGCCCCTTATAAGGGGTGCATCAAATTACAAGGGGGGTCCGGACTCCCCCATAATCCCCCTTTTCTACACCCTTGCACTTCAGAGCCCCCTTCATGATGGGATCACGATCAACTTAACGTTAACGGAACATGAGGTGACACACTTCGGTAATCGATTAGTCTGAGGTGTCATTCTCGCAAGATTACGGGGAGATCGGGGTTAGAATCCTGGCCAGGTGTACTTAAGGTGGTTTTCCCTAAATGGGTTTCCCAATCTCCCTTCAAACAAATGCGTGTACACTTCCTATATATTCACTCCTAATTAAACCTTACTCATAATAATAATTAATGCATATTAGTGTAACCTAGTCAGACATCTTAGCTCAGTTGGTAACGTGTCTGTCTACCAAGCTAAGGGTCCCGGTTTCGATTCCCGGCATGGCCAAAAAATCTATCATTGGTGAAATGTGGGTTTAACCTTTCACGGTGATAAATTAACGTCCGGGGACTGGATGTTGTGCCTGTCCTAGTCTTTAGTTAGATTATAAGGCATATGAAGCTACGACAGGGCTTGCCAGCCGGTAGTGGAGAATATATGGCTTGAATAAAAAACTGACCACTGTCTGTAAACAGTAATGGATGTAAAGTAAAGTGTAGCCCGAACGTATAGTAAGACGCGGTGAAAATAAACCACAAAACAAAATTAACTTGAAATAAAGCTTTTCCCCGTGTTTTTAAATTGAAGCCATCACGACGCACTTAATTTAACGCAAGAGTTGTCCCAAGGAACAACCTTCACGTCACGCTGTGTTACGTTGAATGAAGTGTACAACTTGTTCTTGACACAATCACATTGTGAGCAACGTCAACACGGCTATTAAAACATGGTTTACACGTTGCAAGCTACTGGCTAGTCAGTGAGACAGCAGCTGTCCTTCTGGATGGACAGTTATTGGGCTCTGCTGTACGGTGATCGTAAGTTAAAATGTCTGAAGAGCGTATAGTTCTTATTCATAAGGTAATAAGATCATTTTAGAGTGACCTGGCGGTCTAGGGGTAAGGTGTCAGACTTCTGTGCTGAGGGTCCGAGGTTCAATCCTCGGTCCCGGCACAGATTTATCTGATTGCCCAAACCCTTCCTTCATCTCTGACAAGACGTGTATTAATCACAACCTGTGAATGTGTGGAATGCCAGGCCTCCACCGTGGTTCGGATCCCACGTTAAGCTGTAGGTCCTCCATTTCATCTCACAATCACCCTACCACTACACATCGATCCGAGTTCCGATCTCACTGTCATCGGTGGTCTAGTCCAACACGAGAGTAGCGCGTTAGATCACGCAATCACCGGGCACCGAAGCGGTTAACTTAATTCTTAAACAAACGTGGGGTGGAAGGAAAAGGAATCCACCCAACAGTTAATTTATCACTGCGAAAGGGGAAATACCATTTTCACCAATTTAATCAATGGTGCCTTTTTAAACACTGTCGTGAATCGAACCGGTACCCATAGCTCCCCAGGATGAATGTGNCTCTATACAAATTCCGGTCCCAAAGTTGGCATCAGTGGCGAGCGTGTTCGTGATATGAGCGTATTCTGGAGGATGAACACGCAACTAAATGAACTGTTACAGGGCCTGCGGTGTAGTGACGTCACGCCATTCGAACGGAGTTTTGTCTCTCCTGGGGGGGAGGGGCTGGGAGCGATGATAAAAGGGGAGGAAGGGGAATTAAGGGACAGGTGGATAGGAAGAGAGAATAAGCAACACGTAGATAAACACACAAGAATTATAGCCGCAAGAATTATAAGAGAAAATACAATAGCACACAAAGACAATAGAGTTGGCATGAGAAAAAAACTCATAGATCAAACAAAAGAATAAATTAAAAGTAGCCAAATTTGACCAAAAGTCACTATTCATTTTTCTTATAGCTGTAAAAATTGATATAACCCATCAAATGGGGTAGTTGTTTAGAATACTTGAACTTACATTTTTTAGTCAACTTTGAGAACTATAATTTAAGGTTCTTCCTGTGACGATAAGACTATAGCTTGCTTGACTGTGGCCTGCAGTTCAATACCCGGCTGATTGTCATAGAAGTAGGCCCATATCACTTCGCAATTTGCATATGCGTTTATCTATAGTGCAACATCTTTAACCTATAGTCCGAGATTCGTTCATTTAAGATGTCAACAGCTGGTTCTAAAACGTTCCAATACAAATAAATACAGTCTGATTTAGATAGTAAGGAACTTCGACAATTATTAACGTTACCATAGCTATTTTCATATATTCATACGTCAATTCATGTGATATGCAACTGTAACTAATGCTACCCGAGTGAGTTCGTAGAAGGAGACCAATATAGTGATGCAAATAATAAAAACAAAAGCTGATCTTTTGTAACTTAATTGTTTACTGTCTGGCGGTTTTAACTATCGATATTTATTAGTTTCCTTCCTCTACCATAACTGGTCTCAGAGCTCTTCAGGATGTATATGTTCTGTAAAGTTTTGAAAATCCATGTCTTTCCCAAGTTTTCCGAGATATTTTATTTTCAGTCTTTAATATTACAAAGTTATAAATATGAAGTCACGTTACTATCACGGTTTTATATCTAATAGGGTGAACTGGCGGTCTAGGAGTAAGGTGTCAGACTTCTGTGCTGGGGGTCCGGGGTTTAATCCTCGGTCCCGGCACAGATTTATCTGATTGCCAAACTCTTCCTTCACCTCTGACAAGACGTGTATTAATCACAACTTGTGAATGTGTGGAATGCCAGGCCTCCACCGTGGTTCGGATCCCACGTTAAACTGTAGGTCCTCCATTTCATCTCACAATCACCCTACCATTACACATTAGAGTAAGTGTGTATAACCCGAACGGGTAGTAAGACGCGGTGCTAATAATAATATATCTAATACATGATATATTATAATTATTTTAAGAAATCAATTTGTCGAAGTTTTTAAAGAAATAGATACATCATTTAGTTATTCTTGGTATTTTTTAAATCATCCAAAAAACATAGGAAAATTTTAATGATTTTTTAAAATTATCCTTACTTTTCCCTGCCATGGTACAGTCTTTGACTTTTCCAGGATTTTCATGTTTTTTCAGGAAACCACTTATAGTGTGATTCTAATAGCAAAAGCCTTTTAGGTAAAACAACTTTTTTTTTAAGGTAAACATTTACAACATTTTACTATATTAACAGTGTCATTATACAGTATAATATATATTTATAGTATCTATCAAAAGTAACACATGAGTTTATCAATATTTGAAAGTAATTTTAGTAGCTTTTGTAACCATCAGATACGGTCCTTCCTACCATAATATTTCTATAAGTTTCTACCACGTTCTAAAAAGAGAAAACGACTTGGGACGAAACTTTCATAGAACAGTGAAAAATAGTTTTTTGACAGTCGTGTATGTTCCTGAGGGAGCGATATTTTATCATAACAGTGTGTACGTGCCTCCTGAAAGGGCCTCGTTCCAACCTTTTACCAGACAATCACGTTTAAGATGGGCGTGTAGGGAAAGCGAGCTAAGGTCAGTGTTTTTGAAGTTTTTATACCAACACATTTTTTTCATATGGTGAGCTCAACAGTTGTTGAATATATGTCATGAGCTTAGCGGCATTAGATGACAAACTTTTTAAATGAAGAGGAAAAGTTGTCATTTAATTTCAGGACAGCCTGATTATGTGGCCGCATAGTCTAAAGAGTCGCTCTCGCAATTGTCTAAACTGCCGATGACGGGGAGTACGAGGATCTAAACATGATCGGATATACCAAGGCTGAATTTTCCTAAATAGTTTTTCACTCTCCCTATACGCGAATGCGGGTACACTTCCTCTAAAGTTGAACCTTTCTAATTACTAACACACTAGAGTGATTTGTATATAAGCGTAGAGCCCGGACGGGTGATAAGACGCGGAGTTAAAAAAGTTTCTATAAATGTATGGCTTCATGACAGTTCCAAACGTTGAGCAAAACACACCACGTCTTACTACCCGTTCGGGTTGTACGCTTAAGTACTTATTACACTAATAGATTAGGAATTGGGAAGGTTGAATTTAGAGGAAGTGAACCTGGATTTGCGCGGAGGAAGAGTGGAAAACCCTTTAGGAAAAACCACTCCCAGTTCACCCAGGAAAAAACACATCTTCTCTAATAATTTTATACTTTAAATCTTCAACTAGGATTCGAACAGTAATACCTTTTTCAACCTCATATGTAACAGACTAACTTTAAATGGAACACACCTTTTTTTTTAGTTATATTGAAAATATAAAAACTAGGATAGAAAAAAACAACATATAACGCTAAGGTATAGTCGGAAAACTTCTACGAATCGAGATGAAGTAATTTTCCCGTCCTTTTTAAAAATAGATAATTAGCGCTTTATCCAAGTATTGGAAGGTTAACTTAAAGGAAACGCGAACGAATAGGATCGGAATAAATATTAGAAAACCATGCACAACGATGAGCCACTTAAGTGAACACTGCCGAGACTCGAACCTCGATTTCCCCAAGCTATTGCGAGCGTGACGCCCTAGACCGAAATAGCCCTCCTTACAAAGCAGCTCGCAGAACAAGGTCTAGTTTGTACGGAATTAGCACCAGATAACGACCCTACAATTAGTGTCTACTACCTTCTCACTTTGATGGATCGTTATTGTGGTACCTTCTTGCAGCGCAAGACCTCTTATCGCTGGTACATCCTCACGGGACTCACGGGGCAACTGATTTCTATCGGGGTTTTCTGAGCACTTGACTTCTTTCTAAGGTGGACAAGGCCGTAGCCAGCCAATAATTTCAGTGGGGGTTTGGCGGACCCATTCCCTAAATGCCGGAGGCAAGAAAAATTTCTAAATGATAAATAGTTCTAGAAGCTATCTGAAGTGTTTTTTTATGGCAACATAACACCATTAATGCTGAAGGCAAGGAAAAATTCTAAATACTAAACACCTCTAGAAGCTTTCTGAAGTGCTTTTTATGGTAACATAACCCCCTACTGCTGAAGGTAAGGAAAATTACTGAATACTAAACACCTCTAGAAGCTTTCTGAAGTGCTTTCTGTGGTAACACAACACCCTAATTTGTATTTGTACCCTAATTTTGATAGTGTTTGAACCATACATAAAGCCATATATATTTTGTTCATAAGATTTCGGGGAGTTGAACCCCCAAAACTCCCCTGACTACGGCCTTGAAGGTGGAAGTGTAGGGAACACGCGTTAAGGGCAATATTTTTGCAGTTTGTACATCAAAGACTTTTTTTTTGGGTCAAGATAAATCAAATAATTCTCCAGTACAAACATATAGTTTAATTTTCTTCACATGGCGATATCAACAGTTCTGGAATATCTGTCAAGGGTGTCGTGGAATATTATTTTATTTTTTTATTTAGCACCACGTCTTAATACCCGTTTGGGTTACACGCATATGTACTAGTTACTCTAATGTGGTAGAGATGAGTAAGGTTTAAAGCCAATCTTATTAGTTAGTACACCTGACAGGGATCGAACTTTGATCTTGTCATAGACAGTCTTGTCTAATGCGAGAATAGCGCGTTAGAACATCCGACCACCGAAGCGGGGTTTAATTTATTTTTTCATTCACTATATTAATATCTCTTGTTGACACAACCGTAAAAAAAAAAGTAATAAATTTATGATTTTTTTTGTTCTTTCAATTAATGTAGAAAAAGCCAATTATAAATCAATCCTTAGGGAAGTATGATTAGACTCGTTTATTAACACTTTTGATTGAAAATCCATATATATTATTTCTGTTGTGAACACCCCTTTTCCTCAACTAATACAAAAGCCTACAGCGATAAATAAGGTATCAGTGGATAGGAGTTTTTTACCGACTTCTGACATAGCATACTCAGTTTGCATTCTGACATAAAATTTTGTATACAAAGAAGTATTGTAATTTGTAAATACGTTTACNGGTTGAATGTGCGAAAGTTTCGCAAGGGTTTACTGGTATATAGTATTACTAATAACATAATAATAATAATAATAATTTCTACAAAGGTTAACACAAGTGACTTCAAACCAATGCCAGTTACCACTACTTGAGTGACGAAGGTACTGTATATTCAGTTGTAAGTGTAGTATATTTATAGACCACCTTGTAGAGAATTGTGTCTGACAAGACAAACCCCTCGTGACAAGCGCCATTACCCGAGAATGTCTCCCCCCCTCCCTCTTGATACGTCAAATTTGCATACTGGGAGTGTGATATTATCTGTCAGGGGACTTGAGGAACGAGATATACATGCTACAACTGTACCGAGAGCCTTGGAGATTTAGAGAGACATGCTCTGACTATGTTTAGTTAGCGAGAGACACACTTGTGATGTTATCTTAAAGATTTGTTATGTTCTGATGAACAGACACAAGACGTTCTTGACGATAAGACAGACTCAGGTCTACCGTGACCTTCAAGAGGGAAAGGTTAGGTTAGGGTAAGGCTTGATTCACACGTTTACCGGAAATAGAAAGCAAAATCTGCTTGAGTAGCGCAGAAATTCACACGCTTTATATTGACCCATGATGCATAGCAATGCTTACTTAAAACAGCTGATTATCAACATATTTTATTTTCTAGAGGATAAACATTTTTTTCATATCATTCTCCCGATGTATGTTTTTAAATTATAACGCTGTGTCGTGGCACAATCCAACACATCGATACACACGTTTTACATTAACGAGTTATTTCAAATCTTCTCACAACATCCAACGAAGCTGTCTGCTTGTTTCTGGCTGTAGAGCGCATGCGCACTGATTTGAGATGGTTGGTTCTGAGATTTAATTGGTTCTCCTGTACCGAACAATCTCAGGCAGAGCGGACAAAGTAGAGATGAGTTGAACTTCAGCAGAACAGCTCGCACCGATTAAGCGGAAATCTTGTGATTGGATTAGAGCGCGTCACGTGACCACGTTTCTGCTCTTGCGCTTTTATTTCGGCGAGCGTGTGAATCCACAGTAAGGTTGTTCTTCTTAATGGGAACTTACTTAAATTATGTAAAGTTTTTTTTTTGGGGGGAGGGGGGAGAAGGTTCAGTAATTGTTTTACGTTTTCTTACGAAGGGAAAAGAGGGGGATTAGAATTAATTTTAAGTAAAGTGCGTGGAGGGAGGGTGTAAAACCATTTTGGAAACAATCATCCTCAGTATTACGCCTAACCGAGATTCGAACCTCGATCTCCGCGTCATAAGCAGTCTACTTTACAGAAAGAGTAACGCCCTAGACCACACGGCCAACATAGTGGGTCTCTCTCTCTCTTTCTTATTACTCTTTTTTATATTTTATGTATTAAGAGTTATCAAGTTCAAAATTCAACTGCGTGCCTCTACTAGGACAACTGGAAAAAAAAATATACATAAAAAAAAGTCTTCAAAGTGGTCATTAATTCAAGCATTTCCATTCCGGACCATTACATTTCTTTTCCTCACGTAGATTATCTTCTAAATGACTTTTCCTCTGAGTATTAATGTAAATACTGTACATTATTTCCCCTCAAGCGCCGGATTGGCCGAGATATAGGCACGGGTTAACGGAACTAAAACATGACTAGTCTAGTTTTTATTACTCCTCCTACTTTATATTTATCTCCTCTTACATTTTTCCTAGGGGGAAAAAAGACACTAAAGCGACCACCTCGGTCAGCGAAAAAGAATCAACCGCTATCAGACCACACGGATTAAAATAATTTTTTTTATGTCTGGAACTACTGATCTATTCTCTCTAAGCTTATACTCCCTTTCACCCTTCAACTACAAACATACTTTTGTCATGCCAATAAGAAATAGGGGAAATATAACTACCAAACTTCTTATTTCAAGGTAAAGCAAAAATCTCGCTGCTTGTTCTCAAGTATCTTAAAATGTTCTATTGTGACCATAAATTAAATTTACTTTATTTGTCAGAGAAAGGCTGAATCTAAAGCTCTTTTTAATCAAGCCTAGTCTCATATCTTCGTTAAAATGCTTAAAAAGTCGTTTAAAATCAGCTAATGTCCCATTTTCACACAATTTTTTATTTTCTCCTACTAACAAAACTCAAAATATAGGGTTGTTAAGGAAAAAAAAAAGCCCTGTTGGGATCTTTTGACTTTATTTTTAAATAACGCATCGTAGAGTTAAATATTGCGTTAGAGCAGAGCGTCTACGCGGCCATTTTTCGCTTACCGAGCTGACCAGACCCTTAAGACAGAAAAAAACACACAAAATAAAGCATAAAGTGGGAGAGGTTAGAGGGTGAATAAGGCGTTTTAAGACATAAACTCGAAAGGGAAACAGAATTTTGAAAATCAAAGTGAAAGGCTGATATAACAATCTTAATATATGCACCTTGATGGAATCCAAGACTTAAAATGTTAACTACAAGTTTGATCACGGAAGCGATCTATCTTCAATCCATAATGGCTGCTCAACAAAGTGTGATGCGTGTCCTAGCCTCGCATTAATAGGTATACCTTGGTGGAGTCTTATGCATGGCAGCGCTGTCTGACGGAAACTTGTAAGAATTAATAGACACGGTGTCTCCACCTCGTTCCATTCAACAACACACAGAATTATCTAGGTCTAGAGAGTATGAACCTATATAAGGGAGTTAGTTCAGAAACCGCGAGCGGGATTTGTGGCGTGAAATATCGCGGCGAAGTGACCGGGTCCGGCCCGAATTCTGTCTTCCCCCCTTTGCCACAAATCAGATCATGGCGACGACCATATTTCAACACCGGAGCGCAGATTCCTCCGTATGTGAGGGGCAGGGGGGAGGGGGGGGATGTAGGGTTGAAATCACTGCGGGCTATTCTTGACCACATACGGTGCGGTCGCGATATTTCATCGAGGGACCGTGCACGAGACATGATTTATTCAATAAAATAAGTAGGCTATTTATTTTTCATAGGTATGAGTCTTCATATTTTATTTGCAAAGAGCCTATTTTGCTGGATTTTTATCATTTTTATATGAAGATAGGAATATTATTTAAAAGATTCCATGCATACAAGCCTTGACAACCTAAAGTGCGAAGAGCTAGCTTATTTAATAATGTAAATCACTCCATGAAAGGATAGCATTAGACTAGACCTGAAAGAGATAAGGTGTAATGAGGTGGACTGGATAGAATTAGCTCAAGATATGGATAGAGTGTAATGAGGTGAACTGGATAGAACTAGATCAAGATATGAATAGGGTGTAATGAGGTGAACTGGATAGAATTAGCTTAAGATATGGATAGGGTGTAGTGAGGTGGACTGGATAGAGCTAGCTCAAGATATGGATAGGGTGTAATGAAGTGGACTGGATAGAACTAGCTCAAGATATGGATAGGGTGTAGTGAGGTGGACTGGATAGAACTAGATCAAGATATGAATAGGGTGTAATAAAGTGGACTGGATAGAACTAGCTCCAGATATGGATAGGGTGTAATGAGGTAGACTGGATAGAGCTCGCTCAATATAGGGGTAAGGTGTAATGAGGTGGACTGGATAGAACAATCTCAAGATAGGGATAGGGTGTGATGAGGGGGACTGGATAGAACTATCTCAAGATAAGGATAGGGTGTAATGAAGTGGACTGGGTAGAACTAGCTCAATATATGGATAGGTGGCGTACTTTTGTTAAGTGCGGCAATGAATTTCCGAGTTCCTAGTGCCATAGAGTAAGTAGGATAATAATTAGTTTCACACCAAGTAGACGATTTAAAATTATTTATTAGTATGTATTTCTACCCAACTAGACTTTAATTTACATGACAACACAATATTATAGAAGAAGTTGTTTTCAAATAAACTATCATAGTTTTAATTTGGCGTAGGTACTTTAAGTAAATTCGTTTAAATTGGGAGATCGTTTTTCTAACATATTTACATTTAAAACTGTATATTTAAATTGAACTGTGTATATAAGTGTAGGCCTATCCATTTTATTTGTATATACTTAAGGACGAAATAGTTACATTTAAATAAGAATCAAATAACTCGTTGACATGTCACATGAGCTTTTAGATTAATAGGCCATGGACTTACTCCATAAAGGAGAACTCATTAATATTGTTAGGTTGAAGATACGCGATATTTGAACTGATAACGTTCAGTTACTCAAACATCTTTTGGGTTTATTTGACACCATTTAATACAGGGTGGCCCACGAAAAAGTAGCCCGCCTCCTATATCCAGCAGGCACCTCACTCTGAATTGGAGGAGGTCAATCCCCTTCCACCCATATTGTGACATGAAGAATGAGCAAGTGAACTGCTTGTCTAAAGCACAAGACGGGATGGAAGGGGATTGACCTCCTCCAATTCAGAGTGAGGCGCCTGCTGGATATAGGAGGCGGGCTACTTTTTCGTGGGCCACCCTGTAGTAACTAATCTTAATATGGTTTATAAATGGGTACTAATATTTTTCATGTTAATACACCTTTAAACTATTACTAAAGTAATGTTTAATAGTAATAACAGTATCTGATACCAGTCTTGGTGGCCAAGTGGTCTCCAAAATCATCAATCTCGCAATAGACTAGACTGCCGATGACAGGGAGATAAGGGTTTGATCCCGGTCGGGTCTACTGGAGTTGGTTTTCCCTGAATTGTTTTACACTAGATCCCTACGCAAGTGGGGGTACATTTCCTATAAATGAAATCGATAGTAGAGGAAGCAAAACTGAGTTGGTATGGGCATGAAATGGGAATGGAAAAGGAGATAACCCCAAAAGAGATTTATGGAGATGAAGTATGCAAGGAACGTACCACAAGGGAGACTAAGAAAGAGATTGGAGGAGCAGATAACAGCAAGTGTGGGAGTAAGAGGAAAAGAATGGAAGCAAAAATAAAGTAAGAAAAATGGTGGAAGGAAGAAGGAATATGGAGTAATTTATACTAAAAATTACCCGGCCGCGGGCTGTAAAAAGTTAACGAAGATGATATTAATTTTGTTTGAATCCAAAATATATTTCCGGTTGTCATGGCAACGTTCTCGAATGGGATGTCCAATCAGGGAATAGCTTACATAATTAATGTAGGTCTGCTGTTGAAATATATCTTTGGAAAGATGTTCGTTTCCCTTTCGCGGTATTATTCCGAACATTCTCCATGATAGTTATCAGGACTTGACCAAAGAGGAACCGAAAATTGATGTGTATTTCCAATTAGACGTTCTCAAGGTGTAAATGAATCCAGGTGGGCGCGATATTTCACAGACGCCAAGCCAAGAAGATTTCTCAGCCTCCCCATCCCCAGTAACTAACCAAGAAAACTGAACGAATTTCGTATTAAAATCTTATTGTGGTGTTGGGGGGGGTAGGATCTGATGGCAAATTTTGGTAAGCCTTAGCAAATCAAAACATTTTACATTTCAAATTTAATCCTAATCTTTGATTACTAACTTGAATAGATTCTGAATAAAGTATGAATGATTTCAATTTAAAAAAGAAAAAAAACAACTTAATAGTGAAAATGTTGCAAATCCAAACAGAATAAAATACTAGACTAATCAGGATAAAATATTACATATATATTTGAATCGAGTTCAATATAAGGATTAAAGACATTAAAAAAACTTTAATTCATACAATTAATAGACTATTTGTCTTAAGGAATCCGCAAATTTCAACGGTTGAGTCAAATAACTTAACGTTAAAATTAAATGTAAAAAGGTAACAAGTCCTGTTTTAACTGGTCTCAGTTCAAATTCACACTACCTGGTTCGAACTGTATTACCTTCCCAAGCTAGGTGTAATCCTTAGGGTGAGATGGGCTCTTAAGGTGGCCGCTTCAGTCAGCCAGAAAGTATCAATCAATCACTGTCAGCCCACACGGCTTAAAATACAATGGTCTGTGTAATGTTCTGAAACTACTTCTCTATTCTGTCAAAGCTTATACTCCCTCTTCACCCTTCCCCTAAAACGATCAATGAGAAAGAGGGGAGAGAAAACTATGAAACTTATCTCAAGATAAAAAGGAAAACTCGCCGCTAGTTCTCAAATATTTTAATATTATTTGTTATGAGCCTATCAAATAATTACTGTATTTGTTAGAGGAAGGCTAAATATAGAGCCCTTTTTCATCAAGCCTAGTCTCATAGCTTCGTAAATATGTGTAAAAAATCGTTGAAAATGAGCTAATGTCACATATTCACACACACACACACACACAAATCACAAAATAAAGGGTTGTTAAGGAAAAAGAGCCCTTTTGGGATCTTTTGACTTAATTTTGGCGTGAATCATATTTGGAAATAACGCATCGTAGAATTAAATATCTCGTTAGAGCCGGACGTGTCCTTGGCAAATTTTCGCTCACCAAGGCGGCACTTCAAGACGTCAAATCTCTTTATTTAGCAGCAGAGAAGGAAACTCGGAATTTTCTCACGTTTCCACCCTCCTACCCCCCCTTTACCACACTGAGTATTGATTATTTTACCCAATCGATTTGTACACGCTCTGTCAGAAGGCGTCAGGCTCATTATAGACAAGGTTGATGATAAAAGAAGGCCCGGGTTCGATTATCGGCATCGAGGGATGGTATTACGTGTGATTTATCATTTTGTTTTTACTATCCCTTATTAAAGCTAATGCAGGCGCCTTTTATCCATCCCTTAAATTACTCTTTATTTCCCCACCCCTCACAAAAATGTACTTTGGTTACGTGTAAGACAAGTCAAAGAAGCCACCAAATATCAAAAATATAAGCTTGTTAACAATAAACAATCATATTAATTGTACAACTGCTGTATATAGTAGCGAGTTGTAACAGGGAACCAGGAAATTACACCCGTAAGTGAGAGCAAAGAGTCTGTCTTGGGGAGATATTTGTCGGTAGCCAGGGGTGAGAGGCAAAGAATATTATAATTTCACCATTTTTGAGAAGCAAAGAAAGAAAAAAAAAACAAAAAACTTCTTCGTACCCAATAAACTTAAATTTAATCCTTAAAAAAAGTTTTGCCAACTTTAAAAATAAATAGGGTAGAGCTCAGAAGCATGACAAAAGATTCGAGATAAATAATGATTTGTTGGTATCCCTGATATTAATTTTATTTTCGTACCACACCAACTGAAATATGAGTTTTAAAGAATTAAAATGAGTTGTGTGTAGAATACGTGTCTACATTTATGTTTTGGTTTAATATTTTTTTTTTTTAATTAAAGGTATTTAACGTACACTTTCTGAACCTTCTGATTATATCAGTACACGACCTATAAACTAACTTAAATCTATAACAAACACAACAT
>CABFWB010000254.1:227717-242628 GCA_902151455.1 Timema bartmani
GGGGGGGGGGGGGGGGGGGGTTTAGTCTGTAATGTAAATCAATGCTGATTAAGTTAAGTTGGTGACAGTGATGGATGAACTTGCTGTTGGCGAGAAGTTTTGTTGGTCTCCCCGGGAGGGAAAATATTTACCTATTAGCAACTATTCTCTGATCGTGATTATCTTAACCTGTGGCGCCCTTTAAAGACCCAAGACCGATGATTTTAAGGCCGCATTACACGTAGCAGGTTGCAGCGCTGCAAGATGATCATGTAATATACCTAAATGATCGGTGCGCGTATCAGAAAGCGAATTCTTGGTAGGAAGAAAGGTTTGCGCTCAACATTGACCACATTTTATTATAATATTATTAGTGTTATTTTATATGTATCATTCGTCTTACCCAGGGGAAAAACTTTCTTGACTCTCCAAGTCAGAATGCTTATAGGGCTACTCTTGAACAGATCGAGGTTCTAATCTCAGTCGGGTGTACTGAGGATGATTTTTCTAAATGGTTTTCCATCCTCCCTCCGCGCAAATGCGGGTACACTTCCTATTAATATAACCTTACTATTTCCTAAAATCATAAACGTAATTAGTGCATAAGAGTATAACCCGAACGGGCAGTAAGATGCCGTGATGGAAAAAAAAACAAAAACATAAGTAAGTGTTGTAATTTTTTTATTTTTTTATTTTTTTTCATGTACAGTTTGAGACCATATTTTGGCGAACTTCGCCACTTTTTTACTTTCTCTCTATCTTATAGGTAGAGAAAGTATGGTGATCGTCAAAAAAATCGAAGTCGAGATTTTGATGAATTTTGACGTTTCATGACTTCCTGAATCCGAAAAAGTGGTTTTTGAATTTCCGTCTGTCTGTCTGTCTGTCTGTCTGTACCTCCAACTAGAGCCTAAACTATTTTACCGATTGAGCTGAAACTTGATATCTAGGGTTTTCATAGGGTTGCCCCGAGGGGTTTTTGGAATTGGATATCTACCCCTAAAATTAAGGGTAGTTTACTGAAGGGAAAAAAGAGAAAAAGTCGATTTTCTCAAAATCGGCTCTAACGATTTTGATTAAATTTCATTTATGAACATTAATAAATATTCCAAACAAAATGGCTACTCTCAATATTTCGGCAAAATGGCTTTAAGGGCTCCGGTCTGATGCGTAAATTAACATTTTTTATAATAGCTCCGAAACTATTTGAGATATGAAATTACTTAGCATTACAAATATGTATATATATTTATAATACAAATATTTTATTCGAAACATATTTTTATAAAATCAATAATTTTCAATCTATACGCAATTATATATATATTTTTAGCTTTTTGGACATTAAAGCTTAAGTATTGCGATCGTAAAAAAAACTAACCTGAAATGTTGATGGATTTCGACGTCTCATGACCCCCCGAACCCTAAAAAATAGTCTTTGCAATGCCGTCTGTCTGTGTGTCTATTAAAACTTAAAATTAAGGGTAGTTTACTGAAGGGCAAAAAGAGAAAAAGTCGATTTTCTCAAAATCGGCTCTAACGATTTTGATTAAATTTCATTTATGAACATTAATAAATATTCCAAACAAAATGGCTACTCTCAATATTTCGGCAAAATGGCTTTAAGGGCTCCGGTCTGATGCGTAAATTAACATTTTTTATAATAGCTCCGAAACTATTTGAGATATGAAATTACTTAGCATTACAAATATGTATATATATTTATAATACAAATATTTTATTCGAAACATATTTTTATAAAATCAATAATTTTCAATCTATACGCAATTATATATATATTTTTAGCTTTTTGGACATTAAAGCTTAAGTATTGCGATCGTAAAAAAAACTAACCTGAAATGTTGATGGATGTCGACGTCTCATGACCCCCCGAACCCTAAAAAATAGTCTTTGCAATGCCGTCTGTCTGTGTGTCTATTAAAACTTAAAATTAAGGGTAGTTTACTGAAGGGCAAAAAGAGAAAAAGTCGATTTTCTCAAAATCGGCTCTAACGATTTTGATTAAATTTCATTTATGAACATTAATAAATATTCCAAACAAAATGGCTACTCTCAATATTTCGGCAAAATGGCTTTAAGGGCTCCGGTCTGATGCGTAAATTAACATTTTTTATAATAGCTCCGAAACTATTTGAGATATGAAATTACTTAGCATTACAAATATGTATATATATTTATAATACAGATATTTTATCCGAAACATATTTTTATAAAATCAATAACTTTCAATCTATACGCAATTATATGAATTTTTTTAACTTTTTGGACATTAAAGTTTAAGTATTGCGACCGTAAAAAAAAACTAACCTGAAATGTTGATGGATGTCGACGTCTCATGACCCCCCGAACCCTAAAAAATAGTCTTTGCAATGCCGTCTGTCTGTGTGTCTATAAAAACTTAAAATTAAGGGTAGTTTACTGAAGGGCGAAAAGAGAAAAATTTGGTTTTCTCAAAATCTGCTCAAACGATTTTGATTAAAATTCGTATCTAGGCGTTGATTAAGATTATAAATAAACTGGCTATTTTCATTTTCCTATGAAAATGATTTTTAGGGTACTTTACAGAAGCGTTAATTTCCGTATCTCCACAACTATTTGAGAAACTAAACAACTTATCATTGCAAAATTGTAGGACTATTAGAAATAAAAAACTTTTATTTGACATATATTTTTATAAAAGCAACAGTTTCTGAGATATTTGCAAATATATTAATACAATTTTGTGAGCTTTAGTTGTAAACATATACTACTTAAGTCTTAACGCAATAATTCTCCAATGCCATAGAGTAATTAAATATAAGTATCTAAAAAAGTATGTTATTTTTCCTTAAAGCTCTTAGGAGAAATGTTTGCATAGCAATGATCTATCTCCATTTTAGACTCAATAGTCAATATTTACATTTTTTATTGGTCAAAATGTATAAATGAATAATTAAATATCAATGCGATGACTTGAAGATCTGCAACACCTTATAAAATGTTAAAACTTTAACCAGAAATCGAAATTTTAATACGAAGTGTTGACCCTTGTGGAAGACATTAAACTGTTTGAAATGTTCTTAGGTGGACAAAGATGCGCCTCTTTTCTCATTGATTCTATATCATTGTATATTATTTTATGCGTGTTCTTATGTGGAGTGGTGATGATACAATGTACATTATTCCGTTCAGAAATCTTACGAGTTTATAGAAAGAGAGAGAAAGTCTGTGCGGTGCGCCGTACCATTTATTTTAATTACATCGGGAGCCCTGTAATATTAGCGACCATACATTCACCAACTAACGAACATTATATATATACAGGGTATCTACAATGAGACTAGAGTTTTAAGCACTTCTTAAGGTAGGTCCAAACTACCATTTCAAACAGGAATGGTCTCTGACGTAAGCAGAGAAATGGAAAGGGAGTTTCTCAGATAAACAAAGCTCGGGCTGTACCCAAAGACAGACGCGATGTGACCACGTGGTCGATAGGACGTGCGTTGCACGTGCGGTTAGTATTGATATTAATATTATAAATGTAACAAAGACATTGTTAGTTATGATACCATATGTATGTTAACTATTTATGACGTGTTATAAGAACAAAATTTAAATAATATATAAACTAAACTGATTGCATAAATTTATTGAAGAGAAGTTTCACTATCGACAGTATAGATTATTGAGCGTCAACTTTAATAATACCCATAATTGTCCATTGACCATCTTAATATATATATATCGAGAGCGTGAGGTGTTTCGAAATGTCGAAGTTAAAGCTCCTTCTCGTCGACTTCGGAAACAATAAGTTTCGAAAAATAAAAAATTGGAGGAAGAAGAAAACTTCGTAAGAAAATATTTTTTTTTTAAATATCTCACTAAATATGACTTATTTCAAAACGATTTTTTTAGTACAACTTCCAAACAGTATTTTAACACCTACTATGGATTGAATGACATATTTTAATGTAACTATAGATAGATTTAGATATGTCAACATAAAATGATTTAGTATATCTTTGTTCTTTTAATTTAACCTAAATGCACTTAAAGGATAATTTAAAAATCACAACGAAAACCTATCTTCGACTTCGCATGTTTCAAGCTTCGCATAGCCTTCACAAAGTCACATTCGCGTAACCCTACTATTCTGAGATGATAATGGCTCGGCCATGATCATTTTAACATAATGAATAACTCCAATGCGTCTTCCCTCCCCCAAACTAACTTTGATTGAAGCCATGTACAGTACATATTTTTGCAGGAAGAGAGTGGTCTGTAATAGAAAGTGAAAAGAGGGTGGTTCATGTAATAGTAAACTCCGCCATTAACATGATTAACTCAGAGGATGTGAGAGAGCTGTGCAAACCTACTCACCACTACCTCTTCTAACTCCTACGCTCCTAATAGCATGACACGCCCTAAGGCCACACTAGCTTTTTATTAAACCAACAGGAGAGGAGTGTGGGGAATGTTTACACTCACGGATAGAGGTTGATTGGGCACTTTTTACGTGAGAATGTTTTGTATCGGGTACCATAGATTCGACTAAAAAGAATTGTAAGCAGGTGGATTGGGTATCATCGATTCGACTAGAAAGAATTGTAAGCCGGTGGATTGGGTATCATCGATTTGACTAGAAGGAATTGTAAGCAGGTGGATTGTGGGTATAATTGATTCGACTAGATATAATTGTAAGCAGGTGGATTGAGTATCATTGATTCGACTAGAAATAATTGTAAGCAGGTGGATTGAGTATCATCGATTCGACTAGAAATAATTGTAAGCAGGTGGATTGAGTACCATCGATTCGACTAGAAATAATTGTAAGCAGGTGGATTGGGAACAGGTGGAGTAGACACTTCATAGTATAATATTAATAGTAAATTAATACAAAAATCGCCAGCAGATCACATGAAGAATAAGATAAAATAAGAAAAGGTGTTGGACAAAGATGCAACCTATCTTCAATGATATTTAAAGTTTATGTAGAAGAAGCGCTAACAGGGGGGAAAGAAGAAATTATGTCTGGAGTTAGAGCAGTAGGAGAATTAATCAACCGGGAGAGCATAGCTATTCAAGCATGCGTGTACAACAGGTTGCATACAAGTTAGGCGCGTGACACCGCTAATGTAATAATGGCAAGCACTTTCTGTGATGTAGGACCGTTAATGATGACCCTCAGAAATTATTTCGTATTTCTAGATGGACTGGTGTGTTGTTTACTTTTAATTGTTGTATGTTCTGCTGCTGTGGTCCAAAATGTCGAGGTATGTAGTGCCACGCGCCTAACTCCTATGCAAACTGTTGTACACGTACGCTTGAAGAGCTTTGCTCTCTCGTCACTTTACGCCAAAACTTTGGACACAATTAAGTATATTAGCATAGATTTCCGGATGTAAGTGTTTAGGGATTATGTATTACTTTTGGTTCAAACAAGCTATATGTGCAGTTTGGGCCATGAGTTTCCGAACCGCCTGTATTGGTTAATCCGTTGCGATGGCCACGTGGTCTAACGCGCTACTCTTGCAATATACCATACTGCCGATGGCGGGGAGATCAAGGTTTGAATCTCGGTCGGGTGTACTAAAGGTGGTTTTTCCAAAATGTTTTCCCACAATACCTTCACGCAAATGATGGTACACTTATTTTAAATATAACTTTCCAAATCCCTAAAACCATTAGCGTAATTAGTACATAAGCGTATGACATAAACGGGTAGTAAGCTAAATAAATAAATATATCTGGGTTACACTTTGAAATGAGGCTAATATTAAAATAAGTCACTTAAAAGGATGACCTTGATAAANGAATGAGAGAAGAATGAATCACATAACTAAGTTATGGTTTGGTTAATGGGGTGGAACTCTTGGGCTAAGGGAAAATAATTTAATATACATTTTAAGGGCGGTATCTAGGCTCCCATACCAACGAGCATATTCGGTGAGAAGCTTGCGCGGACGTGGTCTGATCTCAATGCGAGAATAGCTTTAAGGGGGAGTTTACCATTATGTACAGAATTATCAGTTTAGTCGGCTTCATCCAACATCGAACCAAGACTCTTTCTATAAGTAGTTGGCACTGTTAGGCCCCTTGGCAACGAGGATAGTTTTGTAGGAGAGCATTAATTTTTCAACGTGTCTTACTATCCGTTCGGTTTATACACACACACACACATATATATATATATATATATATGTACAATAAATATGAATATATGATAAGATATATAAGAAGCTAATTAAATACCACATAATAATTATTGACATAATTGAATTCAATATACAGAAGAAAACTTGCAATTTTGCCACACAATTTATAGCAAGATTCACGTAAATCTGTCAAATATATTTAAAAGATACTTAACTATGGAATTGTCCGATGCCTTAGCTCAGTCGGTAGCGTGTTTGTCTACTGAGCTAAGGGTCCCGGGTTTGATTCCTGGCATGTCCGAAAAATGTATCATTGGTGAAATATGGGTTTACCCTTTCACATTGATAAATTAATGGCCGGGGACTGGATGCTGTGCCTGTCCTTGTCATAAGTTAGATCATAGGTCAGATGAAGCTATTACAGGTCTAGCAAGCTGGTAGTGAGAAATATATGGCTTGAATAAAAAAATTTACCCATGCTGGAAACAGTAATGGATGTAAAAAAATCCTTATTAGCTCGACAGCTACAGTAGCCCCATGACTTCTTTGGTGCTGACTGACAGCTTTGAAAAGTTACCAGACCAAATTATGTATCCCTACGCCGAACCATATGATCTGCAAAAACATGTGTTTAGCAGCTGTCACTTCTGACAGTCAAAATCTAGGTATATACCTAAATGTTGACTGTCAGAAGTTAGCTGTAAGCTGTCAGTCATCACCAAAGAAGCCATGGGGCTACTGTAGCTCTCGTGGACATCAATGGGAGTATCATATTTTAAAATATCGAAACAACTCCTTTTTTCACAATACAGGATTTATAGACGTTGACAACGTGTTCGCGTTTTAGTAGGGGCCCCCCCTTAACAATGGCGTGACGTGTTGCCATGGCAAGCAGAGCCAGTTGAAACTGTACCTGTGAATTGTTTTCATTACTCGGTAGAACAACCAATGACCAGGTATAAACTAAAACACGTGAGGTATGGTAGAGCAGAATGTACTAATGTTTGGTCAAATGGGGACCAAGAGGTGGAAAATACATCCCAGGTACGTTCATACTTTATCTCGGACCCTCGGAGAGAGTAGTATTGTGATTGTCAACGAAATTTAACTCGAGATTTCGATAAGTGTCGATGTTTCATGACTCTCTGAAACAGAAAATGTGGTTTTTCGTCCCCGTCTATATCTTAGACTAAAGTTTAAACCATTTCACCGATCAAGCTAAATCTTGGTATCTAAGGTTTTCATAATTTTCACCCGAGCAGTTTTTGGAATTAGATATCCAACCCTAAAATTAAGGGTAATTTACTGAGGGGAAAAAAAATTGATTTTCTCAAAAGTTGCTGTAACGATTTTGATTAAATGTTGTATATAGGCAATGTTTAACATTACAAACAAAATGGATATTTTCATTTTTTCCACTAAAATTACTTTGAGGGTACTTTACTCAAACAGAAATCTCCAATTTCCATCATATCTCCGTAACCCATTGATATATTAAATAACGTATTGTAAAGTTGTAGTGCTGTTAAAATTTTAAATATTTTAATCTGGAATATTATACTACCATAAAACCACATGGCTGACTCACTCACTCACTGACATTAATGTTTACCCACTTCCAGATGAGCTAGAAACTTGAAATTTGGCAAACTTATAGCTTCTAGCCTGTAACCGACGGCAAAATTCCAAAAAGTTAAAAAAAAAATATTTTCAACCCTCGAAAAAAAAATCAAAATGGAGAAGCAACTTTAAAGTCAGTGCGGTATATACATTACAACACCGGTAACTTTAAGGTGTTACGGTCAAAACAACGCTGGAATTACATTAGTTTACATCCACTTGCAAAGAAAACTCCCAGGGGGGTTTGGAGGCTGAGCCCCCAACGAGCAAAGCGAGTATTTTCAAAAGACCAATATTTTCTGAGCTATAAGCAACCATAAATACATGTTTTTTATGGCTTACTTAGAAATATGAAATTAATTGTTATGCTCTTTGGTGGACAGAAATTATCCTCTTCTCATAGTTTTTCTGTAACACTGTATATTGTTTAGATTCACAAATTTTACAAGATTTTAGTAAAGTCTCAGTTCTAAGATTAAAGAAAGAGAAATTTCATGCGGTGCGCCGTACAATTTTTTTGTGTTTGTAGTAGGCTCCGTCCAAAACACGGGACTGCCCCTTAAGAAGCCTCGGGTGAAAGTGTACATGGTTCGTGAAGCTAATTTACGTTTCGGTGTATTCTCACCCTCTGGCTTACGACGTCGCCAAATATACTGGCTTCCAGCCATGTTTTAAAATGCGACCTTTTATTATTTCTATTTCTGTACAGGAAAAAAAAAACCTCCACGTCGTTTAACGAGTTGAAGAATATGAAGTTCCTCCGTTACGTGCCGACTCTTCAAGAAGTTTCTGCCATCTTCAGCATTAATATGGACCCGGTAAATTACCAGGTTCTCCTTACAATCTACTTGTAAAACCCTTTTCTGCTCGACTTTCTTATTTCCTCTTCTTCGTGCCCTTCTTTTTAACAACTTGATTCTCTTCTTATCTCCTCGTTAGGCTTGCAGCCAATTGTACAGTATTTTTTTTTTTTTTACTAAGCATGCCCTTTTCTAAAATTACGAGTTTTGAGCTTTAAGGGTGTAATATTTTTTAAGTTTTTTTATTTAGTTGGGACAATCCTAAGCGGTGTCAAGAGTGGTCTTAAGAGGGCTGACCCGGTGAGCAAGAAATTGTCACGCAGACTTTCAGCTCTAACACAATATTTAATTTTACAAAGATTTATTTCAAAATATGGTTCACGCCAAAATTAAGTCTAAAGAATCCAACAGATCTACCAGTCACACGAGGTTAAATTATTATTTATTATTTTAGCACCGCGTCTTACTACCCGTTCGGATTATACGCCTATGTACTAATTACACTAATGGGTTAGAGAAACTTAAAGGAAGTGTACCCGCATTTTCGTGGAGAAAGAGTGGGAAACCATTTAAGAAAACCATCCTCAGTACATCCAGAACGGGATCGCTCCACGATCTCTTAGTCATCTGCTGTTTAATCTATTGCGAGACTAACGGCCTTGGACCATGCGGCCACCGATGTGGGTAACAGAATCAGCAGGAATCGAACCCAAGTCCCAAAACTTGTGATTGACGACTGTTAAGCACGTATTTACGAAGACTGGTCTATTTATTTTCGAGGTTATTGTTTATTCAATGTGAGTTTTCATTGCAAGTGTATGTAAACTAATGTAATTCCAGCTTTGTTTAGAAATTTAAAAATGTGTGGAAAATGTGTAAAATTTACCTAAAATAAAAAAAAGCTAGCTTTATCTAAGGTATAACCGATGGAGATATGACAAAAAGTAATAGGACCAAACTTGTGGATCTCGCCAAATCCGTAGCTGCTGGTGTAATCAGTTTTTTGATAGGTCTTACCGTTTAGCCACAAGAGACCTCCAAAGAAAGGTCCGCACCGACTTTAAAGTTGCTTCGCCGTTTTGAATTTTTTTCGGATGTTTAATTTTTTTTTTTTTAACTTTTTGGAATTTTCCCGTCAGTTACAGATTAGAAGCTATAAGTTTGCTAAATTTCAAGTTTCTAGCTCATATGGAAGTGGGTAAACATCAATGTCAGTGAGTGAGTGAGTGAGTGAATGAGTGAGTCAGCCATGTGGCTTTATAGTAGTATAATAAATATATATACCTCCCCCCCTTCTCCTACCTTTCACCCCTATATCAGCTACATTCAAAGCCATTTCACTTAAAGTCTTGACTAAATAAACACAACAATTTAAACTGAAACGAGAATAAGCTCATGAAAATTTCACTCAAGAGCAAACAACGAGTTGTTTCCTTTTCATGTAGGCAACCTTTACATTAAGAAAACAAACGCGAGTGGGGTCTTTGTGTCTATCTATGGCACAAAAAAATGTATCTTAGTGGATATGGAGCAAGGGCATTTATAATTTAGAAGTGTTTCAACCGTTACGTAGTATTTTATTAGAATAGCCAGTGGCGAGTTGTGTAGGCTTGGTGAGAGGCAAGTTTGTACCTCGAGCAATATGCATAATACAACACTTTTACTGTATAACATAATGGTACAATGGGCAGAAATAACAACGTAATGTTGGTCTCGTGTTTATTAGGGCCGGTAGAGCAAGTGAACAACGGTATGGGATTAATATTCTGTAGTTTTTAGCATCACGTCTTAAGCTACTACCCGTTCGTGTTATACGCCTTTGTACTAATTAAGCTAACGGGTAAGGGATGAAACAAGTTGAATTTAGTAGTGAACCCGCTATTGCTTGGAGAGAGTGTAAGAAACCATGAAGGGAAAACAACCCTCGGTACATCCGACCGGGATTGAACAACGATCTCCCTGCCATAGACAGTCAAGGCTATTGCAAGAGTGACGCCTTAGACCGTGCGGCCACCGCAGTGGGTTGAAATATTCCTTAATACATCATTGATGATGATGATGATGATGATGATGAGTTTTCAACCCGAGGGTGAATTTGATGCGCTTCCCGTTCATGCGGATCTAGGCATGCAATTAGTCCTTCGACTGGTTAGTGCTGTCCGCACCATCTGGTAGAATGTACTAGGGAAGTTTAGAAAGTGTGGTGGTTTCTTGGTGCCTTCCGCACAGAAATTCTATGAGCGAGCTAGAAAGAGTCTACCGATTTTGACGGGAAAGGTATTTTCACATACCGTCCAGGATTCTTTTACATGTCACAGTCAACGGCTTTACTTACCCTCCGAAGGAAGTTGTGCTACAGATTTTTATAGCTAAAAAAATTCCGTCTACCACGGCCCTCACAGTATACAGTGGTAACAGTTTAATACCAATGGATAAATTATTACTTTAGTGACATTTTAATGAACGAGTCATATTCAAGTGGAAAAACACTTAAGCTTATGATCTCACTCCTCCAAGTCACAAAGTTTGTGTCAAAGCCCAGCGTAGGTTCAGACATTTTGTGATGTTTGTTCATATCTACAATCGGTCGGTAAAATTCGAGAATTTGTTGTTGAAATAAGTTGTAGTTTTGCTGAAAATTGTGGCCTCCTATTTGAATATATTACAACTTTGAAATGTGTGGGCACATCCTCGATGTATAAACCTTCATTAAAAAAATAAATTGTACGAAGCACTGCACGGACTTTCTCACTCCATTGTTTAAATTAAACTTATAACTTGTAAAATATGAGAAACAAAATAATATACATTGTTATAGAAACATAATACGGAAAAAAAAATGAAAATTGCATTTCATCATAGAGCATACACGAAATAATAGACACCGTTACAGAAACGTATTATTTGTTATTAACATCCCATTTACCAAAGCTCTATTTAAACAAATACATTTAATTATAGCTCCAAAGTTATTGATGTTATGAAATATTATTCCAGATAAAAGTTGTTTAGTTTTAATAGTACTACAAATTTGTGGTGATAAGTTATTTTTTATCTGAAATATTAACGGAGATCGGATCAAAATTGTAAACTACCTTCAAAGTAATTTTCATGGGAAAATGAGATGCGCAATTTTTTTAGCTGTATTTTTTTTAGCACAGCGTCTTACTACCCGTTCCGGTTATACGATTATCTATTAATTACGCTAATGGTTTTAAGGATTAGGAAGGTTATACTTAGAGGAAGTGTACCCGCATTTGCGTGGAAGGAAAGTGAAAAACAATTTTTGGGAAAACCACCCTTAGTACACCCTATCGAGCTTCGAACTTTGATCTCCCCGTCCTCGGTAGTCTAGTCTAACACAAGAGTAGCGCGTTACATGCGGACACCGAAGCGGATGATTTTAGTGTTGAACACTGGTTAAATACTGGGTTTTAGTAAAAAATCGTCAGAGCCAATTTCAAGAAAATAGATACTTTATATTTTTGACCTTAAGTAAACTACCCTTAATTTTAGGGTTGGATATATATTTTCAAGTATCCCTCTGAGAAACATTATGAAAACCCAAGATACCAAGCATTACCTCGATCGGTATAATAGTTTCGGATCCAGCCCGGGATACACACACACACAGACAGACAGCATTGAAAAAATAATAATCCCTTTTTTAGGTTCAGAGGATCATGAAACGTCGACATCCATCAACATCTTTAAGTCGATTTTTTTTTACGATCATTCTTTTTCTCCGAAGGGTTCACGAGAAAGTAAAAAGATGATAAAAAAAATGATTTGGGTAGAATTTCTGCAATCATTTCACGCTTTAAGTTGTGTGTGTGTATATATATACACGCGCTACGATCGTGTTAGATTATACTGCCGATGATGGGGAGATCAAGGTTCGAATCTCGGTCGGGTGTACGGAGGGTGGTTTTTCCTAAATGGTTTTCCACTCTACCTTCACGAAAATGTGGGTACACATCCTAATCCCTAAAACTATTAGAGTATTTAGTACATACGCGTGTAAACACAATTGAGTTGTAAGACGCGGTGCTAAAAATAAAAGTAGTAAATTACGGGTATGTAAGTAGGCATTTTTCACTTTGAGTCAAGTTCGAGTCAAGTTTCAATGAAAACAAGGTTTTTTTTAGTTAGAGTATTTTGGAGCAATATTTTTATAATAAATATTTGAAGTTGAATCCCTGTAATAGATCTATGCATGAACCCTAAATAAGTATAAAAATATACTTTTATATGTCTAGTTAATTTTTTCGTGAAAAAATGTCTAATTACATAAAATAGAATTTTTAAATAAATTTAATATAACTGTGCACTTTTCTTTAAAACTAGACAAAAGGAAATGTTGAAGGACTTTATTTGTTATGAAATTATATCTTAAAATTGAATAAAATTAATCAAATTAGGAAGTTCTGTGAAAAAGATTGAGAATTACATAGCTCTCAAATTATTTGAGTTTTGTAAAAAAAAAAAATCTACTGAGTCGAGTTTGAGCAACTACTAAAATTCGAATCAAACTCGAATTTTCGAAAACTTATTCCCCCCTAATAAAAAAAAATGCTACTACGCAGCGATATGGTTTGCGCAAGTTTTTCTGAAAAGAGCATCAAGGGGTTTCTGACAGAAGCTAGTAAAAGTTGTTTGCTGATATTTTCTTGCTGTCAACTTATCTAAAGGAAAGCGGTAGTCGGGAAAAGCCATTTTCCTTTTCTCTCCTCTACGGAGTCAAGAGACAGAAAAATAAATTGCGGTTTCTTGATGGAATACAGGAGAAGAAGGAGAAAGTGATTTCTTATTCAGAATAGCTGCAAGTGTATTACAGAGAACCCTGATGAGGAACGACATTTCAGCGTGCGGTTAGGTTAAGAAGAAATAGGGTGGATTTATTCAACAAACCGACACTTTTTTATGGGCGTGATATCATTAAGAAAATAACATCAAGGATCGTATTTATACTTTACATACTTTTAAAGTATTTACATAATAAAATAAATGACTACATTCGAAAGCTAATATAGACCAATTTTCATAGGAATGGTTTTTTTTAGAAAATACAAGTGCATTTTTTTGCGGTTGAGATAATTTTTTAAGCACCTTTCGGGTTATACGTTTATGCAATAATTATTCTGATGTTTTTTAGGGATTAGGAAGTGTACCCGCTTTTTCGTGTAGTTAGAGTGGAAAACAATTTTGATAAAAACCACCCTCAGTAGTTAGGCCCCGTATTCGATAAAGTATACATTGTGAGTGTACAAGATTGTACAAGTAAGTGGACACTGCGGGGACGATGAGATAGAAGCTTGGTTAACTTCTAGTGCCCTTATATTCCGGTTGGCGGAACTAGTCTAAACCAAGATCTTCCACACTCCCACCGCCCTACGCGCTCTAATGCCAACTGGCGGTGATTGAATGAAACATGCAAGTGAACCGACTACTAGTAGCGTGAGGTCCTCTCTTCTCTGGTATTAGTGGGACTTTGCGAACAGGAGCTGCTTCTGGGATACTTGATTGGAAGCGTGGGAGGGGTGATGGTGCGGGGGAACGGGGGTTAGAGACTTAGTAGTCCACAAAGACCTCCCCTTTCTCTCTCTCTCTCTCTCTGATCTCTTTCCCACGACTCACTCAAAACCATCCACACCGGCACAAACTTGGACCATATTGATAAAACGGCTTAAATCCTTCAGGAAAATGATTGAGGTCAGAGAACAAAACGTCAGACTCGTCAACGGTTCAATTTTCATAGGAAGAGCCTTTTAGAAAATACAAACTTTTTTTTTTAGCCAACATTGATAATAGTTTATCATTTTATTAATGTTATTCTATAGGTGCTGGTAATATCTAACAAAATTGGTAGCTGTAGATCACCTGATTTGACGTATGAATACGTGAAAGTAAATCTAGTAACTTTTCTAACATTATGATGACTCTTACTATGAAAATTGTACTGTACCTTTCAGGCTAAACGTAGTGTACAGCTGTTTAAACCAGCAATATTCCACGCCACGCCACTGTTCTCTAGCTATCTGTACATCCACTCATTCAGTCAATCATCCCTCACACCTATTTATCCCTCTAGCAACTAATTAACTCCTCCATACTGTCGATAAAGGCCATATAACATCTAGTTTATCGACAAGTGCTGACACAGTTTCAAACTAGGGAGGGGGGAGTTGAGTGGTTCTACCGCGCGCCGACCTTAGCGCTAGTGACTAACACCCCTTGACAGAGGAGCGACGGAGGTAGGGGTGGCGGGGGGTGTTTCTGAGCCGCAGTCAAATGCCTCAGTGCCCACTTGGAGCCCTGTTTGACCGGCTCCAACTAATTATCTGTGAGATACCGAAG
>CABFWB010000254.1:256720-272270 GCA_902151455.1 Timema bartmani
CCCCCCCCAACCATCACCCTTTATTTTTACTCCCCTTACTTAACAACAAAATATAGTAAAGCTTTATTCACACGTTCACCAAAAAAATATAGAGAGCTGCAGTGGCGTTAAGTGTTGCCAGGGTAATCAGAGTTAGTTTAAACTGTAACTGGGAATTGTTCTCATCTCTTAGTAGAACACTCATTGATTGGTCAGGTGTCAACGGAAATGTATGGCCATGTTAGATATATAAAGAAGAAACTATTTTTTTATTGCTCAAATGAGGAGTGAATTTGGGAGAACATATCGCAGGTACAATCTAAACAAGCTGTGCTTATCCTGAAAACACGCCACGACACGGGTATACGTCTTTGAAATCATGGGTTAACTTGTATCAGGGAATTAATCAAGTGTTAACGAAAGAGTTTACAAAATATTGACTGTACAGTGGAGTGTCGTGGAGTGTTGCCAGGCTAATCATAGTTAGTTTAAACTGCAGCCATGTATGTTTTATAACTCGTCGGTAGAACATTCATTGGCCAGGTATCAACGGAAATACATAGTCATGAAAGGTTTGCAGAGCAGTCTCTTGGTATGATTGGTCAAATGTGGGCAGAATGGGTGACAACATATTACAGGTACAATTTCAACTAGCTCTGATTACCCAGGTCAAATGGGGGACAGATTGGTTGATGACATATTACAGGTACAATTTAAACAATCTTTGATTAGCCTGGTAAAATGGGGACCGATTGGGCAAGGACATATCTCAGGTACAGTTAAAACAAGCTCTGATTAACCTGGTCAAATAGGAACAGATTGGGCAAGGACATATCTCAGGTACAGTTAAAACAAGCTCTACTTACCCTGGTCAAATGGGGACAGAGTGGGATGAGGACATATCTCAGGTACAGTTAAAACAAGCTCTGCCCACTATGCTGACCCTCCACATCACGCATCTTTAGAAGAGAGTCTGTTGGAGCAAGGTTATACATTCCCACGATCACAGAAATATATATTGACCTATGATGCTTTGCACTGCATACTATAGAAATCTAATTACCAACATGTTTCCTGTTTGATTGAATAAACATATACCTTAGGATACCATCACAGGATGTCTTTAAAATTGTGTTTTGCCGCAGTGAAACAAATCAACACAAATGGATAAAAGCTTATTCCATTTAATCACTTTCAAGCAGTCTACGCGGATGTCGTGCATGTGTTTCACAAAGCGCATGCGCATTGATGTTCGATTGGGTCCAAGCAGATATTGTCGAGCAGAGCTTACAGAACCAAAATATTCTCAACTAAAGCCAAACAGAACGCGCTGAAATATTGTGCTTGGTTTTAGAGCACAGCCCTTCACGTCACTGAGAGTGTGCGAATCTATAGTAGTGCTATCTAATCTCCGTATTCCTATGGTTGTTAAGTCGGTATAGTTTTTAATTTTGTGCTTTTTCCGTGTCTTTGATCACGGGATAACATGTCAACTTATGGGAAAAATAATATTTTGTCCAATCAAACTCATTTAAATTAAACAATTCCAACAAATTCGATAAACACAATCCACATTTTTATAATTTTAGTTTGTTA
Source organism: Timema bartmani (assembly GCA_902151455.1). Taxonomy (NCBI): domain Eukaryota; kingdom Metazoa; phylum Arthropoda; class Insecta; order Phasmatodea; family Timematidae; genus Timema; species Timema bartmani. Next base: position 258,296 of record CABFWB010000254.1, read on the forward strand.
TTTTTAGTTAAAATAATCATTCCCTTAATCTATTGAAATTTTCTAGGAATCGTTAGTTAAATATATGGATAAATAAAATAGGATTCAATTCTTTTACTATCACTTATGCTATAATTTCAATTCGCATTTCGATGTTCATTTATTTGTCTACCTGTGATTTGTTCTACGAATCCATGCGTAAAGACAGTCCTTAATAAAGTATTATTATTACTAGTACCACCGCGTCTTACTACCCGTTCGGGTTATACGCACTTACGCTAATGTGTAATGGTAGGGTGATTGTGAGAGTAAATGGAGGACCTACAGCTTAACGTGGAATCCGAACCACGGCGGAGGCCTGGCATTCCTCACATTCACAAGTTGTGATTAATACACGTCTTTTCAGAGGTGAGGGAAGGGTTTGGCAATACAGATAAATCTGTGCCGGGACCGAGGATTGAACCCCGGACCCCACAGCACAGAAGTCTGACACCTTACCCCTAGACCACCCTTAATAAAGTAAAAGTTGATCTAACTTCTACGGAGTACTACGAACTCTGTGGACGGAGTGATCTGTTACTGTGGAGTCGAGACCTTCTTACGTAATCCGTCCGTACCTTATGTAAATGGGGCATATTTCAGGAGTCATTGAAGGGAGCTAGAGAGGGAAATGAATCTACCCACCCTCGTCAACCCAGTGAGAGATTCATTGTTCACTGGTGAACTGTTAACAGACGGGGTGACACCCTAACTCTATGCCTGTTCCCACGGGGGCTTGGAGGAAGGGGGTGGAGAGGTTTAAAAGGTTGACATATGCGTCCCGAATCCTAGATAACACTCCCTACAGAATACAATCCTCATTACTTAAGCGATGCGAGCCACAATATTTTTTTTTGTCTTCTCTCGTGGACCTTGGTATATTAATACTGTCTCGCAGTTTAGAAATATATTTTAGCACCGCGTCTTACTACCCGTTCGGTTTATACGCCTATGTACTAATCACACTAATGGCTTAGGGATTAGGGAGGTTTTAATCGAGAGGAAGTGCACCAGCATTTGCATTGAAGGCGAGTTGAAACCCATTTAGGGAAAAACTACCCTCAGTGCATCCGACCTGGTTCGAACCCTGATCTCCCCATCTCCGGCAATCTAGTCTATTGCGAGAGTAGCGCGTTAGACCGTGCGGCCACCGAAGCGGGTAGTTTGGAAATAAAAACCTAAACCGGGGGTCACGTAGACAGAGATGACAGTCTTGTATTTCTTTTCTTTACCGATAACGGGATGGTCGGGGTTCGAATTACAGCCGTATGTATTCTGTGATTTTTTTCTTCAAACGATTTAGCACCCTCATTACACGCTAATACTGGAACATTCCTTCTAAAATATACCTTTCTGATCCCTAAAAAATTAGTGTAGGTATATGGTTAGCCTGACACTAAGACCCTCTACAAACATACAACTAACTGGGCGAGACTTCCATAACTTAGGGACATTTAGGTTAGTACGTCTATAATTAACTTTTCATAATTATGCAAAAAAAATTTTTTTTTAGGTTTTTAGATGTAATTTAATATAATTATTTGAGCACTTAATATAATACGTCTGTGCACGTCCCGTGAAATCTTTGACGCATCATCAAATAACGTGTTTAGATAAAATCCATGTATGTTTCAATCTTGATGAATAAATAATTATTTTATTGTCCGCTCAAACATTCCAACATTTTTAAGTAAAGAGCGAAACACTGTTTGATGCAACCTACCTTTTTCTTACTATCTGCTAGGTCTTACTATTTGTTTGAGCCTTTCATTTTTATTCACAATACTGGAATAGAGATGAGTAAAGTATAATATTGAAGAAATGTACTCGCATTTGCAAGGAGCGAGAAGGGGGAACCGTTTAGGATAAATCACCATCAGTATACCCGACTTCCACATCAGTGGCAATCCAGTGTGTATTGCGAGAGCAACACCTTAGACCATTCTACCACCGAAGAAGATAACTGAAAGTTATTAGATGAATTTTCACGCATTGATACGTCAAATCACGTGATGTGCAGCCGAAAATTTTTATTTATTTTATATATACCTAGATAATAACAATAATATGAAAAATGCTATAGATTTTGGTCTAGAAAATATGTTTGTTTTATATAAAAGGTGGGTAACCTGGTGGTTTAGGGGTAAGGTGTCAGACTTCTGTTCTGGGGTTCGGGGCTCAATCCTCGTTCCCGGCACAGATTTATCTGATTGCCAAAACCCTTCCTTCACCTCTGACAAGACGTGTATTAATCACAACTTGTGAATGTGTGGAATGCCAGGCCTCCACCGTGGTTCGGATTCCACGTTAAACTATAGGTCCTCCATTTCATCTCACTATCACCCTACCATTACATATTACCGTTAAGTGCGTATAACCCGAACGGGTAGTAAGACGCGGTGCTAATAATAACAATAATATATAAAAGGTGCTTTCTTTTGAAAATTGGACTGTACTTAAGGAGAGTTTTAAAGAAACTGCCTGTAGGGATAAGGTAAGACAGTTCTACGGAAACGGCCCGGCCCGGAGTCCCGGAACAAAGTCAGCCGCTACGACCACTCGGCTTGACGTCTGTTACATATGAACGTGTGTGAGCGTCTCCATGTGTGTTTAGCCCCCCTCTAACTCCCTTAGAGATATGGGGCGAGGCTCCAATGTTCTAAACAGGGTCTCTTTGGTTAATTGCCCTGCCAAGCTTACTACAGAAGAGATGGAGGGGGAGGGGGTTGAGGGAAGGTCAAAGCTTTTAGATGGTCGGAAATTGCCTGCATGTCCTGGCGGAGTTTATTGCCGGAAGGTTGGTATTTCATACGTGGGGAAATGTTTCCCTCTCTCTCTCTCTATCGCATTAGTTTTTTTTTTTTTTTTTAGCGGGAAGCTTTATCCGCAGAAAACTGACGCGCCTCAAACAAAGTCTCTCACTCTTTAAGGTGCTAAAATAGTCGAGCGGAAATTCATAAACTCCAGAAACCAAAGTAGTCTATAACGTCCCTGGGTGGAGCTGTCCGGCAGTAGGAGAACAAACAGGCGAGGAGGATAATACAAATGACGATACTATGTTTTGTGACATCCGTTATTAAATTAAATCAATCGATTGACAATTAATGACTATTCTACGCTTCAACATAGGTTAATTTTCATTTCCCGGGCATTTGGCTCTTAATTATCAACAGAAATATATCAATTTTTGGATTTTTCAGAGTATAAAAGTGCAACTTTTAATATATGTTTACAAGTATATACATGTATAGTGTCATAGAACATAGTTTTTTTGTTAATTCCAGTAAATATAGAACTCGTGTATTGTTTAAGGTTTTATCAACATCTAACCTAAGCGCAACATCTGAATGATGATATCTCAGATACCTAAGCAGCCCCTTTAAGGTGGGGATGTAGGTAACGCGAGAAAAGGGCAGTTTTTTTGTTGCAGTTTTTATATAAAACATTTTTTTCCACAAAATAAATAAAATATTGTTCTAGTAGAAACATAGAGTTTAATTTTATTCACATGGTAGTATCAACAGTTGTTGAATATCTGTCATGAGCATAGCGCCCATTTGATGATAAACTTTCCAAACGAAGAGAAAAAGTTGTCATTTAAGTTCCAGGATATCCTTGATAGATATTCAACAACTGTTGATATTATCATGTGACGAAAATTAAACTATACGTTTCTATTAGAGCAATATTTTTTTATTTTGGTAAAAATGTTTTTATATAAAAACTGCCAAAAAACACTTACCTTTTCTTGCACCCCCTATATCCCCAACTTAAATTTTGAGTCAGCCCTTTACCAAAAATTGGGAGCAAACTTCGTTTTAGTGGTGCAGCATTCACATGATAAAATAAATGTATTTAATTTTTAAACCCCATTATTCATTGCAACATAAACTAGAAACAGCCGATTACCGATATATTTTATTTTCTAGTGGATGAACAGATTTTAAAGATTAATATAACGGTAGAAGTGTACGTATTGTGTTGTGTCGTGAGACAAATCAAAACCGTACAAGAAAGAAACGTTAGATTTCGTTTAAAGAATTATTTAAAATTATTTCACAACAGTAGATACAGCTGTCAGCTTGTATCTCGCTTTCTAGACGTATGCTTACTTATTGAGTCGGTTGGTTTTTAAATGGGATTGGGCTCCTAAACTGATTTTTTTATTCCCTCATCTTACTACCCGTTTCAGTTATACTAGTTATACTCATACGAACTAATTACGTTAATGTATTCGGGGTGAAAAAGATTGAATTTATATTAGGTGTACCCATATTTGCATAGTGGGAAAGTGAAAAACAATTTATAAAATAACACCCAAATTACACCAAACTAGGATTAGAACTCCGATCAACCCATAATCGGTACGACAGTCTATTGTGAGATTGATGCCTAATACCATTCGACCACGGAAAAGGGTCGATCTCAAGATTGAGCTTATCAAATTTACTAAGGGAATAGTTAGTGAAGTTGTCTCTGACATAGTCGGTAATCGAACTTTGACCAAGCTCACTCACATAGTTTATTTACACCAGCAGCTTTAAAATACATCGTACCCATCCTATTTCTTGGATTACATTACGATAGAAATCTGTAAATGAGCACTCTCAAGTTTTAAAATATCATTGAACTTACTAGTTAAGAAAGTCTGGGTTAAAATCCCAGCTAAATAAATGTGGCCTTCCCCGTTATGTTTTCCCCAACCTCTCTCAAGGAGAATACTTGAGTGTAACGTTAAAAAACAAGTACCTTCCTCACTCTGTGACCTTAAATCAATTTAAGTTATTTTTAACTTGAGAGGTAAGTCAGGCAGCTCACACCAAATAAAGGTTTGTTTTAAACGATCATCAATAGCCCCGAACACGACATGGAACCTGCAATACATACTTGCTAGAACTATTGCCTATTCATCTTACCTCACGGCGCAACAGCCTCCATGTTGTATAAAAAACTGTACATAGAATATTGTCATCCAACATCAATAGCCCCTTGCTCTTTACGGAACCCGCATTACATTCTTGCAAGAGCTATTGCCTAGACATCCTACCTCACGGCGCAGCAGCCTCCATGTTGTATAACATAAAACTGTACATAGAATATTGTCATCCAACATCAATAACCCTGTGCTCTTTATGGAACCCGCATTACATTCTTGATAGATAGATTGCCTAGTCATCCTACCTCACGGCGCAGCAGCCTCCATGTTGTATACATAAAACTGTACATAGAATATTGTCATCCAACATCAATAACCCCGTGCTCTTTACGGAACCCGTATTACATTCTTGATAGATAGATTGCCTAGTCATCCTACCTCACGGCGTGAAGCCATCAAACTTTTTGTTTTGTTCTATGTTTATACACTACGCAGTATTCACTAAACGATTTTTAGTAAAATATATGGAGTAAAATGTTATTATTATTTCTAATAATGATTGAAGTATCATAAATTCAACTCAGTTAAATTAGTGAACAAGTTGTTTAGTTAATTATGTAGCATTTCTGTAAGATTTAAAGAATAGTATATCTTTGTTTTACTTCAAAAAATAATTATTTATTAAAATATATATATATATATACCTATGTTCATTTCATGTAAATAAAGAAACTTTCCATTTAATAATATGCGATTACTAATAATTAGTTTTGTCGAAATATTTTGCGCCCGAAGTGGAAATCCTCCATGAATCAACGCTATACGCGGCTCGTAGGCTCACGCCCACTGTTAACACAAATTTACATCAAATATATTTGGAGGAATGGCATGGACAAATGGAAAATAATGCTAGACAATATTTTGTAACATTCACCAGTGCTTTGAAGCACCCCGATATATTCTTGTTGAATATAGCCACATCCTTTTTAATTAAAATTCAATCTCAAAGGTTGTGAGCTATTATTTATCAACAAGTCACCAAAAAACAAATATCATCAAACGCTAGCGTTATTTGATTACAAATATTAATATGTGGCTATCAAATTATGTCAAATATAGAGGTTGAATCAATTATCCAGTATGATAAATCAACCAATATTTTGTAAGCTTTTAAGTAGGCTGACTCATTCCAAACCGAGAAGGAAAATCAAAATTCAACAAAATTAGTTGGATTTATAATCATATAAATAATAACGGAATGTATTTTTACTTTGCATAGGATATTAGGATTCAAACACAATTAACCAAAAATTGAATTCTATTACTATTGATATTAATAGTTCCTTATTAACTATTAAAATATTTTTCAAAAACAATTAATATAATTTAAATATAAATATTTAGTAACTCAAAAATAAATAAGTAGACTAATAGTTAAATACAGTAAACATTGCATTTTTAATTCAAATACAATTTTTTTAAAATCGTTATTAATGTTAAGGTTTTGTTAAATTGAATATTTTATCCACAAAAAATCAAGCAACAAATTTAAAACTCGTCAGTGATGTTTAAAACAATAGCTAAAAGATTTCACTAGTGACGCTTTTCTAAATAGATTGTTAAATAAAAGAATCACAGCACGAGATTTTTTAACCGAAGGGAGAGATTGTTTAAATGTTGGCCAATGTAACCGATTCCTTAAGGTAATTTTAAAAATAATTTGCATCTTGAAAAACGGGATGGTTTTTAAGATTTACGGGACATTTACTGACATGGGAAAATATACACACAAAAAAAAAACCTAGGACTGTCCCGAAAAATCAGGCTTGAATACTCACCCTATTTTATGGGAAATAAATATAGTTAATAGTTAACATGAATTCGGATTAAAAATATAAAAGTTTAGTATATTTCTTTATTTAAATGATATTTTACACCGTTATAATTATATTTACAGAATGTAGAGTCATTCTAAAAAAGAAAAAAAACATTGAGTGACTTCACACGCTCTTTTTTATACAAATGCTGATGCATTTATTTTAAACTACGTTTTATCATCGTTCTACAAGGATAGATAGGTATACTGTTTGAAGAACCCTACCTTGAGAGACAATTTAAAACTATATTAAAGACAAGTTGAACATAATAAACAGGTAATAAGTGTACTAATAAGCCTATATACATAAAGAGGTTCAAACTGAAACAGATTGGACGCAGTTTTACCGAACCAAAATAGAATGGGGGTGTCAAGCATAATAAAACCACTCTCGTTTCGCCAAAAACCAATTATATTATAAATAATTCTTGACGGATATGAGAAATAAAAGGAATAGAAAAACAACCAGAAAACCATAACGTAAATCTGACAACGTTTTAATGAAAACAGTTCGTGAGGGAGAAGTCAGTCAGTGTAATTTATATTAATTAGCCCGGTAACGCGCAAACTTCCTGGACTTGAGGTCTTAGTGCTTTACCTGTATTGTTAGCGGTAATTTCCATGCTGTCAGTCGCAATATTTCCTCCGAGCTCTTTCTACTCTCTCCCCCCCCTCTCAGTCCCTTTAACCCCCTTACCACAACCCTTACGTTTTTGTGTGCGACGTCAGAGAACAGCTTCCAGTCTCGAACGCACTCAAGAAGTCAAACGCTCAGGTATAAAATCAAACATGTCAATTGAATGGCATGATGTCGGAACGGAGGAAAGGAGTAAAGAAGAAGGACTGTAAGGTAAAACGGGGTTAATGGAAGATTGGGGATAAAGGGGAAGTAAGATATACAACAAAATCATATGTACCTGACGAGTTTGGCGCCGTCAATGTTTCCCAACGGGGTTATGACCTTAACACTGATAAAGCTCTGTTAAACCAAGAAAACATGTTTCCTAGCAGACTTATAGCTCTCCACTCTATTTCGTATAAAGAATCTGTGTTAAACACGCAACTAAATAATATTTGTGGCAAAATAATTTCATTTTGACGTGAATACGTCTTTAAATTTGCTACCATATGGGGGGCAATCTAAAAAACCTAATGATAACAAAATCGGGGGATACAGTTTGGTGTTGTAGTTTCGAATCTTTCCTCTACATCTAAAATTAAATTATACCACTGGATAGCTAAAGGATCAAAGAATTCATTACGATAAGCGAGAACAGTGACGCATCGCACGCGGTGGAGGGGGAAGCGCCGCCATTATGAGGTTATTTTGCTGCGTATCGAGATTTGCAATTAGTATAACTTTTGACTCGGAGAAGCTACGATGTTCGTTTAAGTTTAAACGTATTCACGAACAACACACGGCCGTGTCCATGACACAGCCACACCCCATTTTTTAAAATTAATTTTGCCAGTATTATTAATAGCTGTAGCTTTGTTTCACTTTATTCCCGATACATTGATCACTTTAGCCCATTCGTTCCCCTCCGATTCCTCCGTGTATTAAGGACGTTGACTATCTATGACGTAATGAAAAGTCAAGAGAGGATTTCCAATGTTAGTATAGTTACGTTTTATTCAGCGCATTTTAAATATATTATTATTATTATTATTATTATTAGGTGTTCTATCTTACAACATTTTCATTCCTTTTGTCTGTGAACTTAGACCGCCATTGCACCATGTAGCTCCCAGAGTTTTCTTCTTTCCGTCAAGTCATCCAATATTTGTATCCTCCTTCTTCCTAAGCTCCTTTTCCCCTCAACCTTGCCTTCTACAACGTCATGTAGATGACAGTTCCTCCTAAGGATGTGTCCGAATCACTTTTTTTTGCACCGAAGAATCACCTCCAAAATGGTTCTCTTCCCACCCACTATTATTAGGACTTCTTCATTTGTCACCCTGTATGTCTACCTGATCTTCTCAAGTAGCACATTTCAAAGTTCTCCAAGTATTTATTTTCCATCTTCATAAAAGTCCAAATTTCTGCTACATACAGTGCATTGCTCCAAATGTAAGCAATTTATCAGTTTCTTCCTCAGTTCCAAATTCAACTTGAATATATTCTTGCTGAAAGCTCCCTTGGTCATGGCAATCCTCGATTCGAATTTCTTGGTGCAGTAGGCATCCTTTATAAGTAGACCTTCCAGGAACTTGAACTGATCTATGTTTTCCAACTTCTGGTTTCCAATTTTGATTTTCAGTTGTTCTTCATTTTTTTTAAAATCACCATCATTTTTTACTTTTAAATGTTGATCTTCATGCCATATTTTCTCCATATCTTCACCAGCCAGTCCATCTTTCCTTCAACTCTTTTTTATTTTTGGATAGCAATGCTGGATCATCTTCCTATTTTATTGTGTTGATGACGCGGCCTCCTATCCTGAAATTTTCACATCCTTCCAGAGCTTCTCTGGCCAGCCACTCTCTATATAAGTTGAACAGATTTGGTGACAAACAGCATTCCTGCTTCATTCCTCTTCCTCTATCTACATTGTTGGTACTCCATCATTCAGCCTCGCTGTCCCAGACACAGGTTTGCAATCAGCCTTCTGTCCCTCCAGTTGATGCCGATCTTCTTGAGTATTTCAATCAGTTTCATCCTTTTCATTCTATCGAACGCCTTTTGCCAGTCGATGAAGCCAATGTAAACCTCTTCCTTGACTTCCACCACTCTCTCTCTCTCTCTCTGAACTTATTCTCAGCATACCTATGGCAGCTATGGTTCTTTTTCAGAATCCAAATAGTCTTATTCCTTCACACTTTATATTTTCTGTTCCAGTCGCCTGTTGAGTATTATTACCATGATCTTCTCCACATGAGAGTTGAGGCTGATGGTCCTGTGGTCATCACATTTTTTGGCTTGTTTGTTCTTTTTTAGAGCCACCATGGTTACATATAGAAAGTCCTTGGGCCATTCTCCCGTTTCGTGTATATATATATAATATTGAAACAAAAACCACACATTCTTAAATAATTCTAAGAACAGTCTTTCAGTGCCACAAATTTATTTTTTGGTCTTTAAGTAGTTTTTATTGTAAAAGTATTAAAATATATATAAAACTTAGGTTATTTGATCAATCCACTAAAATGTGAATTAGGAATCTTCCTGACAGAATGTAAATTAAAAAAGTCCACGGAAGAATATTTTTATATAGAATAGGAAACAATAATAGATATGATTTTAAAATACAAGTCAATGTTGTCTAGGCGCATATAGAAGAGCGAGTGTTTATATTCGTCAGCAGAAGAGGGGAAGTACTTTCATAAAGAATATATATAGACCTCTAACTGATAAATTTTCTCTTTCTCTATGTCGTACATTGGCATCTAAGTTTGATATTGATTTGAGTGATTAGGTGCATCAAGTTAAAATGCAGCCCACTTTACAAAAGATCTTAAAAATCCCCAAGTAAGCCAGGGGCTCCCAAAATTTTTAGATGGAAGGAGCCCTTGCACTAGAAAATTAAAAGGTTGGAGCCCTCAAAATTTGTATACACTAATATTATTAACATTCTTTAGTGACAGTTAAATTTCTATAATTAGTATAAAAGTTTAAATCAAACAGAAAACATCAGATGTTTTGGCTGCGCCTTTAGCAAAATTTCCTTTATTCATATTTGCAAAAAAATTGACTATGCTAATAGTTACTGATGTTATTTTATAGTGTGGAAAAAGAGTAAAGAATATTCTGGAATTGACTCACGCAGCTTGTGAAAGAGTAAAGAATATTCTGGAATTGACTCACGCAGCTTGTGAAAGAGTAAATAATATTCTGGAATTTACTCACGTAGCTTGTGAAAGAGTAAAGAATTTTCTGGAATTGACTCACGCAGCTTGTGAAAGGTAAAGAATATTCTGGAATTGGCTCACGCAGCTTGTGAAAGAGTAAAGAATATTCTGGGATTGACTCACGTAGCTTGTGAAAGAGTAAAGAATATTCTGGAATTGACTCACGCAGCTTGTGAAAGAGTAAAGAATATTCTGGAATTGACTCACGTAGCTTGTGAAAGAATAAAGGATATTTTGAAATTGACTCACGTAGCTTGTGAAAGAGTAAAGAATATTCTGGGATTGACTCACGTAGCTTGTGAAAGAGTAAATAATATTCTGGAATTGACTCACGTAGCTTGTGAAAGAGTAAAGAATATTCTTGAATTGACTCACGTAGCTTGTGAAAGAATAAACAATATTCTTAAATTGATTCACGTAGCTTGTGAAAGAATAAATAATATTCTGGAATTGACTCACGTAGCTTGTGATAACTATAGCATGCCCCAAGAGTCCCGCGGAGCACAATTTTAAAAATGCTGAAGTAGACAAAGTCGTTAAAGTACACTATTCAAAACCGTCCTATGCTTCCATGTCAACAGAACAAACAACATATTTTTTGAACTAATTAATGTTTATTAAATATGTATTTATTTCACTTTATCTGGTACAAACAATTTTAATATAAAGTAAAAAATATCTCAATAAAATAATTTCAAGTTTTTCGAAATAAGGACGAAGGGGTGGGGTGGAGAAGACATAACCAGATGATGTTTTAGAAATTCATTTATTCATGAAAGATTGTATTGTCCTCAAAAAGTTTTTCTGTTTTTCTTGTGGTATTTTTTTTCAAATGGCCTTGCTACTTTATTTTCTTTAGTAAAGAATCTCAATTTAACCCGAAGCTGTTATCAAATTCCTTAGAACTTCCAGGAAGGTAAAGCTGTTTGAGCATGACTCAATACACTCCAACAATCTTGCAATAGTAGTACCGCCCCTCCGTCTTTTCATTTAGAACCGCTTTACACTTTCATGGAGAACTAGGTTTGGGGGGAGGAAAAAAAAAAGAAGTTTTAAATCTCTTTTCAAACAAAGTTTAGTCTGTAGGGATCTTCAAAGGGAAGCAATTCCAGTTTCCAAAAGGTAAAGAACTTAAAATTTAAATTAGAATATTATCTAATACAACATGTTTGCAGAGAAATGCTAGTCATTTTTAAGTTCAATTTCAGTATTTAAAATTTTTTTTGAATACATTAATAAGAGTAAGAACGTGTTTCTAAATAATTAACCGTTCAGCTTTATCACCAACTAAAGAGACTTAAGTTTAACTCTGTCCTTTACTGACATTTGAAAAGTTACTAAGCGCCTCATCCGTTTCGGTGGCTAGATAGTCTAAGCCACAACTCTCGCAATAGAATAGATTTCTGAAGATGGGGAGATCTGGGTTCGATCCCAGTCGGGTGCACTGAGAGTGGATTTCTACTCTCCCTCCGTTCAAATGCGGGTACACTTCCTCTAAATTAAACCTTTAAAACCCTTAACATATTAGTAATTAGTGTAATACCCGAACGGGTATTAAGAAGTGGTTCTAAACGCCTCACAAATATGTGGAACAGTATTGTGTTAGCTTTTTAGCTGTCACAAATAGTCAAAGGTAGCACTAATTATAGTACTAATTTTATAGGAATAGACCTTTAGAAAATGCAAACATGTATTTAGGCAGCCAACATTGATTAATTAATTAGTTAATTTAGCACCACGTCTTACTACACGTTCGGGTTACACGCTCAAGTATTAATTAAGCTAATGGGTTAGGAATTGGGAAGGTTGAATTTATAGGAAGTGGACCCACATTTGCGTGGAGGGAGAGCCATCTAGGACCCCCCACCCCCCAGTTCACCCGACCGAGATGCTAACCTTGATCTCCCCATCCTCGGCAGCCTAGCTCAACATGAAACTAGCGCGTTAGCCAACTACGCCACCGAGGCGGATCAGCCAACATTGATAACATTTTATCAGTTCTTTAGTGTTTTTATAGGTATTGCTAATATCTATTTAAAATGACATCTGTCGAACTTTCACAAGAAGCAGTCTTGGACGAGTGGTGAAGGTGTCTGACTCGAAACTAAGTTCCCTCTGGGAGCGTAGCTACGAATCCTACCGACTGTGAACATTTTTTATTCGCTTCGATTACCGCATGATCTAAGGCAGTAGTGGTAGTAGTGGTACCTCTATCATAAAGGGCCCTTCCAACAAAAATTGGATGTGGGTCTACGTTTTTATTATTAATATCTCTAATATATTATTTCAACTACCATTTAGGAAATAGACCTCATCTTGTGTATAATATACAGTATATCTTATCATTTAACAAATGTATCGTCAAAGCTAGGCATGGGTTAGCGTGATTGATTTTGATATGGGAGGTCTGGGTTTATACATTTGTTAGGTACTCTTTGGGGAGTAATTGTAAAGAATAATATTTTTCATTCTCTCTTTAAGGATTTTGTAATTCCCATAAAACTTAACTTGTTTAGCTATCATATTATTATTATTGCAACTTTATGTTATACTAAAAACTAATCAAACAAAAAAATTAATATATTATAATTTAATATCTAACATTACATGGTGTCTAAATTTAAAAACAAAAATCAGAGGGACGAACTGAGGGGAGATGTTTAGGGGATTCAAATACCTACCAAAATTAGTAAAAAAATGCATTATTTTGTATTTTATCTTCAATGCCAAAGTTAGTAGCTTATTTTATTTTATATTTTTAGCACCGTGTCTTACTACCTATCCGTTTGGGTCCTACGTATTTTAACTAATCCCGCTGATGTGTTTGGGATGAGAAAGATCAAATTTAGAGTAAATATACACGCATTAGCGTGGAGGTAGGGTGGAAAACAGTTTAGTAAAAAATCATTCTTAGTATACTCGGCCGGGATTTGAACCTCTATCTTTCCGTCATCGTCAATGCAGTCTATTGCGAGAGTGGCGCCTTAGACCATGTAAATACTTACAAAAAATAATTTTAATATCACAATAAAATTTTACCAATGTTGTCCGCAAAACCATATAGTTTGCAATTTATGAACGGTCCTTTTTATGAAAATCGGTCTGTACTAATATCATTATACCCGTTCGGTTTATACGATTATCTACTAATTACGCCAATGATTTTAGGGATGATAAAGGTTATATTTATATCAAATGTACCTGCATTTTCGTGGAGGGAAAGTGGAAAACCATTTAGGGAAAAAAACTCACCCTCAGTACACCCAACCGAGATTAGAACCTCGATATCCCCGTCATCGGCAGTATAATTTAACACGATAGTAGCGCGTTAAACCACGCGGCCACCGAACTGGGTT
>CABFWB010000254.1:273320-288139 GCA_902151455.1 Timema bartmani
AAGAAAGAAAAGGTTAAAATTTTTTTTTTTTTTAAAAAAGGTGTTTTATTTTATGGTACTGTGCCCATACTGGACTTATCATTGATTCCAGTTTTAGAAGATATAAAATATAAATGTAGAGCTACCAACATTGACAAAAACTCACTATATTTGTATTAAAGCTGTAAAAAAAAATGAATACCGTCTGACTAAAAATAAAACACACGATTTGGCGTATGAATACATAAAGTATATCAAATCACATTTCAAAATTTTAAATAAGGTTGTCTCTATAATGTCTCGACCACAGTAATATCACTATAGGAAGGACCTTTAACAAAGTAAGACTTTTATTTTTGCTGTCAAAACCTTATTTTCCTATTTTTGTGGTGGAAAATCACCAGCTATGAAATGTAAAACACTTTGAATAGTTAGGAAGTTTAAGAGTGATTGCAACAGACACGCAGCGTACATGGGAGATAAAGCCAATGGCCAAGCCTGCTTTCAGCAAGAAGAGGTTGTTACTGACTAGCATATAACATCCTTAACAAGGTTTCTTCGGACAGGTTGATAAGTCGTTACGTTGCCCTGAAAAGGGTACTTCCTCCAGTTATTATTAAGATAATTTATTTTTATCCTGGCACCTCTGACAAGACGTGTATTAATCACAACTTGTGAATGTGAGGAATGCCAGGCCTCCACCGTGGTTCGGATTCCACGAAGCGTAAGTGCGTATAACCCGAACGGGTAGTAAGACGCGGTGCTAATAATAATAATAATAATAATAATAATATTTTTATTCCTTCAAGGAAGTAACAATCAATATTTTTTTTCTTTGATACGCTTTACAAAATTTTCAAATAAGAAAAAAAAAACTTTCGTGACGCATCAAAAATTAGCTCACGCTCCACCAGCGATTCGCGGTCCACGTTTGGGAACCGCTGTGTCTGTATCTTTGTCTCTCGACACCTCTCAGCGCTGGAGGGGAAGGGGGAGAAGCCACGTGACGTCCTGAGAAGTTTCTTAGTGGAAACCTGAATGTTTAAAAACCTCAGCGCTACCCACTCCTTCCCTTACATCCTGGACATTCTTCCACCTCCTGAAAAACTACAGGCTCTTCTCTTTTACTCCTTACCTTCCATTCCGATACTCTCTCATCTCTCAGTTTTACCTCTTCTCAAAGTCGAACTATTAAACGATAAAACCCGCCTCGGAAGCCTCTTGATCTGACGCGCTACTCTCGCAGTAGACTAGACTGCCGATGACAGGGAGATCTAGGTCTCGAATCTCGGTCGGGTGAACTGAGGGTGGTTTTCGACTCTCTTTCCGCACAAATCCTATAAATATAGCCTTCCTAATCCCTAACGCATTAGCGTGATTAGTACCTAAGCGTATAACCCAAACCCGTGGTGTTAAAAAATAAAACACAGTACGACACAATCCTACATATACTCCATTCACGGTAGGAATTACTCTCTGAAAGGTATTTTTTCCTACCAAAATCCTACTATATAATAGCCTTATGGTAGGGAAAAAGGCCTTTCAGAAAACAATTCCTACGCTGAACAGACTTACGTTCTCACTATCGTTTATAATTTGAAATATTTTCACAGATACTTACTCAACTTACACTATTGATCTAAAGATAAATAATAATAATAATTTTAAATAAATATAGCGTAGCTTTCAGTAAAAGCATCCCTCAATGCACTCACTCAAGGTCGAATCCTGGCCTCCCAGGTTAGTGCCAGTAGTGTCAAGCACTACACCAACCATGCGGTAATTTACATGTAAACCAACATTTAAAAATTGATTATATTAACTGTAAAATATTTATATTATACTGACAATAAATATAATTTTGAAGAATGTCGCTTTCAATTTCAAAAATAAATGACAAACTTAATTATTTATTAGACAATTTATTTTTCATTCCTTAGCTACATATTTATATTAATTTTTTTAACATAGCCATTCCCACTTTTTGAAACTAGGTCAGTAAAATACTAATCGTCCCACCCCTGCCCTAATAAAGTGAAAAAAAGCAATTACAACGAAATTGTATTCGTTATTAAACCAAGCATAAAAATAGTGTTAAAGTAACCGGTGGATACATTTGTATAAGAAAGAATTTTTACTACAAATTATACTTTATTTTATAATTTTGTTAATATTAAATTTAAGTAAAGCTCATAATTGAGAATTAATTTTTGTTTCATTCATACCTTCCGTTAGTTTAATGACGTCACAAATAACTACGTTTCATATATGAAAAGAAAATAAGAAATGTTTGGACAAGGAGATTGAGTGATAAATTGAATGAAAATGAAAAATAAACACCGAAATGTAGTTTTTTTTTTAAAGGTGGAAGCACCCTGGATACACAATGGATACTAAACATGAAGTTGAGCAGGGTTCACCACCATCTTTGTTGAAGTGATGTAAGAGTAGGAATCACAATAATTACAGCGTTCATTTGATTTGTTTAGTGACACGTGTCCTATTTTCCATACAAAGCTTGCAATGGCTCTAAATAAGCTTAGAGCACAGGAGGAAATTATAACGAAATTTGCCTGGAGAGAGAGGATGAAACCGATATATGAGGGAATCTAATGGTCTAACTCGCAATAAACCAGAATGACAATGACGATGAGATCGGGGTTCGAATCCCAGTAGGGTGTACTGAAGGTGTTATTTTTTCCTAAATGGCTTACCACACTCCTTTCCCGCAAATGAAGGTACATTTGCTTTAAATTCCATCTTCCTCATTCTTATCGAATTAGTGTATATAAATAAGAAGATAGCCCGGTTGGATAGTGAGGCGCGATTCGTGCTAACAAACTAATCTTAAGAAACAGGAGGAAAGTGAATTTCGAAATATTATAATACATAATTAAATAAAGTACATCAGTATTATCCTGGAGAGAGGATGTTAAATGATTTTATGAGAAAGATATTCACTGATTGTACGCACTAACAGTCCCCGTTACAAACGTCACAAACCAGTTTGTGCGTCTCTAGCACCTGTGAACACACTTAATTATAAATATGTTATTATTACCTAGAAATAATCGAAAAAATACATACTTTAGTAAATAAGCAATTTTAATAACGATACTTAGGTAAATTGAGCCGGAATAAATGTTATAAATAGCAAACAAAGTGATACACTAACCTCATTTTATATTAAATTTAAAAATATTGATTAAAAATTGACCAAACTACATTTTCAATTGATACATTTAATTTTAATATTGTGTTACTTTCTATATAATCAATAAAATACAAGGTTTTAAAATATTTACCTACATAATATATATATTTTATCACCTCGACTTACTATCCATTCGGGTTATTCGCTTATGTACAAATTACGCTAGTGGTTTGGGGATTTGGAAGGCGATATTTAGAGGGAGTATACCCATATTTGCGTGGAGGGAGAGTGGAAAATCAATTTGGATTCAACCATCTTCAGTACACCCGACTGAGATTCGAACCTCAATCTCCCCGTCATCAGCAGTCTAGTCTACTGTGAGAGTAGCGCTTTAGACCACGCGGCCACCGAAGCGGGTAATATTTAATCAACTATCAATGTTGTTTAGACGTAATTAATATATTAAGACCACAGTTCAGGATCGAACTCCAATCTCTAGCATAAAAAAAACACAAAAACCATTCTTTTCTCCAGGAATGAATAATGACGTACAGAGTAGTTGATTGTCCTCTTGTAGACAAAAGGAAAGGGGTGCAGAGGGTTTCGTGGTCAAAGGACGGGGGATGAACACAAATTACAGGTCCTCTGGGGGGGATACAGACGGTCTGACAGACCCGCACGGTTGATTACAGACCACCGAGCGATACTTCCGACAGCAGACTTCCAGGATCGCCTTCATCATCCCAATTACATGGATCCAGGTCGTTAGAAGGGCAGAGGGATGAAATAAAATATTTTAACAGCACAACGAAAGTGTCTGTGTCACTACAGAATAATTACAACAATTTCATGCAGGGGAGGGGTGGATTTTTTTATTTTTTACTAGGGAGGAATTGTTTGCAGGAGATTGATTTTTTTCTCTCTCTTTATTTTGTGTTTGTGGGGTTTTAAGGTACAGACAAATTGTTAGCATTTGTTCTACTTATTTAACATTAAATAGGCCTAGAGTCATATTTTTTTTTAAATAACAGCTTCAGTGGTTGCATGGTCTAAAGCGTCACTCTCGCAATAGATTGGACCACCCATGACAGGAAGATCGGAGTTCAAATTCCGGTCAGATCTACTGTGGGTGACTTGTCCTGCGTTATTTCCCAATATTTTTTTTCCATGCAAATACGGGTACACTTCCTCTAAATTTAACCTTACTTATCCTTAACATATTAGTGTAACTATCACATAAACGTTTAACCCGAACGGGTAGTAAGACGCGGTGCTAAAAAGATAAACAAATAAATACATGATGAAAAATTATATCTGGACATGGGAATCGAACCTAGGAATTTGAGATTTTTATCACACTAAAAAGAGTCCTAAGCTAAATTCTCGTTTCAAGCTGTAATTTTTTTCCAGCTTTTTAAGGCTTAGGAAGGTTATATTCAGAGGAAGTTAACCCGCATTTGCATGAAGAGAGAGTGGAGAACCATTTGGGGGGAAAAACACCCTCAATACACCCGACTGAGATTCAAACCCCACTCTCTCCGTCATCGGCAGTCCAGTCCAGCACGAGAGTAGCGCGTTAGACCACGTGTCAACCGAAGTGGGTGTTTTATATGTTTACCAACTCAAACTAAACGTGGGCGCCCGAACCACAGTTTAGTAACCGATTAACTTTGAACCAAGTTTCTCCAATGCTTTATAGAGGGCGAGTGGAACTTAGGTTGGTAACATTGGGAAAAAAAGGGGGGGGGGGGATTTCAGGACCTGGAGAGGCCAATATTTAAAGGGTGTTTCTGCTACATAACTTAAAGTTTGCAGCGAGCGCGCTAGTCTCAGCAGCTTTAGTCTTATACAATATTGGCACAAGACTTTGCTCCATATATTACCAGGTGCTCTAAGCCCCTCCCCCCTCAACCACATTCGTTCAAGAGTTTAGGATCCTTAGGACAGGTTAGACTTATGGAGAGGTAAGGACGACATACGACGAGAGTTCAGGAAATCAATAGACTAATATTTCACAACTGAAACTGGTAATAGTCTTATCTTATGCTGGTAGCAGAATATTATTAAAATTAAAATTATTATTATTGTCAACTAGTAATAATTATTATGATCAGAGTTGAGTTTTTTTTCTAAGCAAGAGGTCTAGAAAATTAATCAACCCTTTTCTCTACCCTTTATTTTTTAGCCACCGCGTTCTACTACCCGTCCGGGTTGTACGTATATGTGTTTAGGAATTAGGAAAGTTGAGTTTTAGAGTAAGTGTACCCAAATTTGCATGTAAGGAGAGTAGAAAACCATCCTCAGTTCACCCGACCGGGATTCGAACCCCAATCTCTCCGTCATCGGCAGTTTAGTCTAATGTGAGATTGAATCCTCAGACTACGCGGACACCAAAGCAGGTATCACTGGAGTTAAATGGGGCTCTCAAAAAGCCTGGTTTGAAATAGTTACTAAAGTTAGGTATTAGCAGTGGACAAGAGCACCCATGTTAGTTTTTCAAATGGGGGGAGGGTGGATTGGAGTCTCATCTACCTGGGGCCCTTCCCCCTCCTAGATTTTTTTTTTAATTTAACCTTGTGGGAGACTTCTGCTCCTGAGTATAATTTTTAGCTATGAAATTCACAAGCTAATTTTAGCAAAAAAACAACTGAAAATTAACAAAAAACAAAGGTGACCTGTTGGTCTAGGGCTAAGGTGTCAGACTTCTGTTTTGGGGGTCCGGAGTTCAATCCTCGGTCCCACCACAGATTTATCTGATTGCCAAACCCTTCCTTCACCTCTGACAAGATGTGTATTAATCACAACTTGTGAATGTGTGGAATGCCAGGCCTCCACCGTGGTTCGGATTCCACGTTAAACTGTAGGTCCTCCATTTCATCTCACAATCACCCTACCATCACATATTAGCGTAAGTGCGTACAAACCGAATGGGTAGTAAGACGCGGTGCTAATAATAATAATAATAATAATAATAATAGTAATAATAATAATAATAATAATAATAACAACAACAAACAAAATTAAGTTTTTAGCTGAGACCATTGAGAAGAAACATTATATTTTTCACAAGTTTATGAACAAAATCTAATGAAAAGGAATATGTTGAAGAGGAAATGGGAGAAAGTCATTTTATTATTTTTATCTCTTAGCTCAGATATTGATTATTCAAATTTGTAAATAGCTAACCGTTGAAAAATATCAAATACCTACACAATTTTAATTTTTTCATAAAAATTAACAAAGGAAAAAAAAGTAAATATTGCAGAGTGATAAGAGGGGATTTAAGCCCCCTTATCACCCATTTATAGGTGCCCATGTCCGTGGGGGAAGATGAACTCTTAATGTAAATATGCGGATAGCCCTGATAGCTAGAGATAGGGTAAAATAGCATTAATTTTCAGTTTTTTTAGCATTAATTATTGGAAATTTAGCGTTTTGTGGTATAATTTAGCATTTTGTAGCAAAATAGGTAAAAATGTATTTCGTCAATGTTTTTAGGGCCTATACAAAGGATTTATGATAAAAGCAACGACTAACGGAAAGTGGCGATTAGCCGGATGGGCTGTGGAAGGCACAGGATGCAAGTAAAACCCGAGCTGAAGCACACAGACGAGTGAAACTCAATGATTTTTTAATCACTTATTTCCGCTGAAAAACATCGTTTTATAGAAATTCTCAGCATTTTATTTAAATGCACAGCATTTTCAGGGAATTCGCGTCTATTTCGCTAAATAGAATAATTTCGCTAAAATACTCTCAAAATCACGTTTTTCGCGTTAATTCGGGAAATAAAAATCGCTTTAAACACTTTCAAATGCCATGAAACGCAAAGAAAACTTATAAATACCCTACTTGCGACCCTTTTTTTTCTTTTCGCTTTTTTCGCAAAAGCGAATTTACCCTATCTCTACTGATAGCTAGTAAGAAGCGGTGCTCAACACAAAACTTTGAAACAACTAACAATAACTAATAATCTAAGTAAAGTACAACATAGCACTCGATTCTGCTGTGGGTGTAAAGAGCACCCATGGTACGGTAGATGGAGACCAGCCTTCCGACTAACGTACTAACACATTCCCACACGCTTCCGGTGTTATTAAGATCTCCGGATATACAGAGCACATATTACTTATTTTGCAGAGAGTGCTCGCATCCTGTAGCTATTACCAACCTCCCCTCCCCTCCCCTGACTTCCCCATCTCAGGGAAACATTCAACAACCTGCACTCCGTCTATTATGTAACAGCCATCATGCCCTTCTGCATCACACGGACGTTTATCATCTCCTGCTTTCCTCCAACAACCTATTAGCTCATCCTTTATTTCTCCTTTCTTTATCTACATCCCTTATATTCATCTCACTTTAACTCTTTCTTAATATATTACTCTATCTTTTTTATCCCTCCATTCTTTTTTATCTTTCTTCTCGATCCTTTTTATTTCTCTTCATCCCTCCTATCTATCGCTTTTTATTTATATCTATCTCTCTGTATCACTCCTTTCTATTCTTTTTTATCTCTCCTCTCTACATTTCTCTGTTTATCTTTATCTCTAGCTCATCTCTCTCTATATCTCTCGTCTATCCACATGTCTCTGTTTCTCTCTATATTTCTCTTTCTCTATCTAATATCCTTGCATTCATCCCCCTATCTATTTCGACATTCCCCTCCCTTCTTTCTCTCTCAATCCTTCTATTTCACCTCCCACATGTCTCAGATTTCTAGTCACGCTTTCTCACTTCCTCCCCCCCACGCGAGCTCTCTTTTATTATTTCAACTTTCAACTTTGATCTCTAATTGACTTTCGTGCTCTTTCCTTGACTTTCTTTTCGTGTGAATTTTACTGATTTTGTTTTATCAAGACATGTAGTTCACATGTGAGTCATTAGCACCCGGGACTTCCTAGCTATGACGGGCCCAGAAATACTAGATAATTATTTCTGTCACCACTTGACGGATCCAGTAAGGTTTGAACCAGGTACTCTCTAAGTTTATGGGTAACTGTTTCAGGATTAGTAGACAAATTATAATTTTATAATATTTGTTTTAGTACCACGTTCTACTACCCGTTCGGGTTATTCACTTATATACTAAAAACACTAATGTGTTAGGGATGAGGAAGGTTGAATTTAAAGGAACTGTATTGGCATTTTCTTGGAGGGAGAGTGATAAACTATTTATGAAAAACATTCCCCCCACACCCAACCAAGACTCGAACTAATCTCCCCATCATCAGTGTTCCAGTCTCTTGTGAGAGTGACGCCTTGGACCATTCGACTACCGAAGGGGGACTTATTATTTAATATAAATTGTAACTAATATTTTAGGGTAACATGAGCCTAACTTCCCGATCGGGTCATTCCCAACTTAGCACTTATTAAAGACTCAAAAGTAATTTGGCAACTTTTTTTAAGAAAATTCCCCTGAATTAATCTGGAAAAAGAATGGAAAAACCTTGAATGTGTAATAAAACAGCCTAGCGGAGATCCGAAACCTTGCATTCCCAAGTCACAGTCTTGATGGATAACACTGAGTTATACTTTGATTCTGATAAGAAGAACCATCTGTAAGACCTAGGATTCTGATAAGAAGAACCATCTGGAAGGTCTACAAATATTCAAGAACTGTTGAGATTACTATGTGAAGAAAATTAAACTACTGAAGCAATATTTAATTTTTATTTTGGCCAAAAAAAAAGTTAAACTTATTTGCTATAAAAACAGTAAAAAATACGGATCATAGCTTGCATTTATTTTCAGTTAAAACACACCCCGTATAACTCAGGTAATCATCTACATTTTCTTTTGTTGCCTCCCCTTAGGTTTTTATTCCTTTTAGTTTTCTTGCAAAGCCTTCTTCCCTATGCTTTGCTGAACTTGGAGCAGAGTTTAGTCTCTTACCACCCCCTACCACTTCTCTTCCCCCCTTCAGATCCTTTCTTAGGTGACTCTACATAGTAGCAACGGCAGGTGGGACCCCAGGGAACAGTTCCAAGACATTTTAGTTGCCTTCACGAAATCTTCAAGATTCCGCTTGGCTTTAGTCACTGCGCAGTGATATAAACTCGCCACATAGTTCACTTTACACAATGTTCATAATGTTCTTCGTGAAGAAGTTAAAGACGGCTACTGGTTGCCAACTTGTGAACACAATATCTTACAGCTGGTAAAATTCAGCATCTCAAACAATAGAATAGACAAGAAAAACATTTAAATTAAAAATAATTACTTTTAGAGAGAGTGTCAAGGTCATTTTTTAAAATGTGAAGTGAAATTGAAGCGAGGCTTGAAACATAAGAAGCGAAGTTGAAGATTAGGTTTAAAAAAACACATTTGTTGGTTGTTGTTTTCGCCCCTTGTACGCTTCGTTTAATCTGTATGCTAGCAAGATCACCTTAAATTAGTTCAAAATGGTACACCTTATAAGATAAGTATACTATCTAAATTGAAAAATTATACCCGGAGACATGGGAATCGAGCACGAGACCTTTTGGCTTAGTATGCCCATGCGTACGCAAAATATTAAGGAAGAATGACGCTGCGGACGGGACAACGCCTCGGTTGGCTCAGTGGTAGTTGGCGTACTAAGCCAAATGTTCCGGTTTCGATTCCTGTGTCCAGTTGTCATTTTTTAAATTTATCTAATATGATCTTTTAAATGCAGCTATAATCGCAATTAACAACTATGATAGCTTCGCTATTTAATACTTTAGAATAAAATATGGACATAGTGTAATCCATAAGGTAAGGAGGCTGCTACCTTTGAGACAGTCCATAATCCATTTTGAATAATAAACCAAAGGCCTTAATAATCTATAATAAACGTCTGAATCCAAAATTCCCTTGTAAATTCGTCATGGATATAGATTGAATTTCAAGCAAGGAATAAATCATAACTAAAATGTTTTGCATCTTATTTTCTTTTCTACAAACCAGTGACCCGTAATTTCATGGTATTATAGCTTTGCATTTATTTTTATTTTGAACAAAAAAATGTTGGTGATTTTTTTATCACTGCATCCTACTACCAGTTCAGGTTATACATATATTTAAAAAAACGGTGCACACGGATTGCGGAACAACTCTTCAGATTGGTATTACTCTTACATGAACTGTGGAGCCAAAATTATATTCACAATGACTTTGTTCAAAATATAACCTTTAGGTTAGGTTAGGTTAAATTAGGCTTGGTTAGGTTAGGTTAGGTTACTGTTTAGGAGTTGAATGTTACTACACGTTGTTCTGCAATTCGTGTGAACCGTCTGACAGGTATACTTCACTCCGCAATTCGAGTGGACCCTAAATGAATGTCTGCTTCAGGTATACCTTATTCCGCAAAACGAATGCGCCCGAAAAAATACTTTATTGGTGTAGGGATGAATAAGGAATTATTCTAGAGGTAATCTACCCGCATTTGCGTGGAAGGAGAGTGGGAAACCATTTAGAAAAACCACCCTCAGTAGGCCAAACCATGATTCAAACTACGATCTCTCAATCATAAGCAGGCAAGTCTAACCCGAGAGTGACGCCTTAGACCACTTGGCCACCGAAGCGGGTTTGGCGATATTGAATTTAATATATTTTTCTTACCAACTTGTTCTCCATACTTTTTCATATGTGATTTTAACACTAGTTGGCGTCAAAAACGATTTAAAAAATTATTATATTTGGTTAAAATATGTCATATTTAGTGAGGCATTTCAATTCTGTTTTTAATGTGTCGAATTTTTCTTCTACCTTGGAAATGTTTCGAGGATACGAAAGTGATTGTGGATTAGGAGTCGAAGAATATTTTTACTTTCGATTTCGATATTTCACAGCTTCACACGCGCCAATTAACTATACAGCTAGATGATATACAGAGTATACCGTAACATTTGGGTCACACTTCAGGGGTGAGCAGGCGACATAAAAACAATGGGAAAAAGTTCATAAAAATATGTTCCCGATTTGACCATGTTTACGAATTACAGTCAATAACTTTAAAAAGTTATAAAAATAATCATTACACATAAATAATTATTTTAATTTGGTATAACATGCTTATTATTTTGCTACCTATAATGAAATGGTTAAAACGTCATCAGCATATTTAATAACATAGTTTTATGACATAATAATAATAGTAATAATAAGAGAGAGGAATTCACAAAACATGCGCACAGTTTTTTTTCTTTTCTATTACTATCTGTTAGTTTCTTCGTCACACTAACTGTGGCCTCTAAAATTAGCACCATATTACCTCCCTCTTTTTCTACTTTAAGATCAATTCAAAGTTGATAACGTATTTATTTATTTACCTGCACCCAAAATTTCGTTAAAAATGTCTCCTAACCTCTAAACTTTATACATCTCGTGTATTACTTCCTATCGCGGATGTTGGAAGCTGTTCCTTTGCATATCCCGTCCTCCCCCTTAGGTCGACCGTAGTTTCTTATCTCGGTTGTCAGGTGTCCCCCAGGGACCAATGTATGGGGGACCTCATTCCCCCCTCCATACAATCTCCGAGTCTCCACACAGTACCACCGCCTTAGTTCTCCGCCACCCGCTCGCCAAGTCTGCTGAGTTAGCTCATCTCTATGAAAGGTGAGGTCGGGAACTACGCCATCTTACAAATGGCAAGAACATTACTGTGTACTCCCCGGGGTGAGAATTTGATACTTCTAAAAAAAAAAAGTTTCCCAAAACTGAACATTGTAGCTTCGAAACTTTACAAAGGTCCCCTTTTTTACTGCCCTTCCAAGACATATTTAAAATATACATTGATTATGGATGAGAGGGGGTAGAATTTAAAGGGCGTGTGCCCTCATTTGCGTCTTGGGAGGGGATTATGTATATATATATATATATATTTGTTTACACCGCGTATTTACTACCCGTCTGGTATACTGTATCTGAATTTAACTACGCTGGAGTGTTAGGGACGAGGAAAGTTAAATTAACAAGTAGAAAGAGATTGGTAAGCCCTTTGAGAAAAAACAAACTAGGTTTACCCAGATAGAATTCGAACCCCAGCCTCCACGTCAATAGAAAACTTGACTATACGAGCTTGACGTTTAGTCCACGTGGGCCACCGATGATAAACATTGAATAGCACACCAATTAGATAAAATGTCGTAATTTGTATGCATCTAAAATACCAAATTTAGGAACAAAATTTAATTTTTTTTAGTATCGCCTATAGTATACATTAACTACTGTAGTTATCAACGCTAAGAATACCTGCATCGCTAGTCCACATGGTTTCAAATTATTCGTGACTGTAGTGACAGAGAGAGCGGGGTTCGAATCCCAGTAGGGTGTACTCTAAGGTTTTTTTTTCTCTAAATGGTTTCCCACTCTACTTCCACTAAAATTCGGGTACATATCCTCTATTTAATTTATTATAGTTATTAAAAGTGTACTTTCTGAATATACTGATTATATCAGAACATGACTTACAAACTAACTTAAATCTAGAACAAACACAACACCCGGCCGGTTAATTCATCACTGGGAAAAGAGGATACTCACATTTCACCTATGATAAACTTTTTCGGCCATGCCAGGAATCAAACTCGGGACCCCTTAGCTCAGTAGACAGACACGCTACTGACTGAGCTAAAATGTGAAACCCATTTGCTCTAAAATTATACCTTTCACATTAAAGTAATTAGAATATATTCGAGCCTTTCTTCGGTGGTAGGATGGTCTAAGGCGTTACTTTCACAAGAAACTGGGATGGGGAGATCAGGGTTCGAATCTCAGTAGGGTGTATTGAGGGTGGTTTTATTTCCTAAATGATTCCCCCCTTTACCTCAATGCAAATTAGGGTACACTTCCTCTTAACCAAACCTCCCTTATCCCTAAAACATTTGAGTAATGTGAGACGCGGTGGAAAAACTTCCACCAAAAGAAACAAAACTTTTTAAAAATAAGTGTAGAGATATGGTTGGTACTGCCAACGTTTGCATCCTATCACCAAACATGTAATTTCACCAAGAAGGAAACTACCAACTTTGTTCGGAAGAACTTCCCGTCCCTGACGAAACTCTGTGAATAGTTTGTCGCGGAGTTTCCAAAGGTCTTCTCCCCCTTTTTTTTTTATAGTGTAAAAATAAAAAAAACTACCACTCCCCCTCTTAAAGAGTGAGATTCTTTTAGATATATTTTTTTCTAAACGAATTCAAACCCCCCTCACTCGCCCCCGCTACATTTCCCCCAACGGACTGTCAGAGAAACATTGCTTCGTTTCTCTCTCTCTCTCTCTCTCTGTGTCGTCGTTGAGGAAGGGAAGGTATGCAAGTTTTATTATGTTAGGTTGATGTGAGTGCAGGGGTGGAAGAAGGCTGGTATTGTCACACTAGAACTTGACGTTTCACAGAATAGTAGAGTTAGAGTTTGGTAAGGATGGGGGGAGGACTTTTCTATTCTAGCAGTCAACGATATTTCTTCCCTCATAGCATCAGCACAAAAAACAGAATTTGACAAACAACAGAAAAAGTTTGTATTTTATAAAATTGAAATTTTTTGTTGTTTTGTTTTTGTTTTCGTAAAATGTAGTGCATCAGTATTTATTATCAATTAAATATATTATCTGAGGACACATGATACGTGTCGCTTTATGAAAGATCTTTTCCCCTTTCCATTCCATTATCGGCAACCAGATTAAGATAAAACGCTAGTTTGAAGCCTTGGATCAGTAGTCCCTCCTTGATGGCAGCACACGACCTAAAAAAACTAACTTAACCAAAGTTAAGAAGTCCAATATATAATATGTAAGGGAGACTGGGGCTATTTGTATTATTAGCACCGCGTCTTACTAACCATTCGGGTTAAACGCACTTACGCTAATGTGTAATGGTAGGATGATTGTGAGATGAAATGAAGGACCTACAGTTTAACGTGGGATCCGAACCACGGTGGAGGCCTGGCATTCCACACATTCACAAGTTGTGATTAATACACGTCTTGTCAATAGGTGAAGGAAGGGTTTGGTAATCAGATAAATATGTGCCGGGACCAAGGATTGAACCCCGGACCCTCAGCACAGAGGTCCGACACCTTAGACCCCTAGACCACCCTGGGGCTAGTTGTTAAAATATTTTGACTCATTGGCGTTTAAGTATCTAAATAATATGCAATTTAAAATAAAGAAAATACTGAGCCTAACCTGATGGTACATTAATGAGTATTGATAATTGAATATAAAATGTGTTATGTTGGGTTTTTTTTGCACCGCGTCTTACTAGCAGTTCGGGTTACACGCAGTAAAAAACATCAATTCGCTTTATAATAATGAAGTCTCTGAAAGGGTTTATTGTCACAAAGAATGGGTAAGTCATTACAATGGTTTATAATGTGTATTGTAATGGATTTAAAGCAGATTTTTTAAACATGTGGATAGTATAACTAAAACAATTTAGTAATAGGAAGATGATTACAAAATGTATTAAATTTTCCAAATCACGTCAATTTGTTCAGGCTATACACAATTAATTACACTGATTAGGTATTAGGAAAGAATAACTTTATAGAAAATGTATCTAAATTTTCCTGGAGGGAGAGTAGGAAAACATTGAGAAAAGAATATTCACAGCACACTTGGGCGGGATTAGAGCCACAGCCTTCAAGTCCCCAACAAACCAGATAGTACGAACTTGACGTTTAGTCCGTGTGCCCACTGGCGAGGGGATTTTTTTTTTTTTTT
>CABFWB010000254.1:360577-374258 GCA_902151455.1 Timema bartmani
TTCCTTCACCTCTGACAAGACGTGTATTAATCACAACGTATGAATGTGTGGAATGCCAGGCCTCCACCGTGGTTCGGATCCCACGTTAAACTGTAGGTCCTCCATTTCATCTCACAATCACCCTACCATTACACATTAGCGTAAGTGCGTACGACCCGAACGGGTAGTAAGACGCAGTGCTAGTAAAAATAAAAATTAATTTATCTCCATGCAAATGCGGGTACACTTTATCTGTATTCAACCTTCTTCATCCCTAGCCCATTAGCAAAGTTATTAAATAAGCGTATAACCTGTAAAGTTAGTAAGACGCGGTACTACAAAAATATACATTAATATCTATAAACAAAACCATTTTGTAGAACGCAGACAAAAATTAACGTTCAACCAAAAAACCTTTTAAATTTTTGCATTTCCTTTTTTAAAAATGTTGCCTCTTCCTTCGCTTTATGCAGGATTGCAGTTTCAATATAATCTGATGGAAACTGCCATAGCCAGCCAGCTTTTCTCTAATGCGAAGAGGCTTAATATTTTCCAGTGTCCGAAACAAAATTCAAGTACATTTCCAGTATTGGTGTTAACCCAATAACTGTTTAAAAGATTTTTGCGGAGAAACTATTTTGAAACATAAAATAATAACAGTAAACTAAATTATTATATTATTCATTGAAATATTATTTATTCCTCCTACTAAATTTTTAAGGAACTAAAACTTATTATCACCATTAGATAGAGTACAATTTTCATAAAACAGCTAGAAACGTTATCTTTACTTTCACGTTTCATACGTCAAGTCACGTGATCCACAGTGGTCATTTTTGGTAGATATTATAAATTAACACTAATAATATTGTAATGTTGTAATATTGTAATATTGTAATGTTAGTAAAAAAAAAGTTTGTACCATTTAAAAGACTCTTCTTTGAAAATTATTTGTTGTAATATTTTAAGTGGCTATTTTGGCTAGAAGTAGAGTGCGCATCGTAAGTTGGCATCAGTGTGGGGGGCTGAGGTTGACAGGAGGATGAATGGGCTCGGCCGAGAGGAGAAGGGGGAGGGGAAACAGTCGTGCCACTACACCCCAGTGACACAAGATAGAGATCTCCACAGCCTTGCGAGCCATGATCGCACGACATGCACATCCATCTTCGGACATTCATTCATCTGTCTGCAGAGCAGGGAGATTTATCGCTGTCCAGCTCTCTCTATACATTCCTCTCTCTTTCTATTTTTTACATCTTTATCTCTCTATTAATCCCTTTCTATTTTTACATCTCTATCTCTCTATAGATCTATTTCTTTCTATTTTTTACATCTTCATCTCTCTATTAATCCCTTTTTATTTTTACATCTTTATCTATAACTTGCAGAATAATATTATTGAATTTCAAATTATAACATTATATTTATTTAATGGAAATAAACATTCTTTTAAAATATATATTCATACTGATAATATCCAGGAGAAGGTGAAATATTAAATACAAATAATAAATACCAAGTAGAAACCAAATAAGTAGCACAGCTCTTTTACCTGCTATGAGTTGCAGCGCTCCAGCAAGCCTCGCGGTACCTGTGTGAACTACGTATGTGATACAGCACGCTGCCGTGGCCGTGATGGCCACTAGAAGACTGAGGGCACTTCCGGTTCCTACCAGTACCGTGCTGGCTTGCCACCAGGGGCTAGGGATGTCCCAGAACCTGCAAAGACACACCAGTGACATTTAGGTTGGGTTTATGTTCATGCATATAAATAACAACAGTTTTGTTTATTTTTTATTTAAAGTATTTAACGAGCACTTTCTCAACCAACTGATTATATCAGCACACGAGAATTTCTATGAGCGAGAGAGAAAGGACCTAACAATTTTGCAGGGAAAGTTATTTTCGCATACCTTCTAGGGTTCTTTTACACCACAATCGACGTGGTACCGACGACCTTACGTTCTTCCCCTCTAAGGGAGTTGTGCTACGGATTTTTATCGCTCAAGAAAAATCCATCAAGCCTAGGCTGGGTTTGAGCCCACGAACATCGGACTTATAGGTTAGAACTCTACTACCAGACCGCCGAGGTTGACAATAAGTAATGACAAATATTGAATAGCTAAGAGTTTACTATATCGCCGATGCGACCAAAACCTTCCATTATATTTCATCGTACGCATGCGCAGAACGTTGGGAGAATATACAGACACTACTTGGCTGTGTACAGGTGGGTGTGTGGGAAGGGGTCAAGTGCCAGTACTGACCATCAACTACTTATGTCTATTCGTATTTACACTGCGCCACTCTTCCAGTCCGGATTATCCGCCCGCATTTCATTACAAAGTGTTGATATAAGAAAGGTATAATTTTAGAGGAAGTGTACTTTCATTTGAGTGAAGGGAGAGCGGAACATTTTTGTTTCTATATAAAAAGAAAAATATATGTTTCATATCCGTGATGTGAATGACCAATAATCAAGAGATTGTTTGGGTTACAATAACTAGAGATATAAACTAGACATAACTACTATCATAATATTTTGTTTATTTT
The DNA here is from genome assembly GCA_902151455.1 of Timema bartmani. Taxonomy (NCBI): domain Eukaryota; kingdom Metazoa; phylum Arthropoda; class Insecta; order Phasmatodea; family Timematidae; genus Timema; species Timema bartmani. The sequence goes on from CABFWB010000254.1 coordinate 363,110, forward strand.
ACACCCGCCTCAGTGATCAAACGATCTAAGGTGTCAGTAGCAATAGACAAGACCGCCAATGACAGGGATATCGGGGTTCTGATACCGGTTGGGTATACTAAGCGTGGTTTTGTCATAAATGGTATTCCCCTCGCCATACACGCAAATTTGGGAACACTTCCTCTAAATTCAATCTTACATAGTGTACAAGTGAGAGGAGGAGAGTGGAAGAGAATGTAGGAAGAAGAATGGTGGAAGGACAGAGGGAGATTGAGGTTTTTTAATAAACGGACCTGGCCACAGGCTGTAAATAGTTCATGATGATGGTGATGATGGTATGTATATAACGAATAGTAAGACGCGGTGCTAAGAAAAAATAAGAAATTGGTATAAGGAAGAAAATGAGAAGTTCATTCTGTTCTTTAACGGCTGGTAACATTTTTTCCTTTTCTGCTGACGAGTATTAACACTATTTCAACTATTTCCGAGGAGAGCGGAACATTTTTGTTTCTATATAAAAAGAAAAATATATGTTTCATATCCGTGATGTGAATGACCAATAATCAAGAACTGTTTGGATTACAATAACTACAGATTTAAACTAGACATAACTACTATAATAATATTGTGTTTATTTTACACCCACCTCAGTGATATCGGGGTTTTGATACCGGTTGGGTATACTAAGCGTGGTTTTGTCATAAATGCTATTCCACTCTCCATCCACGCAAATTTGGGAACACTTCCTCTAAATTCAACCTTACATAGTGTGCAAGGGAGAGTATGATAGTGGAAGAGAATGTAGGAGGAAGAATGGTGGAAGGACAGAGGGAGATTGAGGCATTTTGATAAACGGACCTGGCCACAGGCTGGAGATAGTTCATGATGATGGTGATGATATGTATAAAACTAATAGTAAGACGCGGTGCTAAGAAAAAATAAGAAATTGGTATAAGGAAGAAAATGAGTAGTTCATTCTGTTCTTTAACGGCTGGTAACATTTTTTCCTTTTCTGCTGACGAGTATTAACACTATTTCAACTATTTCCGATCTGGACAGCTTTAATATATATACTTCCACTTCCTGGTAGGAAGATTACTATTGGCCATTTTCGCGAATAAATCAAATAGCTCGAGCTGTAGACGATTTAAAATATATATATATCTTTACAAAAATTACTTCAAGCTTAAAAAAAGTAATTTTTTGACAATGTAAGGCTAGTTTTAGAACTGTTCAATTTCTTTTTCTTTGATGTTTTATCTTTAAAACTCACCAAATAAAATATAAATACATTAATATGGGAAATACTATCTTGACTAAGTCTATAAAAATAATTATTATAATAATGGTCCAAGTATACTATATAGTTGATAAATAATTTTAAAATTTACCAGTCTATCTATGATAGTTATTTAAAAACTTATAATATCTACAATAGCCTACATTTGTAGAGCCAAATATGGAAAATACTTTTATCTAATTATTTTTTCGAAGGGGTTTTCATTTCAAACACATCACAATATTCCAGATCCCCCACCGCGCCACCCCCCACCACCAGCTGACGGCATTAAATGGATTGCGCGCTCCATGAGCTACGGGGAATTAATTAAAATTTCTATTGGCAGAACAAACTTCAATTTATTAACAGCGAAAACAGTTCGACCGAAAAGATCCCCCATTCATTTGCAATGAGCAAACATACCCTTCCTTTTTCTCCTCCCTTACCCTCCCCCTTCATTGCGCTATAAGTGGGAGGTGCAGAAAACAATTTCGCATGTTAGTAAAATGTGTATTTGTCCAACAACAACCTATACAAAAAGCCTGTGTAATAATTAAACGGGCGGTTCAGAGCGATAATATAATGTACACAGCTGCGGGAGAGGGGTTCCGTTTCATGCGGACAAAACTGAATCAACATAATTACACTAACGAACTAGTATTTCAGTGTATAGTGCGGGAAAACAATAGTACAACGACCCCGTTTTCTAATAAACATCCTCCTTAAACAATCACAAAATATAGCCGGACCACCCCTTAGAAAATTATATAGATGATTTAAACATCGCAAAAATAATTATGGGCCACCCCGAAAGAAATATATGAATTAAGTACCCCTAAAATACATTCGGACCACTCTAATAAACTTATTTATGATTTAACGATCCAAAAAAATGTATTCTGACCACCCCTAAGAAACTTTCATATTATATTATTCAAACAACCCCAAAATATAGCCATACCACCCTAAGAATAATTCTATATATGACAGTTTATAAAATCATGTATTCATACGTAAAGTCGTGTGTTCTGAATATGTAAATTTTCACAAATACCGGCACATTCAAAGTTCTTTGTAAGGAATAATAAGAACACAATTAAATATGAATTATAGCTGTTACAGTTGTTGTGACATAGGACGTTATCGCCCCAATAACCCAAGGTACAGGATGGCAATAAAGTTAGTCCCTGATTTTAATAATTCAGGGATCGTTAAGTATAATGTTCTTTTATTAATTTTTTTTCAGATCATCGTAAAGTATTCAAATTTGGTTTGGACCAATAATCACTTCAACATGTGAGGAAAAAAATTGACAAATAATACATTTTTTATTCGTTTTTTAGCAGCGCGTCTAAATACCCGTTCAGGCTATAGCCATATGTACTAAACACGTTAACGTGCTAGGGTTAAGGAAGGTTGAATTTAGAGAAAGCGTATCCACATTTGCGGGAAACTAGAGTGTAAAACCATTTAGGGTGAAACCACTCTCAGTGCACCCGACCGGGAATCAAACCCCGATCTCCCAGTCATCAGCAGTCCAGTGTATTGCAAGAGTGACGCCTTGGACCAGGGATTCCCCCTTGCAGCAGAAAAAACACATTCTGGAGACCCTCATAAAAAAACAAACACTAATATTATGAGCATTCAATGGCGACAGTTACCCGCTTCGGTGGCCACATGGTCTAAGGCGTCACTCTCGCAATAGAATAGACTGCTGATGACAGGGAGATTGGGGTTCAATCCTGGTCGGGTGTACTTAGGTGTTTTCCATAAATGGTTTTACACTCTCCCTCCACGCAAATACGTGTGAACCTCCCCTAAATTTAACCTTACTCATCTTTAACCTATTATAGTAATTAGTAAATACACGTATAACCCGGATGGATAGTAAAATACGGTGCTAAAAATATTAAATATTAAATTATCGACAGTTGAATTTTACAAAGTATAAAACAAACAAATATCATCACATGTTCTGGCTGAGCCTTTGTTACATGTCCTTAATTCGGATTTGAGAAAAATTGGCAATTCTAATTACTGAAGTTATTTTATAGTGTAAAAATGTTTTTTATAAAACTACCTCACGGAGCTTGGGAGCACATTTTGAAAACCACTGCCTTAAACCATGCGGCCACAGAAGCCGGTTCGAACTTTCTAAATGTGTTTAACTTTTATTCTCTACTTTTTTTTTTCTATATAGTGAAAGAAAGGGTGACCTGGCGGTCTAGGGGTAAGGTGTCAGACTTCTGTGCTGAGGGTCCGGGGTTCAATCCTCGGTTTGGACACAGATTTATCTGATTGCCAAACCCTTCCTTCACCTCTGACAAGACGTGTATTAATCACAACTTGTGAATGTGTGGAATGCCAGGCCTCCACCATGGTTCGGATCCCACGTTAAACTGTAGGTCCTCCATTTCATCTCACAATCACCCTACCATCGCACATTAGCGTAAGTGCGTATATCCCGAACGGGTAGTAAGACGCGGTGCTAATAATAATAATAGTAATAATAATAATTAAAATAAAACCAGTAACCAACATATTACCACCCTGTATACGTCTAGAACAAGGTGCGTTTCCTGCCATTACCTTGTCTGACAGAGAACTTGACAAAGTAAAGCAACGGAACTTCTTGAGTGTCTCGGCAGCTCCTACAACGGAGGGGGGGGGAAGAACACATACAATAGTGTTAGATGTAACTTGATACAAGACTGACACGAGGGTTACTCTGAAAGGTTTACATTCGAGTCAACTAAAGGTGACCCCCATTCCCCATGGGATTCGCGAGGTCTTTCTTTTAGGCCCGGCCACTATTCCGAGTTGGGATGTGGTATCGAAAGAAAAGTATCGATACTGTAAGCATTAAAGGTATCGGGAAAAAAATATCGATAGCTTTAAGTATCAATATAGAAATATTATATGGAAATTTTTTTTATCTAGTAATAATAATAATTTCAACTTTGGCATCGTAATACTTTTATTTTAATATTTATTTAAACACTGAAAAATATAATAAAAACTTCACCATATTATAGTATACTTAGGTGTCGGAATTTGGAAGGCAGATAGTATTGTATTATGAGTATTATAAAAGGTTTTACCATTCCAGCTATCAAAACGTCAATGAAAATGTTGCTGATGAAAAGTTATTTAACAGATAATTATGATTAGTAATATAATTTTAAATCTATTTTTTTACCCTTCTTTAACCATTAAAATTGGTCTGGGGTTCCACGAGAATCTGCAAAATCTGACTTTTTATTGGTCTGTCCATAATTTTTTGATGTGGAGATGTATTAAGATAGATTGTGTATCCGTAAAAGAGAATAGCTAAAGTACCGGTTATAATGTTAAAAGTGTGGTTAGTAAGAATATATATATATATATCAATGCGTCTTACTACCCGTTAGGGCTATAAGCTTATGTACTAATCACGCTAATGGTTTTATGAATTAGGGAGGTTATAGTTGGAGGAGGTGTAACCGCATTTGCGTGTAGGTAGAGTGTAAAACTATTTTGTTAAAACCACCCTCAGTACACCGACCGAGATTCGAACCTCGTGCCCCGAGAGCCATTTTCGGACTGTAAGATATTTTTAATGTTGACACACCGGTCCTTTCCAAATTATATATTAATAATAATATTATTATTAAATACTAAAAACCAACCACGTAAAAATTAACTCCCAAAACTTGAAGCGAAATGATTCTGTTTTCATAAATGTTTTCCTTTGAACTCCTTTGTACCTTGTTAAAAACAATTCACTCAATTAGGTTTTTATTACTAATACAATATTTTTTTTTATTTATTTATTGTAGCGTCATAATGCCCGTAATGCCCAAAACACCCATTTTATAATATCTTATGTCTTTTTTTTTACTAAATATATATTTTTTTAAATTTAAAGAATCAGTATCCCAAATAAAGTCTTTATATTTTTTTGTGATATCTATAGACCTCTCAAATATCATTAGTTTTATTATTTAGAGTCCACGCTCAATATTAATTAAATGTGAATAATATATAATGTCTAAAGTATCATAATATGTTAATATAACAGAGAATGATAAGATTTTATATATACATTAAAAAATGACACCCTGACACTGGATTCGAAACCGGGACCCTCGTCTTAGAGCGCCAGTACCCTACCCCTGAACTATCCAGTGATCGTCCCTGAGGTCAATCTTCATTTATAAAAAATATGGCAGAGTCTGTGATGAACGTGTGAATTGTGGTATGTCTCTAGGGGATCAGCTTAATGCTGCCATTAGTACAGTGCCAACGACTACCTTCGTTCATCCTGTAAGATAACAAGCTTACCATACGTTATTCAACGATGCTGGAGGGGGAGGGTGGTTGATAAGATAGGGTCATAGTGTAATCCGATAGATACACCACATATACAGGATGTTTGGAAACTGCACATATAGTTTTAGTTTGAACCAAAAGTAATACAAGATCCCTAAACACTTACATCCGAAAAACTATATTAATATCATTAAATTGTGTTCAAAGTTTCGGCGTATAACACCGGGAGAGCAAAGCTGTTCAAGCATGCGTGTACAACAGGTTGCATAGAAGTTGGGCGTACGGCCCTACACACTTCGATATCTTGAAGCGCGACGGCTGAACATACCACAATTAATGGTAAATAACACATTGGCCCATCTAGAAATCGGAATACGTTCTGAGGGTCGTCATTAACAGTCCTACAGCACAGAAAATGCTTGCCATTATGCATTATACATGTGCAGTGCCGCACGCCTGACTCCTATGCAACTTGCAGTACACGTATGCTTGAACCGCTTTGCTCTCCCAGTGCTGTACACCAAAACTTTGAACACAATTTAATGGTATTAGTATAGTTTTCCGGATGTAAGTGTGAAGGGGTTTTGTATTACTTTTGGGCTATGAGTTTACCCATGACAATCATATTGTTGGGATCTGTGTATTGTGTATCCTGTGCTATGTAATCAGGTAATTTGTTCATAAGAGTGTCACCATTTAGGGTAGACGGAGTGTTCATGAAAATGAATCATCTACATAATTATATAAAATCCATGTGGTGTCTGTCTGACCTTCCAGGGATTTTTTTCCCACTTTCCGAGGGATGAAATTTGGTTTGGACGCTATGGACCAGGCCATATTTATGAGAATAATCCTAAATGATAGACGTAACGTATAAATTTAGTCCTAGAGATATGAGGTTTGGTATTGACAATATGGAGCATGCCATATTTATAAGAATGATCCTAAATGGGAAAAAATCCAAGATGGTGGACGCAACGTATGAATTGAGTTCAAGAGAGCTGAGGTTTGGTATGAACACAATGGAGTATGTCATATTCATGAGAAAAATTCTTAAATTTAGGAAATCAAAGAGGGCGGACGTAACGTAAACAATGAGTTATAAAGAGCTGAATTTGGTACGGACGTTATGGAACATGCCATATTTATATCTCACGTGAAATCAGAAATTCCACTTGTCCCTTAGTATAACATAGGATATGATACTTGATGCGGTTGTATACGTAACCTAAATCGTATATTTCAATCTTCCAAGTTTCGTTAATATCGTACAATTAATTGTAAAACCGTTAGCTTTCTTCCAAACAATGACATACATAACATAGAATTTATAGAAGAGTAAAGAAAGGAAGATGACGAATCCTGTGAGGTCTGTTTTACTCCTCTGCAGCCACGATTGTAGTCTCCGAGAAGCCACTAGATCCTTCTGCTCGACTTCCTTTTCCTGTCAAGTAAACTCCAGCGGTTGGTCAGGAAGGGGGGGAAGACACTTTGTTGTTTCCCAGGCCAACCAACATTACGGACCAGACCTAAAACTACAGCTAAACATGACCATGTGGTTACCTTAAAGCAAACACGGTCTTACGAGGGTGAACAACAAACACCAAGTCTTCCTTCCCCAACTAACGTCAATTTTCAGAATGTAATGTAAATGTTTAATACCTTTAAATGAACCTATTATAGCTCGGCAGGTACTTTGGGATACCTTATCAAATATAATGGAATAATATTGAAACTACTTAAGTAAAAGTTCAAATAATTATACATGTTTAAAAAAATTAAAACTGAAATTAAATATGCAAAGTACTGTAATAAAATTTTCTTACCTTTACTGTCACAATATTATCACATTTCACATGTTTTTTTAAAGTGGTACATGAAATTGCTGCTTTGATATAACTTAAATACCCTCCTTTAATCACAGAATTCTATACCGATTTCAGTTTAAATTTTTTTTAACAAGTTTTAACAGATACTTACCTGTTCACGTGACTTAGTGATAAGGATGTGCTTGTTTTGGATGGCACAGAGCTTTAAAGTCAGACGATAAATAAAGCCCTAAGTCACTTTCAGCATTGAGGTTGCTCCTGTATTTATTTTTTTATAGGCATATGAAGAAAAAGATTTCTCGCTCAAATACGTAGAATAAAATGGTAACAAAGCTGTAATAGCTTTAGTCTATAACAATGAGAACTCCTTTAAACTTAACCAGAAACCAATTAATGACAAAGATTTATAGCTTTCCTTTAATTAAAAATCAGTAGACATTTCAAGGAGCTGGTCTTTTTCATTCACGCTTAATGTGGAGGATTTCAAAACTGCTGTCTCTTCCAGGGGATTGCGAAAAAATATTCTTTGGAAGTTTTTCAAAGTCTCTTCAAGTGTTCTATAACCAAGTTCTTTACAGTTTCGTCCAAAGAAAGCTGATTTTCTACCATGATGTCGTGAAGGGTATCAAAGCACTCCGTTTGATTGCTAATTAAACACTTTTCCCAAAAGTTAATTTTTTAATCAACGACTAGATACGGTCTTGCACAGTAAAAACGTTAATATTTGACCCCTGAAGAGAGAGGTTTAAACTGTTAATTTTTTTAGAACATATCTGCCGAATAGGCCAAAGCCTGGAACCACATTTGATCTTGTATTCACTTTGCTTTGTGAAAGGGATGGTTGGTAAGAAAAATGAAAACTTCGTGTTTAAGTTCAAACAATCTTGTAAGAATTCTACCTCGAGATAACCACCTAACTTCAGTGTGAGACGATAAACAGTTGTAAATGCTTCCCGTTTCCTCACATATTGCTGCAAAAATCCGCCATTACAGAAATATTTTGGCGAACCCCTTGGAAGATTTTGCGAACCACAGTTTGGGAACCGCTGCCATAGAGCATAGATTAAGTAAGTATTATTTTTATTACTGTTTATTTTTGAGCGGCGAAATAGTTTAGATGATATTTTTACTCCCCACATCAGAACACCTTCCATGAAATATCAACACAGACGTGAGATACATTTTTTAAAATAACAGGTTCTTAATATTACAACCTGTTCAGGTATACGCAGAGATACTCTCGTTATTTGAGAAAAATTTAATTATTATGTTTCACTATTCGTCAACTTTTTTTTTTGCCAAACAAAAAACAAGAAAAATATAATTTTACCCTGAAGCGTAGATCGCGTGTGTTTTGTAGAGCTTTAGAAACCAAATGTCGAATTCGGGATTGAGCGTTATGTTATTTTGTAGAGCTTTAGAAACCAAATGTAGAATTCGGGGTTGAGCATTATGTTATTTTGTATCCCTCCAGAAAACCTGGCTGGGAAAGCTATGCTTGTACTTAAATTAATAAAAATCAGACTGAACTGAAGACAACGCTAGCGGGATTGGCAAGTTAAAAGGTATCTAAATATGTTTAACACCAACAAATGTTCCAACAAATAAAGCAATAACAATATAATCTTAATTTTTTTAGATCACTTCATTGCCGGAGTTTTAGTAGTGCTTATCTATGGTTTTTGATAAGTAAAAAGGGTTGAATATTATACATATATAATAAATATGTATACTTCGTTTACCTTGAAAGGTAGCATTATTGCGTCGATGAATCACATTATGGCCCTAAATTATAAGCCTCTCCATGGTGTAATCCATCAAGGTAAGACTGCTAATACACGGGGTAAACAGGGTGTACCTANTAATAAATATGTATACTTCGTTTACCTTGAAAGGTAGCATTATTGCGTCGATGAATCACATTATGGCCCTAAATTATAAGTCTCTCCATGGTGTAATCCATCAAGGTAAGACTGCTAATACACGGGATAAACAGGGTGTACCTATTCAGGTAAAAATAATTGTATTTAAAAATTGAAAATATTAAACTAACTTAATACGTCCAATCACAAATAACTGTTTTAAACTAGTAAAATGTGAGATAATTTTTGAATTGTTGTGCTCAAGGTTTTGGGGACAGGAGAAAAGTCTTGTGTTTTTTGCAATAAAAAAAACATTTTTAGGACAAAATAGATCAATTAGTGCTCCAATAGAAACATAAAGTTTTATTTTCTTCACGCGGTGATATTAACATTTATTGAATATCTGTCATGAGCATAGCGGCATTAGATGATAAACTTGTTAAATGAAGATAAAAAGTTGTCATTAAATTCCAAGACACCCTTGACAGATATTCAACACCTGTTGATATCACCGTGTGAAGAAAAAAAATAACCTATATGTTTCTACTGGAGAAATATTTTATTTATTTTGACCAAAAAAACATTATAAAAAACTTCAAAATAAGTGACCTTCATACTCCCACCTTAAGAGGATTAAGGAAAAAACTCAGGAAGGCTTTGGTTTTAATTTTGTTGGAGTATAATATTTAGTCTACGTCGTAGGAAATTTTACTTGTGTAAGAACAAGTTATTGAAGATTTAGTTTTGCTTGCAACCAGATACTTAATAACGTTTTAATCAAAAGGCAAAAAAATGGGGAGGGCGTTTGAAAGGAAATATATCCAAATTAGAATGGAGGAAGAATCAAATAAATCACATGTAGAAAAATTGACGTAAGGAACCCAAGCCTGGAATTTTAACGTTGACCAAACTCATCAACTGTAACCGCGGGAAATGCGAACCTACCGCCTTAGACCACTCGGTCAAAGCTGAAGGATCATGGTGATGACAATTCTTCCAACTTTCACGTTCTTGCTAAAATAACTACACATCAATTAATTTGGTGCAATAGACTGGAATACTGCTAATGAAGAGAACGGGGTTTGAATCTCAGTCGGGTTCACTGGAGGTGTTGGTCTTTAATGGTTCTCACTCTCTCTCCCAAAAATGTGGGCGGATTTTCTCTAAATTACACCCTAATTCTCTCTACCATATCAATGTAAATATGCGAATCAAAAATATATTTTTAAAAATATGGCCCACTACGGCGTAAATTTAAAACGAATTTAAGTCAAATCTTCCCAAAACTCCGTCGCGTTAATTTATTTTCGAAGGAATCTATTTAAAATGTGTCTCCAAATAGAATACTAGATAACGTCACATAGCGCATCAATAATGGTTGAATCCCAGTAAGCGGGCCAACCACGAAATCCTCCCATCCATTAAGCACGCCCTTTTCCGCCGAACACAGACAATAATTATTGCCCTCTCTCGACTTGGCTTCTGCCGGCTAATTGGGGGTGGAGGGGTTCCCAGAGCCTGGTTTTGACCTAATGACGCTCTCATAAATACCGTCAAGCTAGAAGGCTGCTGAGAGGCGGACCAATGGAACGTAAACTGGAGCACAAGTTTCATCCAATCAGGGCCAAGTTCAGTAAAAATAACTAGAGGGGAAAACAGTCGCGTAATCGAGATATTTACCTAGTGAGGTTAGAAATGTTTTGTATTTGAATTTTCTCGAAAATAAGAAATTATATTTTTATTTAATTTTTTTTTTACTCGCCTCGGTGGCCGTATAATCTAAGACATCACTCTAACAATAGATTAGACTACTGATGGCGGGGAGATCAGGGTTAGAATCCTGGTCAGCTCTACTGGGGCGGGTTTATCTAAATGGTTTTCCACTCTCC
>CABFWB010000255.1:0-88973 GCA_902151455.1 Timema bartmani
AGCATATATTTGCAATCAGGGTAACCTGAAATGTGAACATCTGAAAGAAAAAATGCCATATCTAACATTCGCGAACTATCACGATCTCCACAAACGCAGGGCTCTGTCAGCATATCCTAATAGCAGCACTCTGCCACTTAATGGCAACCCTTCCCTACTCTCTTGCATTACCCTGATAGCAAACTCTACAGGCTCTGCTAACTGTTTAGAAAAATAGCGGACCATAATATATTTAAATGTGTTGGTTCACACAGAAAGCTAAGCTACGCTGCGCTATGTTTTATTTTTTTCCTATTGCTGGCCGGGATATTTTCCCATCTCCCATCTTGAGCCATCTTACGTTGCGCATGCACATAACGCAGCTTAGACTAAATGTTGAACAGACCCAGTGCTGGATTGTTGAAAAAAAAACCCAAAGAATTGTTGAAGTTTTTTGTTTTCAGTTTGTTTCACGTGTATTTAGGTAATATTCTATTTAGGCTTTTTATGTAATAAGAATCAAATAGCCAAAGCTATTATATTTGTTTTTATTGAGGATTCACTCGCATTTAGATATCATATTCTGAAAATTGAAAAATGACACCTGGACACGAGAATCGAACTCGGGGACCTTTGACTTAGTACGCCAATACTCTAACCACTGAGCTATCCAAGAATCGTCCCCAGGGTCATTCTTCACTCATATTTTTAAGGCAGAGTCTATTATGGACGGTGGATTATAATTGAACCGTTAATCGAACAAGTCAAACCTCCATTTCCTACTTTTCTTCCTCCTCCAAAACAGCAGCTCTTCCCCTATCTCAGTACTATCATCTGAGCACAAACAAGACATTTCGGAGAATGTCATTAATTTAATTTCGTTGGAGCAGACCAGAAATAAACCACAATTAATTCAGGAGAGAAAAGATGGGACCATAGATTAGCTTTGCAATGAGTGTGAAACCAAACTGACGAAACCTTAGCAAAGCATAGCATAACTTAAATTAGATTAGCGTTCTGTGTGAACCAGCCTTAAGGATGGATTAAAAAGTGATAGGTAAAGTGCATCTCCTTGTTTCAACCTTTTATGGGTTTCTAAAGTATCCGATAAGTGATAGGCCCTATCCAATCCATACCCTGCCATGTGTATCAGTCAAACATACCTCAAATAGCCTGACAAGTTTTTTTGGGGTATCCTAAACTTAATTGGAGTTTCAGGAAAGGCCTAATTTATTTATTTTAAATGAATCGTAGGGCTTTTTAAAATCTAACACTCAAAACTAGTGTATATATAGTTTAAATTTTCCTTAATATTTTACCCCTACCTCTACGCAAATTCGTGTACATTTAATCAAAGTTTTACCTTTCTCCTCCTCACCTGACTACCGTAGTTAAAATACGCGTTTTCTGGAAGGGTTTTAAGACGTGTTGAGAAAATTAAAGATGAAATCATCTTTCTAATCTGCGATAACGTACTTTAAAGCACGACCTAGATGAGCCTATAAGTTAGTATAACTCTATTTTCTTACGAAGGTACAGTTCCAGCACCTTTTAGAAAATACAAACATATTATTTGCAGTCAACATTTAAGTTTTGTTATTTTTTATATATTGATAATACTTATCAAAAATGACGGTTGACGATCAAGACTTGATGTATGAATACGCCAGCGTAGAACTAAAAACTTTTTTTTCTAGCTATCACTTGTATCCATTCCTAATAAAATTGAGGCATAATATACGTAAACCCTACCTCAATTAAGAATATATATATTCTTAATGTTCAACGTTGCAACACCTTTTCCACCATGTTTAAATCCTTAGCGATCTTACCACGAGGCTTGAGGCTAGCACTATTGATTACCCTTCCCTTTTTGATGAGTGCGTGCCTAACTGTAATCTTCCCTTTCTTCTCAAAACAAACTCTTCTCGTATTCTAACATGAAATATAACTCTTTTTATAGACTCAGAGTCTGCTTTTCCATCAAGCGGTATTGCTAAAACCCACTTTTTTTGTTTTGTTTCAGGGGGTCATGAAACGTAGACGTTTATCAAAATCTCGAGTTAAAATTGAGCTTAGCTAGTAAATTAAGTACAATACAAGTATACAAAATATTAGTAAATTTAATGTAATACAATGTTTATAAAACGCATTTAGTGTAAATAGTTGCATTAATATGAAAATTTAACTTTTTTTTTATGCATAATATAACACAAACGGATAGTAGGACGCGGTTTAAAAAAAAAATATTGGGCAAGTGTACCGTTTGTTTTAGATTTGAGTGTTACAAATATGAATATAAACCTATAGTATAAAAACTCAAATTAAATGTTTATATTTATTTTACATAAAATCAATCTTTGCTAAATAGGAATATATATAAATATTAGTTTTACTATTTCTTACAAAGCGTGTAGTAGAGATCTTCCGTTCAAAATATAACAAGTTAACTTTTTATAAGATTAAAAAAAAATATATTTTTGGTAGCGTATGCACACTTGCTTCTACCAGGCTGGGTCGAAAACAAAGACATTTTTTGTCACAGGACAGAGACAACTTAAAACTCGCACCTCAAGACATGTTGTTTGGCCATAAAACTAGACATTTTTTTATTTAAACAAGTCACTCTTTATTATGTCGTTAAAATATGTAATAAAGTAAACATTTTCAAGTACGTGCAAGGATACAAAATAGCATTTAGTTAATTTTTTTTAGCACCATGTCTTACTACCCATTTGGTTTATACACTTATGTACTAACTGCGCTAATGGGTTTGGGATGAAAAAAGGAGTTTGACTTTTTAGAGGAAGTGTGCTCGTAATGGCGTGGATGTAGAGTGGCAAACTATTTAGGGAAAAGCACCCTCAGTGCACCTTATCGGGATCGAACCACGATCTCCATATCATCGGCAGCCTAGGTTATTACGAAATTAGCGCCTTATAACGTGCGGCCACCGAAACGGATGTACTGAGTTCATTGAGTAATATACACCAAATACTTAAATAATGTCTGTTCTGCTATTTCAAAATTCATACTCTAATAAAGTTCACACACAACTAAAAACCGTTAAATTGTATTTTTTTATTATTATTTAAAACTCTACTCCTACGTTATATAAGTCTCCTTGTCTTACGTGTGTATATTTGTGAATATAAAAAAGTATATGTTAAAATAAGTCTAAAATAAACACGATAAAAAGTAAGTTTGCTCCTAAGAGTCCGAAATGTTTGTGGTAAACATTTTACAGCCTTGGTAAGCTGTGAGATTTTAAACACACTAAAATGTTTCTGAACATTTGATGCATGGGTAGACTTTACTCGAAACTACATCTACCTCGGTGGTCTTAGGGGTAAAGTGCTCGTCTCAGGACCCCGATGTTCGTGGGTTCAAACCCAGCCGAGGCCGACGGATTTTTCTTGAGCGATATGAATCCGTAGCACAACTTCCTGCAAAGGGGTATTATGGCCGTCGGTCCCGTGTCGATTGCGGCAGGTAGAAGAACCCTGAATAATATGTGAAATACCTTTTCCGACAAAATTGGTTAAGTACTTTCGTTCTCGCTCATAGAAATTCTCATGTGCTGATATTTCAGCAGTCGGTTCAGAAAATGCCTCAAATAAATAAATAAACAATATTGACCCTAAAATTTTGTCAAGATTATAAACAATCTTATCAACACATAATTTATTTTAATCTGTGCTTGTATGATTGAAGGTAGGAATAGAGGATAGTTGTGTTGGTAAAAAAATATTATTTGCGTACATCTAACATTTTAGAAAACATACTAAAGATATGTAATAAGGAGCATATATATATTATAATAACTTAACACCTGTTCAAAGTGACAACATCTGTCAAAACTAAGAGATGCACTTGTTGTATGAATACATAAAAAAAAAATAGACCAATCAATTTATTGAGCAGTCAGAACATGTTTTACTATCGGTGGATCGACTATAATTAATATCGATCGCACGATAGATCAAATCTCGGATAAAGATCACATGTGCCTCCCCCCGGCCAGGCAGGCTCATGATCCAACTATCGGTGACGTCACAGGGAACTGCCGCACCACGGTAACTGTTGACCCAGGACAGGGCGTTAACCAGCTTCCACCTGGGTAAGGTGGAGGTGTCCGAGCCAACCTTAATACCACTAGGGAATTAAATTTGATATTTCATTTGTTTGTTTGAAAAAACTAGACTGTTTTTCTGAATTTAACAATTCAAAGATATGAAACTAATATTTTTGGGAACTTTTGACACGATTTTAATTGTCAAACAAACAAATTTAGCATGTTTAATTGAACTTTTACAACTATATCTATCACTAAATTTGTGTAACTATTTAAACTTTTTTTTTGTGTGTAACAAAGTAAATATTGTGATGAGTATCCAATTATAAATATATTTTTTTAGAAATATGAACTTTAAATTTTGTATTTCTTTTTAGCACCGTGTCTTACTACCAGTTCGGGTTATACACTTATGTACTGATTACGCTAATGGTTTTAGGGATTAGGAAGGTTTATATTTAGAGGAATTGTACCCGCATTTCCGTGGACCAAAAGGTCAATTTTGGAAAAACCAGCCTCAGTACACCTGACCGAGATTTGAACCTCGATCTCCCTGTCATCGGCAGTCTGTAATTCTACTGCGAAAGCGGTTAGACCACGTGGCCAGTGAAGCAGGTTTTTAATATCCGAAATTTCAAATAGTTTTCCAATAAAAAAAAGCTCAGAATAATTCTGAAGGGGTGGACATTAATATAACTAGTCAATACATCCAAACAGCCTTATCATCTGTAATAAATAATAATTTACCAACTCAGGTAGCAGGTGTTTCGTTTTAACCTCAGACAACTGCAAAGTCTATCAACCCTACATTAGTGCACCGCGCGTGTTACGTAAATTTATTTGTAAAAGTAATTTTAATATATTGAAAACTAAGTAGTGAAGCTCCAATAAACAAATGTTCTAGCTGTCTCTTTCAAACATTAAATATTTAATAATTCACTTTGTCATGTGACTTTTGTTTGGGGTCAAGATTGCACACAAACGAGATATTTACACGCCGATTTATGACAAACGAAGATCACGGATTTTATCCATTATTTACAAATAGCCTAACACCAAATTGGGGAGGGGGGGCATGTGACAGTAAAGAGATTCGAAATGCGTCAGTTGAAGAGATGACGTAAAACCACATTAATTTAAAAAAAACACTAGTGCAGTCTGTTGGGATAGAGACTCAGCCTCCCGAGTAAAAGTCTTGACACATTATCCGTACGGCTATTCTTCTTCTCATTGTGTTGTAATTCACATTTAATGTCCAGAGCTAGGTTACACAACAAAGCAAATAACGGAGATGTTTTGATAAACAATGATGTTTTTATGTAGGTACAGGTTGTGAGATTTCAAGAATATTGAAACCAGTTTTCCGATCACTTTTCTGAGCTTGTCAAAGCAAAATATACATCGCTTATATAATGTTATCTTTTGTAGAGAGAATAGAGTGAATATTAATTCAATGTGGTAATTTTGTTCTACTAATTATTTATTTTAATTTCTGAAGCATTGTTATTATAAAGTGTACATATAGCAACAAAAGTCATACGCATTCTAAATATTATCCTTTTAAATATATTATTATATTTAAAAAAACAATGAATTGATAAAATAAATGAACACAAAATTAATATAACTTAAAATATATTATTATATTGACACGAACAATTGATAAATTAACAAACAATTAATATAACTTAAAATAAATGCATTGTTGAATAAAAATTATAGCAAATTCCAGAATGAAATGTTCATGTTCCTCATTTTAATGGTTTAATTGGTATTTCATGGGATCCTAACCCATTTGGCTTCAACCACTTCAGATAAACTGATATAGAACTGAGCTGTTATGAATTTTGAAGCTCAATTTGAGCTTCCAAGCCGATGCTCAAATACTGTGTCCCTCGAGTTTTCATTATTTCAGGATAAGTTTGTTTATTTAACATTAGTTTGTTAAAAAAAAATTAGTCCTTTAAAATATCATAATTTTCATTTATCACCGCGTCTTACTACTCGTTCGGGTTATACGCTAAAATATCATAATGTTTGCTACTTACGCGGAGAGGTCATTTCTCCTGGATTCATAGTAAACATCTGGTTGCACATCTCCATCAATTAATTCACCCGCAACCCATTTTAGTATCACTACTATTTGAAAATACACCGAAACCTTCATTTAGAAAATAGCTCTTTGGCATTGAGGTTTTATTTTATAGTTGGACTATATCGATTAGAACTATTCATATGATGTTTTCAGATCAAGGCTCTTTGAGCCACAATCTGCTACCGGCGAAGCGCCTGTCAAATGTACCTCCCGCCAGACATATTCGCAGACGAATTTTGCACGTCAGCACAGCCTTGCGGCTTTAACCATAAACAACTAGAAGCCCCAGTTTAGCCAGCACTATAAAATAATGTTGATAAGTTTATTTTTATTATTTATTTTAAATTAACTATACTTACAAACTAAAATATTTTATGAGAATTCGCCATTTTATTTAACACTATAATTTATTGAAGTTAGGGGAAAATAAAAACATAAAATTCTAAAACATTCATGTTGGCTAGCATGTCGGTGCCATGCTTGATACAGCTGATTAGCAGACAAAATGTTTTATATTTTTAAGTCCTTGAAGGGTCAAATATTTTGTCTCTATTTTTATATATATTGTGATATTACACATCTTTAGTTTGTATCAAACCTAATCAAACAAAATTTAGCAGAAGCCTATACTCTTTATAAATTTACTTATTTAGTTAATGTTCCACACAAACTTACAGATTTTATTAACTAGACTAATTATTATTCTTAAATCAAATAGTACAATAGTTAGAATACCTTGTAATAAACATTATTTTCGTTATTTCAATTTATAATTGTACATATTATTTTAGATTGAAATAAAATAAAATAAAAAATTTATTGTTATTACATACTGTACTTAATAGTATTGTCTTGAAAGCAAAATAATGATCTAAAAGGCATTTTACATACACCTTTTAACAATTATGTCCGATCAAGCAGATAAACATGCAAGGTAATTTTAATACATATTTACAGTTGTCTGTTCATGATTAAATTTTCCTTTTCAAAATATCTTTTTCATATAATTTAGATCTAGGCTACAGATGCGTCACTCCAACCTTGCATGCAGTAGTCATTCCCTGATTTAGCCAGCTCTAACCCCTTATGATGTGTGCTTTTAATATAATCTTCTATTAATGAATCCTTGTGTGGCAGGGGGAAAACAACATCAGCAGCTTACTTAAACTAACCTAAGAAAAAACAAATATAAACGTTAAAGATAACCAAGCATTTACTTTACACTATTACAGTCCTGGATGAAACCCCTTAAACCACCCTTATTCAGCCAAGGTATCATTTAATCTAGAGGACATCCTATATAATATGGCATTGCTGCATAGCAGCAAGAAATACATAGGCCTACCATAACTACAGTTGCACTCAAAAAGGGGCTATATATTTGTAATACTATGACTCTTATTGTTCCTTTTGTTTATTTTTGTGATCCAAGTTGTGTCAAAATGTATGCCCAAACACACTTCTCTACACTAAACTGCTTCAATAATATTACGATAAATAAATAGTTTTTTCACATAACTTGCCATAAGTTTATCTTAAATTCTGGCACTTTTCTAGGGAATCAATAAAAATTTTTTTGAAAGAATGGAAGGTCTTTCTTTAAATTGTTTAAGACCTATTACATTCATAGTTTTTGTGAAATATACAGCTTATCATACTTTTTATAAAGTCTATATAGGTAACTTAACTTGTTTTCTTAGAAAATAATATGTTTCCCTATACCTTATAAATTAAGGCATGGCTATACTTGCAAGCTGATAGCTGCAAAGAGAGAGAGAAAGAAAAAAAAACCTCTTTGGCTATGTCACCAGAATGTCAAGCCTTACGTGATTTATTTGGGTGTCTCCAGACAAAAGTTGCTTAGTACACTCATTCTCAAAGATTACAAGGCTCTGGCTGCTGGTGTCATGGTTGTTAGGCCGGCCTACTTTTTTCTGTGGGTATCAGATTGTAAGTAAGACCGTTAGTATAATAAATATATATTTTCAGGAAGAATATTTTGTTTCATTCTTACACCTTTATTTCTTTTGAGGCTATTTACTAAATGAAATATTTCCTTTAACTTACTGTACATCACCATAATCATAATAAATTATGTCTACAATGTCATGCATATGAAGAACTGATTGAGAGTATTATAGGCATACCATTCAACTAAATTGAAACTTTTTACATTACATAAAAGTACTCTCTAGTTTTCAAAGTAGGCATATACTTATTGTTATACAAACAAATAAAATAAATATTTAACCCATTAATCATACATACAGTCATACATACCTAATCACGCCCTTATGGGGTAGACAAACTGTGCATATAGCTAAAAAAAAACAACTCCGTACTTGATCCATCCCCAATAACTTTCTCCACGCTTCCCTATCCTTGCACACAAACTGCACTCACTCAGCACTCATTCGTTACTGACTCTGTCCATACGAGTTTTTCCACAAAACTTTCTTAGATATCTCATGCCACCCGCATTCACATCTTTCTTGTGTTTCTTCTGACAAACCCACGCTTCATATCCATAAAACAATGTTGGCGTAAACACACTTTTACATGTTCTGCCATATTTACATCTTTAAACTATTTTGTAGTTAACATTTTGGAACTCCTAGTTTTACTGGTAGGCTTACATTATTTTGTTTATCTTTAGTGCAAACTTTTTTTTTTTGCAGAGCCCATGTTCGGCAAGGCAGTATTGGTGATGTGGAAATTGACATGAGCCTTAAGATTTCCAACTATGAAGACACAGTACGACAGCTAGATATTTACTATGGATTAGGTGAGTTAATATTAGGGTACTAGGCTACAACAAATAAGCATACTTTATGGGTAGATTATTCTCTAATTGACTACCTATTTGTTTTGTAGATATATTGTAAAATATCTAACATAATAGGTACAGTAGAGTCTCGGAAACTCGATACTCGATAGCGGGATATTCTGTGTAACTCGACACGCGCACGTGCATACAGTTGCTGGCGCCAGTCATCACAATCCAAGGTCGTTCAACTGTATAACCTCTCAGTTTGTTTGTGTAACTCTAGTGGAACAGTCGTGCTGTGGTGTTTTTACAAGTGCTGTGTTTGTTAGTTTTCCAATTCAGTAAAGTGTTATTCAAATTAATACAATAGTATATATACAGTACTGTACTGCATTTCTGTATATTACACATATGTATATACACCATTATATTAACACGTAATATATTGTACTGTACTTATATTACTGTTACTGTGCCGTACAATATTACAGTAGAGTACAACTGTGCCTATAATATTCGATACTGTACTGTGAGTCATCCTTGTTTGGTAAACATGACATAGTAAACACGCATCTTATGCAAGTTCATTCGCAAAACTCGACACCATCTCAGTCCACATTAGGTCGAGTTTCCAAGACTCGGCTGTACTTATATAAATGAGCTTCACTTAACTTAAGACTAGGACAGGCACAATATCCAGTCCCCCGGCCGTTAATTCATCACTGTGAAAGGGTAAACCCACATTTCACCAAAGATAAATTTCTCGACCATGCCAGGAATTGAATTTGGGACCATTGGCTCAGTAGACAGACATGCTACCAGCTGAGCTAAGGTGTTGGATGTCTCTACTAGAATAGCATAGTTTAGTGAAGTTTCACATTTAATTATTATTTCCTAATGTTTATTTCTTTCTTTCTTTCGCCACAGTGAAAAGACAGCTCCTAAGGTATCAAAGTTCCATCACGGGGCTGTTCCCTGTATTGTCAACGGACGAGAAACTAGCAAGTGTTCGAGATAGCTTGTATTGTGCTGCAGCCGTGTGGAGCTTGTATCAAGCTTACAGGTCAGGAAAGTAATTTTACACGGGAACATATAGTTACCTGCTTCTATGGCCACATGGTCTAAGATGTCACTCTCGCAATAGTCTAGACCTCCCGATCGATGGCAGTGAGATAGGGATTTGAATCCCTGTCGGATGTACTGAGGTTTTTTTTCTGAATGTGTTTTCCATTCTCTCTTCACACAAATGTGTATACATTTTATCTCTATTTTATATTTCTAGTTCCTACCCCATTAATGTAAATTTCTGTATATTCCAACTGTCAAGTAGGCCTAAGACATGTCACACAAATATTTTTTATATATTACAAATTCATTGCCTTCTTTTCAGGGCTGTGAAGTTGGTACGCCAAGTTTTCAACCACAACTCCTCTATTTTTCTACTGTCCCACTCCTTTATAATTGGCTAAAGTATATTAATTAGCAATAACTAATTTACTGCAGTAAAATGCTCTAATTCAGATGACTTTATAGGAAGATTTTTATGATATGATGGATGTATATTTAAATGTATTTGTCAATCCAAATTACAAATTTTTGTCGTAAAGAATACAAAAAAGTATAAAATTCAAATAGTATAATTGCCATATATTGTTATAATATTATATGTTTTTATTTTTAAGTCAGAGCCGGAGTATGTACATTTTTACCGAATCTGATTCCACCAAAAATTGCTTCCAACTTCACGACTCCACAGCGCTAATTTTTTTTTAAACTATTAAAAATTCAAATCTCTGTACTAACACGAGTGTCGGTGTCACTGAATGCCGCATGGGTGTAGTGATATATTGTAATCACGATAAACTATAACACAAATACACAAATTTGTCCAAGTGTATCCTTTCTCTCTTAGACGTATCGACGATGACCGAGGGAAGTCGTATGAGCTAGGGCAGTCGGCTGTGAAATGTATGAGGGGTGTTCTAGAGTGTTGGATCAAACAAGCACCCAGAATCGAGCTGTTCAAGATCAATCAGTGCAACAAGCATGCTCTTCACTGCAAGTTTCATCTTGTGACTGGGGATGTGGTGTATGGAGATGAGGACTACCCTCATTTACAGGTATACAATCAGGGGTAATAAGGGGGGATCCAGCCCTCCCTTATTACTCTGAAATATTTACTCTTTTATTTTGTTAAGTTTTATGAAAAAATAAAATTGTGTATTTGTGATTTGGCTGCAATTTGCTATTAACTTAGATTCATCAATATCCGAGTTAACAAATAAAAATGATAGAATGTAGATTTCCTCCCATTCCCTTTTCAACAGCTTTATTTTTATTTTGTTATATTCATTAAACTTGTGAAAAATGTAATGTTTATTTTAAATTGGTTCATATTTGACTAAATTTTATTTTTTGTTAAGATTTTTATAAACTTTTTTTGTGTGTGAAAATTTGCTCTTGAAACTCATATAATTAGCTCAAAATTATGTTGAGATGCTCTAAAATTCCTTCCCACAAGGTTAAGTTCTTGAAATTTTTTCTCGAGGAGTAGGGGGGCTTCCACACCCATGGCAGAGGGGACACCAATCCGCCCCCATCTGGAAAATCCAAATGGATTCCCTTGTATACAATACTAACTATAGCTTACTTACTTACTCTATGGCATTAGAAATTCGAAAGTTCATTGCCCCACTTAAAAAATTATGTCACCTAACCCTATCTGGAGCTACTTCTAGCCAGTCCACCTCATTACACCCTATCCCTATCTGGAGCTACTTCTAGCCAGTCCACCTCAATTACACCCTATCCCTATCTTGAGTTAGCTCTATCCAGCCCCCTCATTACACTCTATCCCTATCTTGAGATAGTTCTATCCAGCCCACCTCATTAGAGCCTATCCCTATCATGAGATAGTTCTATCCCGTCCACCTCATTACACTCTATCCCTATCTTGAGATAGTTCTAGCCAGTCCACCTCATTACACCCTATCACCTATCTTAAGATAGTTCTATCCCGTCCACCTCATTACACTCTATCCCTATCTTGAGATAGTTCTATCCCGTCCACCTCATTACACTCTATCCCTATCTTGAGATAGTTCTATCCAGTCCACCTCATTACACCCTATCTTGAGCTAGTTCTATCCAGATAGTGTTTTAAAAGTTTTGTGTTATTTGTTGGTTTTATCAATTAGAAACGAGTGTTGTGCATTTTATATCCCTTCTTGAAGAGTTCTGGTGATGGATGATACATAGGTCGAGAAGTTGGGGAGTAACCAGGGATTTTAGTTTTTAAGCCTGATACAAAATACACGGTTTATTGTACAAAAAGTTGTACAAGAAATTGTAACCTAAAGAGTTCGGTTTCTGTGTCCAGGTTATCATTTTTCACTTAACCTTAGGGGATTTGACACTAAAAAAATAACAAGAGGACTGGCCTCGTTGCATTTTTACAACATCCTATAATGTTCTAAATAATAGTCAAAAACACATACGTTAATACATAATGCTATTGTTGAAGCAATATTATTAAATAAATATTTGAATAATATTGTATTTTTGTAAATTTTACTAAAAAAAAATTACAATAATGTTAAACTATTAAAAAACGTGACTTATCATTAGGAAAAAAAATTAGTACATGGTAATTGATAAATACAAAACTACATTACCTAAAACTTTGTAACTCAATCTACAAAATACCTAACAATCATAAAATATAAGTTTCAACTTGGATGTATGTTTAACAGAATAAAAACATGACAAACCAAATTATTTCAAGAAGTGATTTACATTTTTGTTGAAAAAAATACTTTTCTTCCTCGAGTTCTTTCCTTAAATTTATATTTTTATGTATAATAACAGACCGCATGTGAATAACAACTACAGTGGTTGATGGCATCATACTTACTAGGCAGCAGGAACTAATTGAGGAATACTTGGAGGGGATCCAATCTAATTACCTTTAATGTTCAATGAATTACAAAAAAATTACAACTTTTGCAAGAATGCAGTCACTGAAGGCTAATTAAATTGTTCACACTATTTCTCCATTAAATTTGAAGCCATAATTTGTTTTTTTTCATTAGTTTTTATCACTAATTTCTATATTTTCTTCTATGTTTATTTTTCATTGTCTATTTTTATTTCATCTCTACGTTACATTTTTTTAAATATGTATCTTCTTTATTTTTCAGATTGATGTGGTGTCACTGTACTTACTCTTTCTAGTCCAGATGATAACTTCAGGCTTGCAGATCATTTACACTCAAGATGAAGTAGCCTTTGTACAGAACCTGGTGTACTATGTTGAGCGAGCTTACCGTACCCCGGATTACGGAATGTGGGAGCGCGGGAGCAAATACAATGATGGTACTCCAGAGATACATGCTAGGTAACAATGTTCTCATTTTATATATTTACATACTGTAATGCCAGAACTTGCTAACAGTGAGTTAAACTATCTCTTTACATTGGCAGAAAAAAGCCAACTATTGAGTCGATGGTGACTCCGTTATCTAATAGCTCTTGATCTTAATTGATCACATATTTGTGGTTGACGATTTCAACACGTCCATCACAGGCTCTGCCTTAAAATATAAGTGAAGAATGACCCTGGGCACGGGACGATGCCTGGATAGCACAGTGGTTAGAGTATTGGCGTACTAACCTAAGGTTCTGGGTTCAATTCCCGTGTCCAGGTGTCATTTTTCAATTTAAAGAATATGATATTTAGATGCGGCTATAATCGTAACTAATAAAAATAATAGCTCAGATATTTAATCCATTATCATTTTACAACTAGGGTAAAATTTTGGAAGGAAGAAACTTATTAGAAAATACAAATAAGTTTTATAGGCCTCAAAAGTTCACAAAATTAAAAACGCAACAAAACAATTACCCGGATTACGGAATGTGGGAGCGCGGGAGCAAATACAATGATGGTACTCCAGAGATACATGCTAGGTAACAATGTTCTCATATATATATACACACACACACACACACACAAACACACAAACACACACACACACACATATACTCACATACTGTAATGCCAGAACTTGTTAACAGTGAGTTAAACTATCTCTTTACATTGGCAGAAAAAAGCCAACTATTGAGTCGATGGTGGCTCTGTTATCTTATAGCTCGTGATCTTAATTGATCACATATTTGTAGATGACGATTTCAATACGTCCATCACAGGCTCTGCCTTAAAATATGAGTGAAGAATGACCCTGGGCACGGGACGATTCCTGGATAGCACGGTGGTTAGAGTATTGGCGTACTAACCGAAGGTCCTGGGTTCAATTCCCGTGTCCAGGTGTCATTTTTAAATTTAAAGAAAGATATTTAGATGCGGCTATAATCGTAACTAATAAATATAATAGCTCAGATATTTAATCCATTATCATTTTACAACTAGGGTAAAATTTTGGTAGGAAGAAACTTATTAGAAAATACAAATAAGTTTTATAGGCCTCAAAAGTTCACAAAATTAAAAACGCAACAAAACAATTATTGAGGCCTACAGTTTTCTGGTAAGTGTGACTTATGAATACATGAAAGTAGATAATATAGTCACTTTTCTAGCTGTCAGATAAGGCTCTTTCTATGAAAGTTGGACTTTATTTACTGCTGCTGATATAAATGTTATACTTAGGACTAGCTTTGATGCTAGAGTCAAAATTCTGGGTTTGGTTCCTATGTCCATAATAGGGTTTAATGAGCTGGACTGGATAGAACTAGCTCAGGATAGGGATGGGTTGCGTACTTTTGTAAGTGCGGCAATGAATTTTCAAGTTCATAGAGTAAGTATTGGAATTATTTAACACGTTCTTTATAAAATGACTGATCATATAATCACATGGCATAAAAATTGACCTAAATATAGAATGAAGACAAAACCTAATTTACTTGTCTTCAATTCATAACTGTGGAAAGGGAAGCTCCAGTGTTGGTATTTATAAGTAATAAATCATTGTTTATTTTTAATTTCAATGTTAAATTTTGTTCGTGTTTTCATTTTAGTTCTATCGGAATGGCAAAAAGTGCTCTTGAAGCAATTAATGGCTGCAATTTGTTTGGCGAGAAAGGTGCATCATGGTCTGTTATTTTTGTGGATATTGACGCACACAACAGAAACAGAAGTATTTTTGAAACGTTACTGCCCAGAGAGTCAAGCTCCAAGGTAACTATTTTTCTAAAAGCTGTATTTAATGTTCACTTTCTACATACATACATACATACATACATACATACATACATACATACATACATACATACATACATACCTAATCACGCCATTCCCTCACGGGGCAGGCAAGAAACTGCATGTAGCTCTAAAAACAACAGCTCCGTACTTAATCCATCCTCACTAACTTTCTCCACACTTCCCTATCCTTGCATACTCCCTTCGCTTCAACAACATACACACACTGAGTCATACATGCTCTTTTATTCTGAAAATTGAAAAATGACACCTGGACACAGGAATCGAACCCAGGACCTTTCTAGTGTCCCAGTATCATTTTTCAATTTTCAGAATATGATATCTAGAAGTTGAATTCCTCTCTAAAATTAATAATAGCTTCGGCTATTTGATTCTTAATATATATGCTCTTTTATTCTTAAAACTATTAATGTTTCTCTTTCTCACACATTCATCTGACACATTTAGCCATGTTTTACATGGGCTACCCCTTCATTTTGATCCACACATACCTTCATAAAGGTTTTGTCACTCAATCCACACTAATCCTCTCAACATGACCAAACCACCTTAAGACACTTCTTTCACATTGACATATTGGATTCCCTTTTAAAGCCTACTTCTGTCTGAATATGCTTAATACAGAGCCGTTTTAAGAAAATATGAGGCCCGAGGCAAAAAAAGCTAAGGCCCTCCTTTGTACGGATGTTTTTCAGTTCTTGGATTAAGCCGTTATAATATATTGATACGTACTCGGTACTTATGTTACTTAATAAATTCTCATGTTTTTAAAAAAAATATTGATCAACCCATTAAATGACTACTTTATTAAATACAAACAAACACTCCAATTAAGTTAACAAAAGTAAATTCATCTCTGCGCCATTACACTGTTAGTTTTATATGGACCGACAGCGGGAGCAAATTGGTAGCGTATTCTACTGTACTGCAGCACATTACTCGACTAACATAAATCTTAAATAACATAAAGTTAGGGTTTTTCAAGAAAAGGAATGCAATCCTATCACTAAGCGAATATCTATTGCTGTTAATAATCTGTACACTATTTGATGCAAAATTTAGAATAATAACTGTATATTAACTTAATAATATTTGGTGGAAATGTGACCCCCTGGGATGTGAGGCTCTCTTTGCTTCTCACCCCCATAGACACGGCCCTGACTTAATATATCAGTACATTAAAGCTAAGTTTTGTTTTATTGGGTATTTCTGATAATAGGACCTAGTAATAAATAAGTGATTGTTAATTCATAGGGTGTCGATGCAGCCCTGATTCCTACAATATCTTTTCCTGCCTTTGCAACGCACGAAGAAGTTTTAGCCGTGGAAACCAAAGCAAATGTTATACGTCGGTTGAAAGGATTATATGGATTCAAGAGATTTAATCGTGATGGATATAAAAGTAAGCTGGAAGACACTTCAAGTAAATATTATAGGAATGGTGAAACAAAGGTATGACACAATATTTTAAATCTTAGATTTATATATATAAATTAAGTTTGTTTATAAGCTGATAAAAAAAATAGCTTAAATCAATTGCTATACAGGAATGTAAAGATAGTCATGTTCATAGAAGCATATAATTACTAATTTAATGCTTTATATTTGGAAGAAGGTACAGGAAAGGTGGATAGAAACATATAAAAGAAACAATTCATGCCTTTTACAATGAAAATAACACAATTCACACTTTATATTGCTGCCATTGGGCAGAGAGGTAATGGCTGCCTCTTGAAGAAAATCGATTGTTATCGCCCAATCCCTTGACCTAGGTTTCATTTTAATGGAACTCATTAGGAGGGAGTTTGAAACGTGTAAATTTAATGCTTTATTTATGTTGCAGGAATTTGAAAATATCGAGTGTGAGTGGCCTCTATTCTATATGTTCATGATTATTGATGGAGTCTTTAAATCAATACCTGAACAAGTGGATGAATATCAAAATCTTCTTAAGGCAAGAATCAAGAGAGATATCAATGGAGGTAGTTTTATTATTTTGTCACTTGACACAATTGTTTATAGAGACATAATTGCATTTGAATACAATCCGAGTTTTTTTAAGCACCACGTCTTACTATCCGTTCAGGTTATACACCTATGTACTAATTACCATAATGTGTTAGGAATTAGGATTGTTTAATTTAGAGAAAGTGTAGCCACATTAGCATGGAGGGAAAGTGGAAAACCACCCTCAATACACCCGACTGGGATCGAACTCCAATCTGCCCATCTTCGGTAGTCTAATCTATTACGAGAGTAGTGCCTTAGGCCATGCAGCCATCGAAGCGGGTAACGTTTTCTTGATTACAACTCTTTTGAAAAGCTAAATAAAGCTAGGCACATAATAAAACACAAAGTTAAATTACAATAAGTAAAAAATAAAATTTTGATCCACTGTAGAGTTTAGTAATATATACTTCATTCTACTTGTTGTTAACCTAAATCTGATGGGAATGCTTCAGCACACATTTGAGATTGTGACCTATTTTACTATTCTAAATTGACACGGTATATATTTTAATAGTATACTTTTATGTCATTGTGTTGTCTTTAAGTGGTTTAAACTATTTAATCTAAGAGAACAGAATCACCATCATCAACTGTTTGCAGCCTGCGGCCGGGTCACTTTGATGAAATGCCTCCATCTTACTCTATCCTTCCACCATTCTTCTCCTCTTTCTTGAACACTTTCTGTTATTTGCTCCTCCCATATATTTCTTGGTCTCCATTGCGGTCTTTTTCCTACATATTTCATTTTCATCATTTCCTTTGGCATACTCTCCTTTCTCCATCCTCATTACATGCCCATACCATCTCAGTCTTGCTTCCTCTACCATCTCATGTACTCCAACATCCTCATTACATGCCCATACCATCTCAGTCTTGCTTCCTCTACTATCCCATGTACTCCAACATCCTCATTACATGCCCATACCATCTCAGTCTTGCTTCCTCTACTATCTCATGTACTCTTGGTACTCCTACTCTTTCCTGGATAACTTCATTCCTAATCTTGTTTTGTTTCATGACAGCTAACATGCTTCTCACAAATTTAATTCCCATAACCTTTATTATCCTAGTAAGTGAACAGAATATAAATAGGTAATTTTTTTTAAAAATGCGCCAAATTATATCTTTAGAAATTTGTGGAATAAAATGATGGAAAAAAACAAATAAAAAAACCCCACCTGGTCTCGCTTTGAACCATGCATTATCGAGCTATGTTGCACGCACCTAACTCTGCTCGTCATTTGTTTGTTGTTACAGACCCTGTGATCCCTATGTACTTCTCTGTGGGAGAGGATTCCGTAGAGTTTGAGAAGCAGGAACCCGGCAGTCAACTGCGGCAAGCAAGTGAAGAGGGGTCAGGTGGCAAAGGAGGTACATTTCTGTGGAACCAAGCCATGTTGGTGATTGCTCAGCTGCTCACAGGGGGACTGCTACACATCAACGAGTTGGACCCCATCAGACGCTACCTGCCCTCTTATAACCGACCTCGTAAAGGTGGCAGATATTCGGCTTTCCAGGTTTGTCCCTCATTCTCACTGGGTTTTTTGAGAACTAATGCAGACCAATCTTCAGGCTTATGATCATAGATATATAGATAGATAGTCAATATAAACAAGTATTTCATTGGTAAATTTAAAAAAAAGCCTAGCTTTTGTCATCTTTGTCAACCACACTATATTAACTCAAGAAACCTCGTTTCAATGGCCGAGTGGTCTAACGCGCTACTCTCGCAGTAGACTAGACTGCCGATGACGGGTGAACAAGGTTCAAATCTTGGTCGGGTGTATTGAGGGTGGTTTTTCTCAAGGTGTTTTCCACTCTCACTCCATGCAAATGTGGGTATATTTCCTGTAAATGTAACCTTCATCACCCATGAAACCATTAGCGTAATTAGTATTTAAACTTAACTTTCCATTATTATAAAATCATTTAGCCTCATTGTCAAACATTGTATTTTTATTTACAATAATAAAGATTTCCAGCCACTTTGTATTTAGGAATCATTGGTGTATAGATATCCAGTAATTATACTTTATATTCAAGTAATATTAATTTTAAGGAGAATTCATAATTCACATATTAACATTGTTTTATATTTTCTCTTACTCTCACAGGCCAAGCCTTCCATAGTAAGTATGTGATATACCACAAAATAAAATTGTTGTCTTTTTGTAGTGGTAGATTTTAACATAGTTCAAGCCGTAAATAACCATTTCTTTAAATATGCAGACATAGATACAGTAAAACCATTTTAAGAAACACACAAAATCAAAATAATGGGATGCATCCTATATGTGAAGTTCAGATAAACTCAAATCAATATGTTATGTAGGGAAGTATTTCAGATTAACTCAAAATATTGGTGAAAGGATAAAGGAAGATGGAGGTAGGTATATTACTAAACTGACCCGGCCACAGGCTGGAAATGGTTGATGATGATGATGATGATGATGATGATGATTATGATGATCTAAGATGTCCATAAGCGTCCTCATTTTATTTGAGCATTGTCTGACTGCAAGAAAACTACACATAATTAAAGAAAGGATTTTAAACTAAATTGATTAATTCAAAATGGTTTTACTCTGTGATAATAGTGCAGCCATGCTGAATAAATTAATAAAATACTATCTTTCTTTACCAGTAGACTAACATTCAAAAGTTTTTTTTTTCTCAAATTAAATTTTAAAATAAGTTTTTCAAATAATTAATTGAATTAATATTGTTGAATTTAGTTTTTTATTAATAGTATGTTCAACATTAAGATTAGTGATTAAACTGGTTAACATATCTATATATTTATGCCGGTAACGTTGCAAATACTTCAGCAGGGTTTAACTAATAGTAACACATATAGCAGGCCTATGGTACTTAAGGTTGGTAAAAGGGTTTTAAGTGTAAGTTCCTTTTTATAATGTTTTTGTAAATGTCTCTTAACTTAAAAGTAAAAGTAATCTTGTGAAATAATTGTTTGAACACACTATGTATTCACAAATAATTATCAGTTAAGTTTAAAAAGAAATCTTTATCAAAACATTGTAAAAGTGAATTTAAAAGTAATGTGATTCTCTTATACAGAGTGTCCCAAGTAAAACTGACCCCACACACTAACTAACAGGCAGACAGATATAAGCGAAGTGCAGAGGTTCACTGAGCAGAACTATGCATAGCAACGGGTGGCGCAGATTTTAAACACAAAACTTTTAAATACTATACGTTTGGGGCCGGTTACATTTGGGACACCCTGTATTTCCAGGTTTTTTTTCCTCTTATTCTCTCGCACGCAAGGTTGTCAATGTGCATGTGTGCATGTTTGCTCAAGTATGGAACTTTATTGGCTAGTGCTTGCTTAAAAAATATGGCTAAGTTGTGATAATTCTTCCAATCTCTTTTTAACACCAGTATTACACTTTTTGTAGCATAGTTTATTCCCAGAGATCTCTACAGATTATTGGCAATAATAGATAGTTGTATACTTTTAGTTGTATTTTATTATTACTCAGTAAGTATTTTGTTTTTAAAATGAAAATTATTGATTATTTATGTGATACTTTTATGTGCATCAAAAAGTGAGTATCTCTTTCAATTATGTGGTAAATTAATTAATTGTCTGAGCTCATTGCAATTTCTAAAACTCTCACTTTTGTGTTTAGTGTTATAATTTTTTTTTACACACATTATTGTTTCCAGCCTGTGGCCTGGGTCATTTTTTTTTATTCAAGTCATATATTTTCCACTACCGGCTTGCTAGGCCTGTTGTAGCCTTATATGCCTTATAATATAACTTAAGACTAAGACATGCACAACATCCCGTCCCCAGCCGCTAATTTATCAATGTGAAAGGGTAAACCCACATACAGTTCACCAATGATACATTTTTCGGACATGCCAGGAATTGAACCCGGGACCCTTAGCTCGGTAGACAGACACTTTCTGACTGAGCTGTGTCAGATGTATTATCACACCAACACTTGGGTTAGTAAAGTCATATACTGTAGTAATATTATAAGCTAAGTAATAACCAATTTATAGATATGAGTCTTTTGTAACTAAACTGTTACTGTATGTAAGTCAATCTGCAAAATTAAACAAATACTTTGCAACTTTTATGGGAATATAATTTAAGCTTATTGCTCAAATGGGTACTAAGATGCGGTGCTAAAAAAATAATTTAAAGTTTTAGATCAAATTTAGTAAATATACATCCATTTTTGGTCATTTCAAATACATCTGGAGTAAAATTGTTAGACATTTTATAATTTTAATATATATTACGACTATAAAAACAAACCCGCTTCTGTGGCTGCATGGTCTAAGGCGCTACTCTCGCAGTAGACTAGACTGCCAATGATGGGGGATCGAGGTTCGAAAATCGATCAGGTGTACTGAGGTAATTTTTACAAAACGGTTTTACACTCTTCCTCTACTAAAATGTGGATACACTTCCTATAAATATAACCTTGCTCATCTATAAAACCTTTAGCGTAATTATTACATAAGCGTACAGCTCAAGTCGGTAAAAAGACGCGGTGCTAAAATAATAATTATAAAAAAAAATTATTCAACGTAGAATTGTATTTTATATTATTTGTCGGCATATGAAATGGATTTAATGGTCGCATTAGAGTAAATATAAAACGAGGCAATGTGAGAATCTCAAGCTGTTACATCTTTATAATTCTTACACGTTTGTATACACAGCAAGGCACAGCAACAGATCTGGTGGTTCAAATAGTGTTGATCGCTGAATCCATGCGTCTACAAGCTATGATGGCCACTTACGGCATCCAAACACAGACTCCCCACGAGGTGGAGCCAGTGCAAATATGGTCGTCCAACGAACTAGTAAAGGTGTATAAATACCTCGGAGTCAACGCTAAGCTTAATCTACGCGGCCGACCTTTGAGACCGGTTGGAGCACTCGGCACGAGTAAGGTGAGTGTCACTTCCACTCATTTGAATGCTCATATAATGCTAACAGACGTTCAGGGGGTTGGGTGGAGGGGGGAGCGGATAATAGGATGCCGGCAGTGAAGATAAAATGTATAACGTTATGGCTATCCACAGTATCGATCCTGGTAACTGAATCAAATTCAATTAAATGAAATATGACAACTTGGACGCGGGAATCGAACCCGCTATCTCTCAGCTATCGAGATTGATCCTGTGGATAACCATCACGTATCAGTTTATACTAAACATATTACTCAGTTCGAATACCAGTCGTATGTACTGGGGGGGTGGGTTTTACTAAATGGTTTTCTACTCTCCCTCTTTGCAAATATGGTACGATTTCTGTAAATTCAACCTTCCTCATCCCTAACTCACTAGCATAATTACTAAATATGCATGTAGCCCTAACAAGTAGTAAGATGTGCTGCTTAAAAAAAGCAAAAAAAAAAACTATGTTAGGTTAACCCTGATTTTGCTAGGAGGCCCGTTTTAAAAGGCCTTATTTCTTACCAGAATCCTACTGTATGGTAGTATTTTGCTAGGTTAAAAGGCCTTCTGTTCTGGAAGGTCCTTTATTCTACCAAAATACTAGTATACAGTAGGATTCTGGTAAGAAATAAGGCATTCCAGAATGGGCTTCCTACCAAAATCCGGGTGTATACTCTTTTTAATACACTATTAGTTTCATACATAGTACATATGAAGTTATTTTTAAAATGATAAATATAAATATATTCCCTCTGTGGTGTAGTGGTCAAGAGTTACTGGCTACAGGTCCAAAGGTCCCGGGTTCGATTCCCGGGGCTTCCAGGATTTATCTGTGAAACAGTGGGTCTGGAACGGAGTCAAACTCAGCCTCGTGTGGTCGAACGAGGAGCCACTTGAATAAAGAAGTAGCGGCTCAAGTTTAGAAAAGTGAGATAAACGGCTGGAGGGCTGACCGCATGACACCCTCTATCCTCAAATGTTGGCACTATCATCGCTAAAAGCGGCAGCCGCTCGGTCAGCATAGCTCGCTTGCGCCGTTAAGTTTTTAAATAAGAATTAGCTAATTATACAGTGTCTGTATGAGTATTTATTTAAATTCGTTTATATAATATAATGTTTATCTAATAAATTTACAGTATTTGAAGTAAGACTGTTGATTGTTATTTATGTTTTCAAGGTGTACCGTGTGTGTGGGATGACAGTCCTGTGCTACCCTCTGATATTTGAAGTGTCAGAGTTTTACCTTTATAGAGACATGGCTTTACTTATTGATGATATCAAGACGGAACTCCAGTTTGTGGGGAAATATTGGCGACTATCTGGTCGACCCACCGTGTGTCTATTGATACGAGAAGAACACATGAGGTAATATATACACACACACACACACACACACACTGTAATGTGGGGTCTCGTCCGAAGGTTCTCAGGGCAAAGAAACACGTAATAGGAAACCAACTTTATTATGGATATAGCCGTAGGTTGGGGTATTACTTCAATTAAATTAAATTAAATTAGTTGAAAAATGACACCTGGATGCTGCAATTGAACCCAGGATCTTTGTCTTAATGCTGAGCTATTTTTAAGAGTATGATTCTAGCACACGTTTATATCTGTAACAAAGTTAATTTCCACCTATCTTGAATATTGCCTACACTGTACAGTTAAATATTGCATAAGCAGCAGCATAAACGCTGACTACAAGTCACCAGTGGATGTAGTCTGAAGATAGCTCAAGTAGCTGATGAATCCACACGTCCATCACAGACTCTGCCTTGAGTCAAGTATAACCCTGAGCACAGGACTATTTCTGAATATTTCAGTGGTAGAACATCAGTTCAATAAGCCAAAGGACCTGGGTTCGATTCCCATTTACAGGTGTAATTTTTAAACTAATTTAATTTAATCTAGGGTGGCCTGGCGGTCTAGGGGTAAGGTGTCGGACTTCTGTGCTGGGGGTCCGGGGTTCAATCCTCGGTCCCGGCACAGATTTATCATGATTGCCAAACCCTTCCTTCACTTCTGACAAGACGTGCATTAATCACAACTTAACTTATTCCAATTAAATCAAAAGTAATAAATTTCTACAAAAAGTATTTATTTTTAATAATGATTTTTGACATTTCCTTGAAATTCTCATAACATTTGTTTAAGATTATGAATAAAATCTCCATATTATTAAAGTTTAAATATTTTTTTTCCAGGGATCCTCAATTTAAAGAAATGCTTGACCTCTTAGCAATGTTGAAGAAAGGTCATTGTGATGGGACAAAAGTACGAATTGGACGTCTTCAGAATCTCATTGCATCCTCTTGTATTGGTTGGTAGCTTATATCTAACAGAATTAAATAGTTTAGATTTTGAAATATCTTCCAAATATGATGGTTCATGTAAAATAGCAATATTCATTTGATCCACTCTCGATGTGAATGCGTTACTAACTGTATGTCTACTTTGATTCAGAACATCTAGACTTCATGAATATTGTGGACACATCTGAGTTGGAGATGACATTTCAACAGTTCAACCAACTTAAACACGAGTACATTGGATATCAGAGTTTGACAGATGTCCCGAGAGCCTTGGTGTATTCAGAAGACTCAAAGGATTATAGCGTTTGTATAGTACCACTCTATTAATATACTTTTTTTTTTTACATCCATTACTGTTTCCAGCCTATGGCCCGGGCCAGTTTTTTATTCAAGTCATATTTTTTTCATAGTTTCATATGCCTTATAATTTAACTTAAGACTAGGACAGACACAACATCCAGTCCCCGGCAATTAATTTATCAATGTTAAAGGGTAAATCGATAGTTTCATTTTCAAGTGTCGGACGACACACACACACACTTTGTGTGCGTGTATTTATTCTAATATTGTTGTTCCTAGTAGCCTGTCTGTATTGATGTATGTTTTGACTATTACCTGGCGCGCATGTAGCACAGCCATCTGCATAGGCCCGGCACCCATTGTTCTACTTGTATACTCTTACCTGACAAATATTTTTGCTACTTAATTATTTTTCTCATTTATAACTTTATTCATGGTCAGAGTATATCATTGAACTGGTAGCCCCATCTATTAGCTTCGATATGACTTATCCATACTGGCTAAAAGTACACTGGTTCATTGATAGATGGCACTACAGTAACTTATTGCAGTGAAACGTTGGTTCACACCCCCGCCAGGGAATGTTCGGGCAAACAAAGACTTTGTTCGACGCCAGCGCCAGGAAAAGGGTC
Source organism: Timema bartmani (assembly GCA_902151455.1). NCBI lineage: Eukaryota > Metazoa > Arthropoda > Insecta > Phasmatodea > Timematidae > Timema > Timema bartmani. The sequence continues at coordinate 25,347 of CABFWB010000255.1, forward strand.
AACACTGCTTAATAATATCAAAATTCACTTTACTCTACCTGAATGGAGAGAATATTATCTCAGTACAAAGAACAGGTATGCTAAAATAAATAAAAAATAGCACCACGTCTTACTACCCTTTCAGGCTATACGCTTATAGGCTTTTGGGATTAGAAATGTGATATTTAAAGAAAGTGTACAAGCATTTGCACCGAAAGATAGTGGAAAACCATTTTGGAAGAAACCCCCTCGTTACACCCGACTGAGATTCAGAACTTGATCTCCTTATCATCGGCGGTCCAGTCTTCAGTGAGACTAGTGTCCTAGACCATGTGACCACTGAAGTGGGTGTTAAGTTATTCATCACTGACTCAGGGGTAAGGTCAAATTTACACCTGAGTGAACCGAGACAGTCGCACACTTTTATTCAACCCGTCCCAAGTATTCACATTAATAATTACATTATTTAGCTGATGAATCTATATTTAAATGCAAGAAAATAAATAAAAAAAGTCACAAGTTTGTTGAGTTTTAAAGTCTTCCAATTCCCTTTTCACAGGGCGACGTTCTTCTCTTGTTACTACTCATTAGTATTATTTGTCTATATAGCCATTGGACTTTAAAACTCAACAATATACTTATTTTATCAAATCATCTTAAATGATTCTTTCATCTTAAGCGATATCAGACTCCTTAGCTCAGTCGGTAGAGTGTCTCTCTACTGAGCTAAGAATCCCAAGATCGATTCCTGACATGGCCGAAAAATGTATCATTGGTGAAATATGGATTTACTCTTTCTCATTGATGAATTAATGACCTGGGGACTGGATGTTGTGTATGTACTAGTCTTAAGTTAGATTATAAGGCCTAGTCAGCCAGTAGTGGAAAAAGTATATGGCTTTTTTTTTTTTGGTTTTCTATATGTTAAGATAGAAATCATAGATTTCCTAAGAAAGGTTAAGTTAGAGGTGAGCCGAATAGTTTTACATGGACAGTTAGAGATACAAAATCAACTTTGTGTATCTTATGTTCACCCAATACTAATTTTTTTTTTTTTTTTGCAATCTCTTTTTAAATCTCGATACTTTTGTGAGAGGAAGCAAAAGTTTCATATTAAACATTAAAGGGTAGTATGTTCCTTCATGTTTAAAGTGTAGCCTTGGTATATAATTTTCTTTGTGATGTAGAGAGACAAATTATAAGATCAGGATAATAGCATGACAGATGTAAAATACGTTTTTGAAAAAAATAAAATAAAAAAATACTGTTAAGTTCTTTCAAAAGAATTGTGCTTTCATTACATTTGCCTACAAACTGGATCAATTTATTATTTGTTTTAGCATCTTGCCATGAAACCTATATGGGAAATTTTGGATGCACTGAAGTCTACAGAAGGGCTATATGCAAGAGCCCAGTTATTTGGAATTATTTTAAAAAGAGAAGGGCCGAAGTATGAATTTGGTGACCAAACAGGTAAGCTCTAAGAACATTGAGTAATTTCAGCATAATAAATAAACTTGAAATTTAACAAAATATTTTAATTCAATTAAGTAAATTTTATGTGTTTGGTGTGAAGCATACAATTATTCAATCGATAATCTTTCTACCCAAATAGTATTTAAAAAAAGGCTAAATGTGTGTTTTTTTGAATCAATAATTTGGACATTAAAGTATTTGTTTTCTCAATGATGAAATGCTACATTTGGAGCATCTCGCTCTATGGAGCCAAAACTTGGATTAGGAAGATGGAGAAGAAACACTTGGATAGTTTTGAAATGTGGTGCTAGAGAGGAACTGTCTTCTGCACGACATCATAGAAGGAAAAGTTGAGGGAAAGAGGAGATTAGTAAAGAGGAGGAATAGAATATTAGATTACTTGAAGGAAAGAAGAAAATTCTGGGAGCTGAAGGAGGGGTGCATTGGCAGTCTAAGTTCACTGACAGAAGGAATGGACTTGTCGTAACACAGAACAAATAATAATGTGTTTTTAACTTTACTTGCATTAAAAAATAAACATTTTTTTACGTGCTTCAGTGGAAGAACATCTCAAGAACCTGTACCAACGAGTAGGCTGTCTACGCTACTGGCCGGCAGTGCGATATTGTAGCAGTTTACTGCGTCACACGGTAGACAGCATCAGTCCTTTCATCACCACTGTGCTAGTCAATGGCAAACAGGTGTGTTTTATTGATATACTGCTAAGAGGCTAGCTGAGAGAATTGTAAACAAATTGTATACAATATTACATGATTCAAACATCACCCAAAAGCTAAGGGTCTCGAGTTCGATTTCTGGCATTTTCAAATAATTAATCTTAGGGGAATTAATGTGAGTTTCCCCTTTCACAGTGATGAATTAATGCCCTGGGGGCTGGGTGTTGTGTCTACTCTAGATTTAAGTTAGTTTATAAGTTGTATGTTGATATAATCAGTCGGTTCATAAAGTGCACGTTAAATACCTCAAATAAAATGAAAAAAAGATCTTTCATAGTATAGTTAATATAGTTTTGAAGATTTATTTTAGTAAGGAAAGTTATAATTATTAATAATAGATTTTGAAAAAGTATTTTGACATATATTTTAATCTAAAAGCATATAAAATTGATTGAAGAAATGTCTTATGTAAGCTTTGAAATTGCATTTTTAAAGTTAAAAAAAACTTAAAAGGCATCTAACATACATTTGGGATCAAATAAAGAATAAAAGATATGGCTTACATACATGACATAATAATTTACTGAATATCACAAAATTTAATACCAAAACACAAGAACGTGTATGATCGCTTTCATTTGTGTACCCTAAAAATGGATTTTATTTAATGTTTCTGTGGTGTGTTGTACATATAGCGCTATTTTGTGGACATGTTTTTAAACGGGTATACAAGATTTATTTGATTTCCATTAAAATTAACAGTTGGAAATATACTTTTAATGGGCTAGATATCACAAGACTAATTCATTAGAAAATCCAGCTTTTGAATTATTTTTTTGATACATTTAAACATTTTTGTTATTATCCTGTCTTACTACCTGTTCGGTTTATATGCATATGTACTAATTACACTAATACGTTATGGATGAAGAAGGTTGAATTTAGAGGAAAGGAACCCACATTTGTGTGGAGGTAGAGTGTTAAACCATTTTGGAAAAATCACCCTCCATACACCCGACTGGGATTCAAACCTTGGTCTCCCCGTCATCGGCAGTCTAGCTTAGCAAGAGAGTGACGCCTTAAGAGCATGCGGCCACCGAAGCAGGTCATTTCTAATTGATTTATTCAAATTTATTATTTTAATCAGATAAGTTTTTCACACTTAAGAGGATTGTTTAGTAATGTCTATAAATAATCAAACCCTCTCTTCCTCCAATATCACCAATAATTATCATCATAATCACCATCACCACCACGACGCACAGTTTCCTGCTACTGTCATGGTCTGTCTCGAACATAAGCCTCTCAATTTACTTCTGTCCTCCCACCACCTTTCTTCCTCTCCGCACTCCCTCTATCCACTTGTCCCTGGGTCTTCCTCTTGGCCTCCTGCCTGCCCCCTCCATTTAAAGCATCCTCCTTGGAATCCTCCCCTCTTCCATCCTCTTCACATGTCCATACCACCTCAATCTCACCTTCTCTCTCTCTCTCACACACACACACACATTGTCCATCCTTGTCCCTCCAATCCTGTTTCCTGCTCTTATCCTTTCCTTCTTCACTCAGGTTTCTGATGAACTGCAATATTGGGACATAGTAAACCCTGTACGTCTCTCCTCGCCACATCTCTGCCCAAGACCAGACTTCTGACGCTTTTGTAAAAGGTCTCCGTTTGCCTCCCTCTCTTGTTTCCTCCTCTTTCCTCTACCACACTTCCTAAGTACTTCCTCTAGTAGTTATGATAGGTTTTTAAGTGTTAAACCATTTTGGAAAAATCACCCTCCATACACCCGACTGGGATTCAAACCTTGGTCTCCCCGTCATCGGCAGTCTAGCTTAGCAAGAGAGTGACGCCTTAAGAGCATGCGGCCACCGAAGCAGGTCATTTCTAATTGATTTATTCAAATTTATTATTTTAATCAGATAAGTTTTTCACACTTAAGAGGATTGTTTAGTAATGTCTATAAATAATCAAACCCTCTCTTCCTCCAATATCACCAATAATTATCATCATAATCACCATCACCACCACGACGCACAGTTTCCTGCTACTGTCATGGTCTGTCTCGAACATAAGCCTCTCAATTTACTTCTGTCCTCCCACCACCTTTCTTCCTCTCCGCACTCCCTCTATCCACTTGTCCCTGGGTCTTCCTCTTGGCCTCCTGCCTGCCCCCTCCATTTAAAGCATCCTCCTTGGAATCCTCCCCTCTTCCATCCTCTTCACATGTCCATACCACCTCAATCTCACCTTCTCTCTCTCTCTCACACACACACACACATTGTCCATCCTTGTCCCTCCAATCCTGTTTCCTGCTCTTATCCTTTCCTTCTTCACTCAGGTTTCTGATGAACTGCAATATTGGGACATAGTAAACCCTGTACGTCTCTCCTCGCCACATCTCTGCCCAAGACCAGACTTCTGACGCTTTTGTAAAAGGTCTCCGTTTGCCTCCCTCTCTTGTTTCCTCCTCTTTCCTCTACCACACTTCCTAAGTACTTCCTCTAGTAGTTATGATAGGTTTTTAATCCTCGTTGTGTTCCTTCTTGACAGCTGACAGTGGGTGTGATAGGCCGTGAAGAGACTGTGTTTGACAAGCCAATGACACCTGCGGAGATTCAGTCGGTCATGTACTCCACCATACAGCCATATGATGTCATACAAGCTGTTTTGCAGCAAGAGGTGGTACTTTACTGCGGTAGACTCATAGCTACCAACCCGGAGATGTTCAAGGGGATTCTCAAAATACGAGTTGGGTATGTTTGAAAGATATAACGGAATACTTATAATTTGACTTGTTAAAGATATGAACTGATCAAATACATAGGTGCATGTTTGCATAAATTAACTCATCATCATTATTATCATCTGCTTCAGGGTTGTGGTCGGGCCGGTTTAGTAAAATGTTTCTATATAAATCTATCCTTCTACCATTCTTCTCCTCTCACTCTTTCTTGGCCTCCCTTGCAGTCCTTTTACTACATACATAATTTTCTTTGGCATCCTTTATACATGCCCATACCATCTCATTCTTGCTTCCTCTACTATCTCATGTACTCCCTGTACTCCTACTCTTTCCCAGATAACTTAATTCCTAATCTTGTTTCTCCTCATGACAGCTAAAATGCTCCTCACAAACTTCATTCCCATGGCCTCCACTTTCCTAGTCTCTCTTACACTCAATGGCCAAGTTTCTGCTGCACATGTGACAATGGGTACAAAGTATACCCTATATAGCACTTCTCTTATCTATAACACCTCTTCCTGATGTCCTCTTCTCATTAAATCCTTTCTACTTCCACCTTTCTCCTCAATCACACTTCCAAGGTACTTTACGTTCTGTACTTTTCTCAGCGAAAGTTAACTGTGTGATGGAAAAAAGTATTTTTGTTGTTGTTGTAAAGTATAGAAAAAATAGTGTGACCAAGTTTTTAAATAACAAAATTTGATTTATTTTGTTACAAAGTTTATTTGTTTACCTTTATGCTTTTATATCTTTAGATGGGTGCTAGAAGCCATGAAACTATACCTGAAAATCACATCCGATTCTCATAGCTTGGAAAATCACAGTCCATATGAAGTTCGTCAACTGTTGCACAAAGTTATGTCTGTCCGAGAATGGGCCATCCAGGAAAAGTATGTGTTTTGACAAGTATATTATTATTATTATTATTATTATTATTATTATTACTATTCAGTTGTTCTCAGACCTGTATCAGCAGGCATGCTGGCAATTAGGCCGGAGGTTCAAAACCTAGCCAGATGTACTCACAGTATTATTTCCTCCATCGGTTCCCCCCCCCCCCCCCCCCCCCACCCAATNACCTTCCTCATTCCAAACCATTGATGCAAATATGCTGACAGTCTGGCAAGGTAGTGCGATACAGTTCACAAATTACGGCGTCAGATTTTAGGGGCAGCAAATTTCGAATGATGAAAGAAAATACATATATTTTTATACCAGTTAAAATAATTTTATGGCTTCATCGTGCGTGTAATTTTCCAACTTTCTTGTATCTTCTTCCAAATATAATACAACTGCCCCATAAAGAGAAAAGAGGATTTCCTTTTAGAGATAAATAAGTGAATTAAAATTAACCAGATTTTAAAGCTGTTACTTCACAAATTGATACAAGAAACTAACTAGACAAATAATATGACTAGGCTTACTATAACTATGATTGTATCATTTTAAATATAGATTTTTATTTTTATTGCTGCTTGAATATTGTAGATAGAAATTGTGATTGTTATAAAAACTATTTCCTATAACAGCAGAGGGAAACACCTCTTATACTGTTTCAAGACTGTAACTTTATTATACTCACCTAGGATGCAACAAATCATTGTTAATGTTTTACATAATGTTTGAGAGGCATTTGTTGTGATCGAAAAATTATTCTGCGATTCTTTTCGACCTTTCTCAAGTCAAAACTGATTTGATCTATATCGTGTGTAAGCTATTCAGTGCAGCTTCTTTCTTCATCACTACGACAATATTTGTTTGTACCTGCTTTGATGGTCGAATGGTTCAAGGTGTCACTCTCGTAATAGACTGGGAAATAGAGGTTTGAATCTCAGTCGGTTGTAATGAGGGTGGTTTTCCCTAGACGGTTTTATACTCTCCCTCCACACAAATGTGGGTACACTTCATCAGAATTCAACCTAATTAACCTTAACATATTAGCGTAATCTATTTGTTTATCAAAAAGTGTGTTTTGTTCCAGCCTGACTCCCTTGCAACGAAGGCAGCTGGAAGGTTGCCTATGTAGAGTACCCACACGTTTCTATAACCAAGTGTGGGATATACTAACCCACACTCCGTTAGGTATCAAGGTACAAGGGTTCCATCTGCCCCAACAACCCACTCTGTCCAACATGATGCGTTCAGAACTTAACTTTGCTCTCGAGGTGGAGCAGATGCTGAATCACATCAATTGTTCGGAATACAGGCAGGTTGTAGTAGAGGTGAGCAAAGTCTATTCACGTTAAGTGTAGAGAACAAGAAATCAGTAGATTAAACTAGGGATGTGCGAGACTCGAAAATATCTTGAAAATTTAAGAAAAAAATAATCTTGATCTCGTCTCCGAAAGTTAAAAAAATGAATCTCAAAAATTCGATAAATGAAAAAAATAAAAATAATGACCCTAAGAAATTAAAAAACCAAACGGGGTATTTATTATTTCCAATAATACAGTAATAACCCAAAAATAGGCCCCATTACCCCGCAAAAAACAGCCTTTATTAAGAAATGTTTTGGTTATAAATATTGTTTTTCAATATCAAACGTTGACAATATAAGCTGTTACACTACAAAATTAAATTATAAATGGTGTTCATTGTAACTACCTATCACTATTTTTATTAATTGCATTTAAAATGTGTGTGAGTTATATCTCAAGGGTTTGAATGAACTATAAGACAATCTAAAGCAAGCGCCAGCTCAAATGTCAAAAAGGAACTCTATAAACTATATATTTACTTTATTAAACATAATTTACATGTTTGTTCTTTCAAAGGACGTTTTATTGTCTCGTTCTCGATACTTTTTTATATTCTCGTCTCGAATTGAAAAAATGCTTCTTGCACATCCCTAGATAAAACCATATTAAATTACTTAATTCTAAATGTAACAGTTATGCTGGATTATTAAAAGGTAACTGTTATTAATAACAGCGTCCCTTAAAAATACTGCTTGATCGGTGGTCTTGGGATAAAGTACTCACCTCAGAACCCGATGTTCATGGGTTCAAACCCAGCCGGGGTTGACGGATTTTATTTAGTGATAAAAATCCGTAGCACATCTTCCTTCGAAGGGGAAGTAAAGCCATCGGCCCCATGTTGATTGTGGTATTTAGAAGAACCCTGGAGGGAATGTGGAAATAGCTTTCACTTTCTCTCATAAAATTATCATGTACTGTTATAATCATTTGGTTAATAAAGTGCATGTTAAATACTTCAAATAAATAAATTACTGGATATGTCACCAATCAAACGATAAATGTTGTTTTTCACCCCCACTCGTTTAGTTTAAAATCAAATTTATATTTTAACAGCTTCAGTGGCCGCATGGTCTAACATGCTACTCTCGCATTAGACTAAACTGCCGATGAGGGGGAGATCGAGGTTCGAATCTCGGTTGGATGTACTGAGTTTTTTTTTCTTCAAAAATTGTTTTCCACTATCCCTCCAAGCAAATATGAATACACTTCTTCTAAGCATAGCCTTCCTTATCCCTAAAACTATTAACATGACTAGTACATAGGCGTGTGACCCGAACGGGTAGTAAGATGCAATGCTAAAATAAAAAGTTATATTTTCTAGAAAATGTATCGGTGTGTTATGAGACGTGATATGCATCTATATATCGTTCTTTGTTAGTTTTATATATTATAAAAGATTTTTTGAATACTTTAAAAAAAAAATTACTAGGGTTAGCATAGCACTTTTTTTTTTTAAATTGCTATAGAATGATAATTAAATCTAATTCAATGTATTGTTTGGCCTGTAAGCCTATCATTGCAAATGACAATCAAGTATGACATATTTGTTAAAAACTTAATTAGGTCTTGAATTCTGTGTTTCATTATTTAACTGTCAATATCGAAGAAAGATACGAAATGTCATTTGACTTTGAAGAACTGATTTACAGACACCAAAATATTGTGAGATTTGTTTTTATGAACTTTTACTAGAACATTAAATTTAATATCAAAATATTTTTCAAGTTCATTGTAGCATTTTATAAATTCAGTTAGCACACATGAAATAAAACGAAATTGGATCTTTTCGTGAAATTGACTACTTCTTGGCCTTTATATTTGCAAATAATGATCATTTATGTCGATTTTAATGGGAATTAATTATAAATAAATTACAGTATACAGCAGAGGGCAAAATTGTTTGCCTTTTTTCGACTGAAATTGACATTAAAAAAAAAGTATCAACTGCACTATTACAAATTTGTTTCCTCAATATTTCCACAACCAATTAAAGTTTTCATTTTAGAAAACTTATCTTCCTCAACCAAAGACCATTGTTAAAGAAGTAAAATATGTGTTTGATCCGACTATTGTGACTAAAGGCAACTACATATTTTGAATATTTTTAGATTGAGAAATTTAGCTGTAATTTTTCTATCCATAGCATTACTCCACATTAAATTTGACTTTTAATACCAAAATACAACTTTTTTGGTCTAGCAAAATCCAATAATTTTATCTACCACAAAACAGGGTTTTTATCAATAACCAATAATCATAATCAGTTTCCAGCCTGTGGCCGAGGTCAGTTTAGTAAAAGATGGGTTCCTCTATCCTTCCACCATTCTTCCGCATTTCATTTTTTTCCCCATTTATCTCATCTCACTTGGATCACTTTTTGTTATCTGCTACTCCCATCTCTTTCTTAGCCTCCCTTACGGTATTTTTCCTACATACTTCATCTCCATAATTTTCTTTGGTATCCTCTTTTTCTCTATCCTCATTACATTTACCGATATGTGCTCATAACATCAATATTTGAATTACTACTTTACACAGAGAATTAACTTGATATTTTCTTTTTTCAGTTGCTATGTATTGTTTCAACAATCCTGCACAGAAACCCTGAATTAAGTTTTCAGCATCAGCTGGATCTAGACTACTTAGTACAAGACGCCTTTAAAATTTATTGCAAGGTATTTCACTCTTAATGCAACCATATTTTGGCAGAGGAGTTAATTTTTGACTGTTGGATGGTATTCTAAGGATATATTAACCTTATAAGAAGGGTACACTAAAGTTGCGATTATTGGGCCTACAATGGCTGCATTCCAGGCCGGATAATACGGAATCCGAGTGTAGATAATTTTCAGTATGGGTTTGCCTACTTTTTCACAGAACATTTAACTTTGTTTTGATAGAATCTGCCCATTTTTTGATTGCAATGTAAAATAGGAATACACTAATTGTAAGGGGACAGTATGAATTAAATGAGAAATAAATTTTATCAATCTTTACGCAACAGTACTTTATTTTGGAAATGAAACATCGGCTACAAAGCAAGAACAAGTGAAAATAGAGCTTCAAATGGATTCTATTATAAATTCAGTAAATGTTTTATAGTGGATATATGTAGTGGGTAGTTTATTTAAAAACACACTTGTTAAAACAGAGAACCGGGCCGGATAATCGTGACTGTAGTGTATTTTGTTAACAATATTCATCGAACTTGTGTAAAATTCCAAATTTCTAGGTGTTAAATGTCACTTAGTTGAAAATCTAGCTGCTGAAATTTTAAATACACCTGGTAAATTGGTTAAAGTTGCTATCAAGCATTTATTTTTATAACTGCCAACTCACTCATTTTTTTTTTATGTATACAAAATTATAACTAATTTAAAAAATATTTACAAAATATCTAAATATCGACATCAATATTTTAATGTTTGCTTTTATGCCTTTCTATACTATGTAAGATATGCATAATTTGTTTTAATGTGTATGCCCATTGAGAAAAGTAGATCTATTGCTTATGCTTATTGCTTATACAACTTGCGAATGTGTGTGGAATGCCAGGCCTCCACCGTGGTTCGGATCCCACGTTAAACTGTAGGTCCTTCATTTAATCTCACAATCACCCTACCATTATACATTAGCGTAAGTGCGTACAACCCGAACGGGTAGTAAGACGCGGTGCTAATGTTAAAAAAAACTAGTAGAGGCATATTGGAAGATAAATTTCACAAAATCACATTATATGTTGACGGTTTTTCTAATTCTTAGCATTTGTTGTATGTATTTAGTACTATCAGATTAGATTTTGTGGTTACCCCTGGCACCACTTCTCTTTAATTTAAGAGTAAACAAATACTAATTTTGTTTCTTTTGATCCAGTTTTTAATTAATTAAAAACAAAATTTAATACCAATTTTAAAATTCGGTCTTTCAGGGGCATAGGAGCTACTAGTTTTATATTTTCAGACCTATCTGGGTGCGACAAATATCGCACAATGCTCATGACAGACAGACAGGCAGGCTAACTATTAATTTTATTAATATATATTTAATAATTCTTTCCTCAAATGTTGTTAGCTTCACAATACTAATGTAAAACACATGCATTATTTTATTCTTAAATATGAATTGATTCAAATAAAAAAATAAACTTATAAGATAAATTTTTAAAAATTGCACGAAACGACTGTATTCACTAAACGTTGCAAGGAGGTTAAATGGTTGAGACCTACACTTGCCAAAAAAATGGAGGCCTCAGAGTTCACAATTAAAACACATTACATTCATTTTTGAGGTGCATCCGTTCTTCAACATAAATCCAGTCAATATTTCACTCTCAATTGCGCCCCAAAAATTACTGTGGTGTGTTTTAATTGTAGAATTTGAGGCCTACATATTTCTGACCCGTGTGTAGTAGGCCTTGCCCTTACATACTACTTTCAATGTTTATTAAATAATTTTAATATATCTCTATATGGAAAACCTCTTTATTTCCGAGATGACTGTATTATATTTGGAAGAAGGTACAGGAAAGGTGGAGAGAAATATATTAAAGAGAACAAACACAATATGGCTTTTACAATGAAAAGAAGAACACAACTTTCACGTTTTATATTGTTACCTCTTTTAGGAAGTTGCGTTGCGCGTTTCACATTCCTTACTGATGAGTTCCAATAGAATGAAACCTAGGTCAGGGGAATTGGGCGGTAACAATCGATTTTCTTCACGGCAGCCATTACCTTTGTCCTATGGCAGCAATGTGAACTGTGTTCTTTACATTGTAGAAGCCATATTGTGTTTGTTCCACCTTTCCTGTACCTTCATCCAAATATAATTAAATAGTTCAAAGAAAAATAATCGCGTTATTTCAAACTGATGTGTTTATTTCTAGGACAACAAGCTTGAAAAAAGTGAAAACTTGTCATCTTACTTTAACACATACTACTCTCTAACGACAAGCTATCTAGCCCGAGCTGTTGTTAACAATGTTCTACAAGGGGGCCAACTTCTTACGGTCTCCGAGACTGATGATGAGATCGGACAAGAAGAGCCCTGCAGAATCTCCTAGACTCGGCAACGTCTGTGTCAAGTTTGATTTTTATTATTTAAATGGTTTCAAGGAATGAGGCCTCTAAAATTTATTACATTTTAGTAATTATATGTAGTAGGGCTTATAGTTTATTACCACTCCTTGGATTTAAAAAAATTAAGTTATTTGAAACTTCTTATTAGACCTTTAAAGTTATCTAATTTTATTTTAAACCCGTGGTTCATTCAATGCGGTCGTGTTTGTGTGTTAAATAATCAATTTTGTGATCGTAATATCATATTCATACAATATAAAATGTAAAACTTTCTAAGCCGACTATTTCTTTTTAAACTATTCAAGTTTTGTGTTAGATAGCCAATTTAAATATAGACTTCTCAGAGCTAGTCATTGTGTCCAAACTATTAATAAATTTAATGAAATTATATAATAAACAATTATTTTTGCTAAGAGATGTTTTTATAATATATCCTACATAATGTTGAAGATTCTTAACTTATTAAAAAATACATTAAATTTGTCTCACATTAAAATATCAGTAATGACTAATAGACAGCAATGATAAGTCTTTAACTTTTTTAGTGCCATACCTATTCAAGAATTCGCGCACCAAGAATGCCACAGCTATTTCCTCATTTTTGCAACGGTCTGCAAGAAAATTTACCAAACCTTTATTTATGAAGCGATTATTTTAATTTTTCTATTATTTTAAAACGGTCTGCAAGAAAATTTACCAAACATTTATTTATGAAGCGATTATTTTAAAACGGTCTGCAAGAAAATTGACCAAACTTTTATTTATTTTTTCTATTATTTTAATCCGTATGTAATGTTCTTTGATAATAAAAATTAATACAATGTAGCTAAAATTATTTAATTACTAAATTTCAAATTTAATTTTTTTTAATTTGATTTTTTTCAAAACTAAGGCTAATTAACATATTTAAAAAAATATTATATGTATATTTAACTATTATTTTGCTATAGTGCATTTAGTTCTATACAAGATGCATTTAGTTCTATACAAGAAAATAGAGTTTTGAAATATACATGAGTATAAATAGGAATTACAGGAATTTTTATTTGATATCCTACATTAGATATTTTTGGGCCGTTATTGCTTACCTTACAGCAAGATTTATTATATTGCTTACCTTATAGATAAATATTTAGGCCTACACATAATGAATGCGTTTTACAAAAAACTTTTTATAATGAATAATTTCATTTTTTTTACTGAGTATATAAATTTATAAAGTCACTACGCCTATTTACTTCCATTGGTAAAGAAATCTTTTCAGTCACAAGACATAACATGAAAACCTAAATACAGTCAACTCTCGATTCTACGACCATTCACGGTTCCCTGGAAAAGGATTGCTATTTCGAAGGGGTCGTTGTTGGAATTTTAACTGATTTTTTTAACCCCCGACCCTCATACGCAAAAATTGCATTTTTAGACAACACATAAAAAAATACCTACCTATTTCTTAAAGAAGTCAATTATGGAGGCCTGCTTCTTCTTAGCGCCAGATTGCTCAACGAAGTCTTTCACATTAGAGAACTGGAACCAAAGCTCTTCGCTAGCACTTAAGTGCTCTTGAGTAGACGTCCACACCTTTCAAAACATCTTTAATTGTGGGGATTTCTTCAGGCTCTTGTTCCATTTCTTCCTCCCCCTCCTCATCTCTGGACTCCTGCTGTTCCCTGATTATATTGGTACCATCAAGGGTGCCCCAAACTGTGATGTCATCGTCTGCTGCTATTTACTTCTCATACGTGCAGTTTAGAGCTAATATCTGCCACGTTTCCTCGTCGCACGGCCGAGTGAAAGTCAGGGGGGCAGATGAAGGTGCTGTTGATGAGTCAGGATGCATTTCTGTGTATGGGGCCTGGCTGAGAATTGGAGTCCACTAGCGGTGGGACGTCTGGTTCTTCGGCGCTAGCAGCGGCGGGTAACACATAGACTGCACTCCCTTCGTTGACTGGTAGTACAAAGTAGGCGTGTCGGAAGCAGTTGGCAATTACCACTAGTCTCATGGCCCTCCAACTGGCGACGATTACTTCCATGGCCCTGAACACGTACCACTTTTTGACCTCCTTACTCATGTCGAGATTCCACACCATACTCCAAACAAGCATCTCGCGTAACTTCACCTTCACTTGATGGATTATCCCCAGGTCCAGGGGCTGAAGTATTCTGATGGTGTTCTTTGGCAGAAACACCAGCTTGATGTTCCTGAGTTTGTCTAGAGCAGGATGTGCGGGACAATTGTCAAAGGAGAGCACGACTTTTCTATTTGCGGCGTCCATCTTTGAATCGAAGCCTTGAAGCCACCTTGTGAATACTCCCGAGGTCATCCATGCCTTCTTATTAAAATTAGTCACAAGGCAGAAAGTTGCCCTTGAAACCCCGGGGTTTCTTGAACTTACCGATCACGAGGGGGCTTCATCTTATCGCTGTCGTCCATGTTGAGCACAGAAGGATGGTGAGGCGCTCCTTGCTCCTCTTCGCACCCTTGCTCTCATCCTCTTTCACAGCAAGAGTGTGATCTGGCATGAGGTTGTAGAACATCCCCAGCTCATCAGCGTTGTATACATCTTGAGGCTGATAGCGCCTAAGGATGGTTCGGAGCAAGGGCATCCACTCCTTCACCGGTGTTGGGTCGACCTATGCGCTTTCACCGACGACCTTGTGTCTGGATATGGTGTGATGCACTTTTAAACGCTCTAGCCACCCACTTGAACCCCTAGTTCCAACCTCAGGGAAAATTCATCGGCCTTCCTCTGCATCATCGGTCCGTTTATAGGCACGTTTTACGCTCAATGCTGTCTGAACCACTCCAGCATAGCTTGCTACAGATTCACGTGCGTAGCACCCTTAAAATTGTTGGCCTTTACATTGTGGCCTTCCTTCTGCACTACATTCACACTTTCTTTTCTCATTTTGAGAATCGTGAAAAGTGTCGACTTTGGGATGCCATGCCGCCACACAATCTCCATCTTTGTAATCTTCTTCTAATCCACTTGCTGGATTATCTCGTACTTCTTCATGAGCGTCAAGAAGGTCCTCTTTCCACTCATTTCGTTGAAATTATAAGTTCGTATCAAATAAAAAAAAAAGTGGGTCATCCAAAATCGTTCACAAAATCAAACCAAAAACGTAACCAAATCGAGAATCTAAATAACAATGGCAAAAACCAGCCTGGCGCGTAATGTAGCGGCAGTCGCGCGCGGGGAAACATGGTCTTGCTTGTGGGAGGAGGTGTCAAGTACTATTGGCTGGCATTAATAGGGTGGTGTCTATTTTTATACCTGACCTACCCCAGTTACTAGTCCCCAGTTACAGCGCGGACAAAAATAATCGCAAGTGCAACAAACACATTTTACGGCCGATCTCCTTAAAATTGTCGACCTTTTTTCCCCACATTTTTCACGGTTCCCCAAAAAAGGGCCGTTACTTCGAGAGGGACGTTATTCCCAGGGTCGTAGAATCGAGAGTTGACTGTAGTTTATTCTTCTAAACTGAGAACAATTTAGCCTGTACATTTGAAAACTGTTTACAAAACTATTTATATCAGTATAAATGTTAGCCACACTTATGTTTTTCCATGCAGCTCGTATGTAAACAGGCATTGATTACATGACCATGTAATTGTACTAAACTCCCAATTCCAAAACAACTTTTTAAGGTTGATTTTTGTTGCCACACTTGTATAAAATAATAGAGGTAAATGTTCTCTTTCCAGTGATATACTATTTATAAGGTAAAGCGAGAACTAGCTCAAATCTGGAGAGCCAACCTCATCAGCTCTAGCACTTTTAGCGATAGTAGACGGAACCGATCAGATTGGCTCGTGGCACTAAAAGGGTTAAAACTGGTTTGAAGAGAAAAAGTAAATATTGATGGTTTTAGCCATTTTCGCTAATACTAAAGATATTAGTTTATCGGACAAGGCCCATCTATTTTAAATAACCTTGTCTGGGCCAAGAAGCAAAGAGCAGCATCTGTTGCTGTAATTAAAAAGTATTCCTTTAAGGCAGTGGTTCCCAAACCCTGGGTCGAGATACAAATGAGTCTCACGTTCCTGAGGGAGGTCTCGAAAATAAGTTTAGAGCATCTACAATTTATTTAACATTTGGTCCAGTAATTTTAGCCTCTTGTAATAATAAAATATATGGCAAGACAAAATTGTACATATTCTCATGTATAAATTTCAAATAAAAAAAATCTGTTTTCATTAAGGTAATTGGCCCTTTTCATTTGGTGTGGAAATGCAGAGCCATGGGAACAAACGGTTATCATCTTCAGAATAGAAGCATGTTGATTAAGTTATACTTTTTATATACACACCTCCTCTATAATTTTAACAGTGATCAAATATCGATTAAAATTGACATTTTTCAATAGAAAATTGCCGGCTTCATAATAATAATAAAAAAGAAAATGTAACAATAAATAAACATTGATACATCATCTTCTTAGAAGGGGTGTTGAAAATATTAACATAATAACTTCTCTCTCTCTCTCGAGAAAATTGATATTTCCAAACATATGATTTTTCCGCAAAACCTGTTCGGTAGCTAGAGCCATATACAGTTTCCGTGAGCCATCTGTTCTTGTTGGCGCGGAAGGATACTTTGGTCGGTTGTGAAGCCACGCCACGCCTTTCACCCTCCCGCCCACCATCCCACAAAATAGGTTTTAGACTTGCACTCGACAAGGCCAAGAGCCTTAAGGCATACATTACGTGTTGACACACGAGGGAACAAAAATGTTTTTGTGTCATGGAACAAAACATGACTAAACCTTTTCTCCTCTCAAACTTTTCCTATATTAGTCAAGAAAGAGGAAAGTGGTGAGAAAGTAGCTAGCAACAACTATCCTTCTCTCTTTCTCTTAAATGTGAGCCGCAATGTATAAACCATCAAACACTGACAGCAACATGTCTGCTATATAGCTTAAAACTGGTGAGTCAACACTATCCGACTTCTATCTTACACAGTTCAAAAGATCATGAAAATAATCAGGTTAAGAATTCAACCAATCGTACCATAGTCAGCCGATATCATCGGCCCAGCCCTGGTTTTGTCACGTTTATAAGAATGGATGCAAGTAGAGCAGGAATAATGGTGGAAGGACAGGAAAAGATGAAGGGATTTTATTCAACTCAACCAACCCTAGGCTAGAAACAATTTATGACGAGTTTGATAAATTATATAAAATTGTTTCACATATGTTCGTTTATTCTATAATCTAATGTGGGTTATCGAATAACATGCTCGGCGCCTGATAAAGATTTTAAAGGAGTGAGAGTAATTATTATTTACTGTTTGGGGTAATTTTCCAAGGTCATACATTTTTTGAACAACTTTTGTCTCGAAGGTATTGAAACTCAAAACTAGTGGAAAGATTTTGTTTTGCATACTTTTTAATAGACAAAATAATTGTACCATGAACATTAAAAGTTTAAAGTAAACAATACCTTTGATGTTGTAATCCAAATTATATAAATGTTATAGAAATAGGTATACTTTTATTTTGAAAATATTATTATACATGGGAAAGGGGTACAAAAAAAATGGAATTTAGCTGAAACAAACACATATGAGCAGATCAACGGAAAAGAGCCAAGAATTTATAATAGGCCTATAAGGAAAATTCAAAGTGAGGTATTGCAAAGATTGTTAAAGGTAACTGGCAGTGTCATCGTTGCATCAATTAAAGATATGGCTGAGGGCAACTATGGCAGAAAGCAGATGTTGGCTTGGCTCTTCTACATGTCCACAATTATATCATTTTAGACCCACAGGTAATTGAACGGTTCGCCAAAACTAGCAAACACAGAATGGTCACATAAATTACAACTTGCAGCTGATATTTAAGAAATATTATAAAAATGTTTTTATGAATTTTGATTTGTTTTATTTCTATCGTCTTTCCAGCAGTCCAGGATGACCATAAAATGCCACTTTTGAGGGTATTCCATTTTCCTTGCCCTAGAACCTCCAGTAAGAGTTCCCCCACAAAATTGCTCCCTAGATCTGACCGTGACTGTGACTCAGGTATTAAAAATACTTGAAATAGTAAAAAAAAAACCACACAATTATTGAAGATTAGATGAATAAAAATTAGGATTAAAAAAAGGTTCAATTGTTAATAATCATTACATTTTCATATCATGAAATCTAAAATAGTTTCTTCTCCAATGGCGGTCTAAGTGTTTGGTGTAAAAATAATTGTCTTACCACATAATAGTGGTATATACAGAAAAGTTACTCTTTGTCATCTTTTTTTGCAATGGTGATGTCATTTGCCCCGCCTTGGGAGGTAACTATAACCTTCATGCCACGCTTTTCTGCCTCCTTCCGCAAACAAACTTCCTCTTGGGCGGTTAGTCCACTCGGCAGAGTCAATACTTTGTTTTGGGAACTCAACAAATCATCCAAGGTTTTTTTCACAGTCTCATAAAAATGTTCACTAACTTTAGCAGTCTGAAATGGAAAAAACAACATTCTTACATTAATAAAGACATCAAAATATCGCAAGTCATGTTTTTTTAATGAATTTTTACTAGCACATCATTTTTAAATGTATTTTAAACATGTGAAATAATAGGTAATAGACTAGTTGGCCTTTTACATACGAATCAATATTTTTATCAAGTGCCAGACCTAATCATCACTTTTCTTTTTTACCAGAAAAAAGTAGTCACAACTTCATTATAACAATTTTTTTTTTTGTTAATATTCTTATTCAAAGTTACCATTCTAGAAATTTTAAAAGTAAAGAAGTAAAATATTTAAAATTTAAGATAGTTTGTTTCTACCCACCTTTCCTGTACTTTTATTCAAATATAACAAAATACCTCGAAAAGCGAAAAGAAGTTTTCCATAAAGAGAGAAACTTTTTAAGACCTAAAATCTGCTGTCTATTAATAGGGTTAAAAGTTTTACTGTTTGTTTTTTTTTCCAATCAAGAGCCAAAATGAATACAAAACACGCTTTCTGATATTACCTGAATCAGAATACATGGCTTAATTAATTTAAGATTTTTGAGCACCAGTAAAGAGGTGTATGTTTTTTAAAACTAATATGCTCCCGGTGATTTAGCTTAATTATAGGACATACATAGTAACAAGAACATTAATTTATCACTTTGTGAAAAGGGAACATCTACCCAGTTTAAGAATGCTAGAATTTTCTATCCCACAAAGGAATCAAATTCTATAACAATTAAATCACTTTGTAGATAAGTTAGGGTTGATTGTTTTTAGACTTATGGGTGTTGGATTAGACTTGATTCACTCCTAAAATAACACTATGGGCCAGTTTCATAGTCAGATTTAGTACGCCTCAAGTGCTGCGCTATACTAAACACAAGACGTCACCTACCTGAAATTGAATGGAATGGGCCAGTTTCATATGCAAAACTGGCCCATGCCATTTTGGTCTAGGTAGGTGTCGTCCTGTATTTAGTATCGACTCGCACTTTAGGCGTACTAAGTCTGACTATGAAACTGGCCCTATGTCTTTATTGACAGTAATAATTTGAGCACAGTGAACAGCTTTAATATGAGACATTTACCCGATTTGACTTTATATAAAGCATTACTTCAGCAGTAGCCACAACCTAGTCTAAAACATTTAAAATGTTGAGTGTTAATATACATAATTATTAGTGTAATTTTAAAATCTAACTATGAAATATTATTTTGTGTTATATTCAGAAGAAGATAGAGGAAAGCTGGATACGAACACAATATGCTTTTTAAATGAAAATGAGAACACAGTTCACACTTTATATTGCTGCCATCGGACAAAGAAGTAATGGCTACCTCTTGAAGAAAACTGGTCGTCACCGCCCAATCTCCCGACGACGGAGGTTTTTTTGGGTTCCTTTTTTAGGAAGTTGCGTTACGCATTTCTACCTCCCTCCTGATGAGTTCCGATAGAATTAAATCTTGGTCGGGGGATTGGGCGGTAACGAATGATTTTCTACAAGAGGCAGCCATTACCTCTTTGTCCAGTGGCAGCAGTGTAAAGTGTGAATTGTTTTCATTTCATTATAAAAGCCATATTGTGTTTGGTCCCTATTATATGTTTATATCCACCTTTCCTGTAGATTCTTCCAAATATAATACAACTACCTCATAAAGCGAAAAGAGGTTTTACTTATAGAAATATATTATGAAATTTTATTATTAGTTAAATAAAGTTTGTTGTGTTTAGATCTATCAGTATCTTGTTGAGATAAAAACAATTACTTTGACCATTAACATTTTTTGTTGTAAAATAACAAGATCTAAAAAGCTAACATCTTGCACATAAATTCAGACAAGGAACCAAACTTTAATATTAAATTATTGGCCAAGGTTGGGTATATTATGTAGTACAATCCTTGTTTGCCCAGTCTGGTAAAATCTCAATAAATCAGGTTCTGAAGTTTAAAATAAAACTTTACCTGTATTTTTAATTAAGACATACATTCATACCTCAATTTTTTCATTAGATTTTGTGGCCGCAGGTTTGGAACTGAACATCCGCTGCATCATTTGTTTTTCTGAAACCTGAAACTTGTTTTTTTTCTCTTTCAGCTGCAAATAAACATTTTTTTTTATTATTTTAGATTTATCATGTACTTTTTTAGCACTAACCAGAGAGGGACAAGGGAGTTCGTGTTGCTAGTGTTACTTGTAATATAAAACTCCCAAGGTGTGAGCCCGCAAGCAAGCTATATCGACCAAGTGGCCACCGTCGTTAGCGATGATAGTGCCAACATTTGCGGATAGAGGCTGTCATATGGTCAGCACAATGAGCCCTCCGGTATTAATCTCAGTTTTCTAAACTGGAACTGCTAAATACTTTATCCAATTAACTCCTCGTTTGTCCTCAAGAGGCTGAGTTTGACTCCGTTCCAGACCCATTGCCTCACAGATAAATTTTGGAAGCGCCGGGGATCGAACCCGGGACCTCTGTACCTGTATCCAGGAACTCTTGACCACTACACCACAGACCTGTAATGCAACCTTTAGTAAAGTTAATGTAATTGATATGATCAGCATAAAAGGTTAGTTTTCTCGAAATGGTAAGATTACCCCTTCCCCATCCCTTTGTATTTATGATTTTTTTTTAAATTTATTTTTGCACCACATCTTGCTACCCGTTCGGGCTATACGCCTATGTACCAATTATATTAATGGTTTAGGGATTAAGAGGATTTGAGAGGAAGTGAATCTGAATTTGCATGGAGGGAGAATGAAAAACCATTTTGAAAAAAACCACCCTCAGTACACCCGACTGAGATTCGAACCTCTATCTCCCCATCTTCGGCAGTCTAGTCCAACACAAGAGTGGCACGTTGGACCATACAGCCACCAAAGTGGGTCTTTTGATTAATTCTTTAGTTGCTATAAAAAGTAGAAATCGTAATGCAACTATTTTACCGTGGTGCAACATCATATTTAAATAAGTGTTATTTTAATGGTCTGAGGTTAAAATGTTGATGTTGTTCTAAAATTGTGTGTTGCTAAACCACTAATAATCATCATATTAGCTTAAATAAGATTTAAATTTAAAATTTGTAAGAAAAATGAAGTTGAAAAAAAGCCAAAACTCAACTATGACCTTTTTAAAAAAATACTCAAGCCTCAAATATTTTTTAAGAATTCGAGAATACTAAGAACTCGCACCTAAAATATAACTTTATGATGTTGGACTATTTAAATTAAAAAATGACACCTGGACACAATAATCGAACCCAGGACTTCTGGCTTAGCACGACAATGTTCTGACCACTGAGCTATTCAGGAGTAGTCCTGTGCCCAGGGTCATTGTTCGCTCATATTTTAAGGCAGAATCTGTGATGTATTTGCGGAAATCGTCAACTTCATATTATGAGTGCTCAATTAATCAGATAATTCAGCCATCTTGGACTCGGGAGGGCTTTATTCTATTCAGTAGTTAGAGCAGTGGCGTACTAAGCCAGAAGTCCTGGGTTCAATTCCTGTGTCAAAGTGTCATTTTTCAATTTAAAGAATATGATATTTAGATGCAGCTATAGCCGTAATCAACAAATATAATAGCTTGGCTATTTAAACATTGCATGATATTGGATTGTGAGGTATCAATTGATTTTCTTTAAGAGGCAGCTATTTACCCCTTTGTTCGGTGGTGGTGGTGTAAGGTGTGAACCTTATTCCTCTTTCCTGTATAATAATGTTACCCTATGTGCATTCATTTAATCTGTAGGAGAATGTGTAACCTTTGAGTTAACATGACTGTACCAAAGTTCAATGAACTACCGCAAGAGTTCTGTTGCATGTGCTTCTTTGTTGCGTTTAAATGAATAGGTTACTGGAAACTTATCAATTCAGTGCCCTTATTTTGAAAGGGATCATGATAGCTGTCTCAAAGAGAAACAGAATTAGGAATGGACCCACTTCGGTGGCCACATGGTCTAAGGCACTATTCTTACTGTATACTAGACTGCTAATGACGGGGAGATTGAGGTTCAAATCACATTCGGGTGTAATGAGGGCAGTTTTTTAACTCCATATAAATGTGGCTCTACTTCCTCTAAATACAACCTTCCTAATCCCTAAAAACTAGGGCTGTCAAACTCAATTATTACTGGTATCGAAAGAATCGATATTAATATTACGATTTTTTATTTATTTATTTATATNAATGAACTACCGCAAGAGTTCTGTTGCATGTGCTTCTTTGTTGCGTTTAAATGAATAGGTTACTGGAAACTTATCAATTCAGTGCCCTTATTTTGAAAGGGATCATGATAGCTGTCTCAAAGAGAAACAGAATTAGGAATGGACCCACTTCGGTGGCCACATGGTCTAAGGCACTATTCTTACTGTATACTAGACTGCTAATGACGGGGAGATTGAGGTTCAAATCACATTCGGGTGTAATGAGGGCAGTTTTTTAACTCCATATAAATGTGGCTCTACTTCCTCTAAATACAACCTTCCTAATCCCTAAAAACTAGGGCTGTCAAACTCAATTATTACTGGTATCGAAAGAATCGATATTAATATTACGATTTTTTATTTATTTATATATATATATATATATATATACACATACATATATATATATATACCAAAATAAATGTGGGGCCATTCACAAATATTTTATTTCTAACTAATATAAAATTTATATGCTAAATATATATAAAACAAGTTTTTTTTTTCCAAAAACTATTTTAATTTGCATTGAATTGCATCCAAACTAACACAACCATTCCATTATTTGAGCAGTTGTATAAGGAGTGTGTCGAAATAATACATTTATGTAAGTTAAAACCTACCAATTTTAACTCTTCACTGATAGAGGTGTCATTTGGAGCTAGCTTTAGAGCCGCGGTGAGCCGCCGATGAGCCTCATCATAATCACCCAACATCAGCAAAGCTCTGCCAAAGCTATGCGTCAAGAAATGAATGAAATAAAATTATTTGTGTTCAAAATAAGTTATTAAATAATATTTTAGGAAATAGAAAGAATTTTTTTTTTAAAAACAAGTTTCTGATATTATCAGCGGAATGAAGAGATAAAAAAATAAATATCCAATTTCTAATAAAACACACGCTTAGTGAAAATTATGAAAGAAAAAAATGTAAATTATAGACATAGGTAATTGGCTGATTGAAAAATGAATGTATATGTGTTTTATTTAAATGACAAAATTTAGACTTTTTTTTTGTCAACAGTAGACTTTTTTTCAAACTTAAATTATGAACTTAAGATATAATAAAGGTTTGATTAAATCATTACATTTTCATAAAAAAAAAAAAGACAGGTAGAATTGTAGAAAATGAAGCACAAATAAAAGTAAAAACACTAACAAACATTTACAAACACTTAAGGTAGATGCCATGTGGCATTAAAATATCGAAGTGCCAGTCATGAGTTACGGTGGACTGCGATTGTAGATAGCTCTGAGTGGCCGATAATTTCACCAGTCACCACATTAAGACTCAATACACCAACAACGAAAGATGGCGCTAGATACGGGACAAACCAGTATAGCTTAGTGGTAGAGCATTAAAGCCAAAGGTCCCTGGTCCAGGTTGTCATTTTTCACGTAATTGAATTTTATTTGTCTATCAAGACTCATCCTGTGGATAAGCATCACGTATCAATTTGTTATACACATCAACTAATAATATTATTGTATGTGAATGTTTATACTGAGACATTAAGTGCAGGTTTTCAACAATAAAGTTGATATTTTAATTCAATTAATGTAATATACCTATGTAGTCATCATTCATGCACCTCATTGTAAAATAATTCTAGTGAAGTTTAAAGAAATTTAAGATAGATGGTTTTGATTAATTTTTTTAAATGGTTCTTTAAACCCTTAGGCAGATTAAAAAGCATTGCAAGTCTTCCGAATGAACATGAATTGATTTTGTGTTCGTGTGAGGCTACGCCTATATTATTATACACATTTAAAAATATTAATTGGGATATCTTTTTTTAATTATTTAGTTGAGGTATTTAATGTGCGCACTTTCTGAAATGACTGATTATATCAGCAGATGAGAATTTTATGAGCGATAGCAAAAGAGCCTACCAATTTTGCCAAAAAAGTATTTTTACATATCTTCAAGAGTTCTTTTATGCACCACAATTGGCATTGGCTTTACTTCCCCTCCAAACTCTGGACTGTAGATAGTGTCAATCACATATGTACAAGTGTTTTATTAGTGTATGGCATCTTTAACCGAGAGTGATATATTATCTAGTTGTCACCTTTGTCTGTATACTTTTAGCCGCTCTAGTGGCACAGAACGTTGTTCAACCTGTGTCTGCATGTTATACCCGCAATGAGATGTGATGATAATGACTATTAAGGTGTAGAACCAGTAAAATTCTTAAACCTAGCTTAAGCCTAATTGACCATATCCTTGTGACTATTAAGATAATTCCCCTTTCATAAAAAATACCCATGGTATCATCAGGGAAGCTAATCCGAGACCACTAGGTTCGTAGCCAGGTCCACTGACCACCATATCACGGGACCGGCCATGTGTAAGTATAAACATATCTTACTTGAATAGGGCTTTAGCGTTCTTCGCGTCGTGGTACAGGGCATTCCGGCACTTAACACAGGCTTGTTTCGACGAACCTATCTTGTTGTAGCACACAGCTAGGTTCACGCAAACTTTCACAACGAGCTTCCGTTGCTTTGATTCCTCCTCATCGTTGGATAGTTTACAACGATTCTCCAAGATGTTAAGAGCTGTGTTGTACCTAAAAATCCAAGACAGTTATCACAGTTTTAATGTGTGGGGATTGAATTTTTTTTATTGTTTTACTTATTCCCTTGTGTCAAAACCAGCAACTATCTACCCAAGAAAATCAAACAAAAGTTAACAGTTATGATGAGAAGGGTGGATGTAAATTCATGAGCATCTGCCTGGAATGAGGATTGAAAATTCCATACTGGAGCAGAGGTACAATCCTGAATTCTTGGATCCAAGCCAGTGCAGTTTTAACCATCCAGTTTAAAAAGATTAAATCACAACCAACTTATTAACTTGCACAGAAAACAAACATTTTTAGTTTTCTAACCGACTGCTGAAGATTAAGTTCAAAACTAAAATAATATTATATTCTGAAAATTGAAAAATTACACCTGGACATGGAAATCGAACCTGGAACCTTTGGCTTAGTACGCCAATGCTCTAACCACTGAGCTATCAAGGAATCGTCGTGCCCAGGGTCATTCTTCACTCATATTTTAATGTAAAATATAACATGTAATTAAAATCTTAACATTTATAACAAAACAGTGATTTTGTACAAGTATTAGCAACCCAAAACTTAAACATATGATTTTTCAACTATCATTCAGGTAAATACCTATCATGAACAGATTCTACAGAGTAAAGTAAGGCACAAGGGGTTAAAAAAAACCAGCTAGAATTTTAACCCCAACCTCCCCTTCATTAGCAAAACAAAAAAGGAGAAACTGGAACATGCTCAAATATGTGGGTTCCAAATTAATTGATCAATTATTATTATTAAGAAACAGTATTACTTTACCTATTACAAAAACAAGTTGCCTTCTTTTATCATGACTTGAGCAACTTCTTATCACATTATTGTAATAGTGAAATAGTTGGGGTTTTTGCCAGCTTAGGTGGCCGCGTGCTCTAATGCTCTACTTTTGTAGACTAGACTGCCGATGATGGCGAGATTGAGGTTCGAATCTCGATCGGATGTACTGAGGATTTTTTTTCCAAGATTGTTTTCCACCCTCCCTCCACACAAATGTAGATACACTACCTATAAATATAGCCCTCCTGATCCCTAGAACCATTAGTGTTATTAATACATAAGTGTATAACCCGAACGGGTAGTAAAACACAGCGCTAAAAAAAAGAGAAGTTTTCTTTAACAGTTATTGTTAGATGCAACATAAACTATGATTAAAATAGCTACCATTTATTAAAAGCTAAAGAACAATGATATACATTTTTAGTTAAAATAAAGTTGAATTATGATCAATAGTTATTAAAATATAGTTAAATGACCAACCATACTTTAAAAGTTGACTTTATCAACCAAAATATTAATGAAGGCAGTAGCTAAACGAAGGGCACATGCCATTTATCTACCCTTATTGCAAAGAATGTTAAAAAGATCGATCCATCATTGCTTCATTTACATCCTGTAAAAAAATGGGTGTTTATATTTCGATTCCCAAGGTTGGTAACCTTGTTCTTGTTCATGTGTCAACGATTTTCTTTGATGTCATTCTGCCTCATTTTAAATACAATATTATTCTATGATTATCAATCATAACATTTTTTCAATGTTCAATATTGTACATAAATTATATAACTTTAAGTTTTTCAGTATTGCATTCCCATTAAAAAGTTCTTTGACAATTTAAAACTGTTTCAAAAACTTTAAACTTCATTTCTGAAGAACAATGTTTTCGGCTATGAGCCCTTTTTTTAGCCACCGCCTCAATTATTCTACTTACTTTTTTATTGCCAGCCTTATGTTGTTATTTGTAAAAGCATCATTTCCCCCTGTAATATTTCCTTGAGCAGCTTTATAAAAGTCTTTAAAAGTCTGCGACTTTGCACTTTCAGAGTCCATCAGATTCGCTGCCTGATCGTCAAGAAAACTTATCAATTCCACTTCGATCAGTAGTTCTGAGTCTATAAACATAAATTATATTTGATGGTAAATATGCATGGATTGAATTTAAATTATTACAATTCATTCAGAATAAATGCCCAGTAAAAAAATGTGTGGCTAAAATCTGTCATGCAGCCTTAAAAAAATAAAGTAAAAATAGATTATTTTTACAATTCATAAAGTCTTCATTCGATCCGACACGTTAGCTCAGTTAGCTTGTTTGCCCAATGAGCTAAGGGTCCCGGGTTAGATTTCCGGCATGGCTGAAAAATGTATCGTTGGTGAAATGTGGTTGTACCTTTTCACATTGATAAATTAACAGCTGGGGACTGGGTGTTGTGCCTGTCCTAGTCTTAAGTTATATTATAAGGCATATGAAGATACGACAGGCCTAGCCAGCCGGTAGTGGAAAAATATATGGCTTGAATAAAAAAATTGACCCAGGCCACAGGCTGGAAACAGTAATGGATGGATATAATATTAATTCAATTTTATTAATCAAATAACTTTATCAAGTTTTATCTGAGCTGTTAGTATTGAAAGAGTTTGTTTTTATTTTTATCAAGACACGTGTTTCAAAAATAAAATGACAAGAGGCTGTAATAATTTTTAACAAGTGACACATATAAAAATCTTACTTCCTGGGATTCTAGGAGGTACTTACTTCCTGGGATTCTAGGAGGTACTCCAAGCTCCTTATATGCCAATTCGGGACTAATGAGAAACTGTGACTTTTCTTTCTTCTTCATGGTGGCGATGCCGATTTCCAAACCCTGAATGAGTTGATATGCATTCAACCTGAATGTTTCTGGTTTCCCTCTCATATATGTAGAGTCGTAAGGTTCTTCATTAAACTCTAGGTACGCGTTGTAGTGGACGGTGACAGATGCACCTTCAGGGATTTGAGGTCCCTCTCCTGCCCTCAGGATCTGTAATAATACATTTTATATATAGCTACATATAGAAAATACTGAATTAACATTTGGGTCATTCCATGTCAAGTCAACAAGGTCCTCAACCTCACATTTTTTAATTTTTTTTAAATTTGGCATAGTGAAAGAACCACTTGAGATATATGCCTATGTAAAATTTCATGTCCATATCTTTTTTATTTATGAAGTTACAGAGGTGCAAAATTTGCGATTTCGACCAATTTTGTCACCAGCTTGTTAACTTTAACATTGAATATTTCAGTAACCTGGGCACCTAAAGAAGCGATTCAAGTGTTTTTGGAAAGGCCTTGAATAGCTCTTTCATATGAGATTTTAATTGGCTGTATTAAAAAAAGGATATAAAAAAATCTTTATAATCAATAATTTGGCGGCCATTTTCTCAAAAACGGGTTTTTTTTCCTCCTTCAAAAAAATATATGTTGTATATATACTATTGCTTAGTAGCTATGAAACATTTGAAGATGGGATGCAAATGGGTTCAGGAGTTATGTTAGATTCAGTAAAACAGGAATTTCCATTTACATTAATTTCCTTACGTCACACAAGTTTGCTTTATTGTTCCTTGAAGCTAATTGACAAGAAAACTTAAATATTATTTAAATGTAATATTAATTAAATCTACAAATATATTACCAGTACTAAAAATAATAAACATACCTGAAATTTTTACACTTTTAAACACATAGGCATATTAGTTTTTTTTTATATGTATACAGTTGACTGTGAACGGCTGAAGCTTCCTGTTTTGTCTAAACATATGTTCTACTAGTTGCGGTCAGGGGGTCAACTTTTGTAAGAACTGATGACACATGCACTACTAAAATGTCAGGAACTTGTACGTAAACAAATGATGGAGCTGGTCCATGTGTCCACCAGTGTCCATTATATGCGCAAGTAACAAATCCATGTATTTCATCCATTTCTAGCTGTACTTTGACTTGCGCGATTCTTTCAAGTTTTGACTCCTCTACTGAAGAATAAACCTTTATCAGTTTCCCTGATTGCAATTGAATGACACAGTGAATCTTCTGTGTTCCAGGAATGTATCTAGAGTTTGCAAATCTCTTCTGCAAAAATATTTGTACATTTTCATATTCTTCTATTATCACAAACATGAATGTTATTCCTTCTATATTGTGACTTGCCCATTCATATAACTGTCTTAGTGTCATTATTTGCTTTGTGCAGGGCTTTTATAAACTGGCTCTAGCAACAAGACACTTTACAGTTCCCCCTACACCATCACAAGCATTTTTACCATGTTATGTGGCAAAGAAGTGCCACTCTGCTTTGCATCAAAAGTATTGGTGATGTAAACTCAATTTTGTAAAGTTCTTGCGATTTTTATACTGTGATGCTGCCCCATCTGAAAGATATGTGATTTTTTCTGGGGGAGAAAAAGTAGTGTTAAGGAATTTGATTAGCTTTCTTTGAAATGTATAAACTGCTGTTGTATCATGCTGAGGACACTCGGAGATTATCACAAAACTTGCGTGTTTAACAGTGTGCGGTTCTTCTGATGAGTTTAAATAATAAATAACAAATGGATGAATTGTGGATTGTGCATTGTTCCAATGGAACCCTTGTATTGAGTCCTGAAGAACAAATTAGTAATTTTCTGAAAAGTCACAAATCACTAAATACTCAGCCTTTTTCAAAGATTTTTTTTTCTCAGAAAAAAATTAGCTTGCTCTTTAGCAATGAAAGAATGACTAAGAAGACTTTTAAGTTTTTCAAATAGGGAATCCAAGAATTCATCCACCGGTTTTGAAACGGTTTCCAAGTTTGACCAAGTTTGACCGGTCCACTGTGACCCATTGCTTGTATGTTATGTCAACAAAGTTACTGTCATAAATATTTTCAAACTTTTTGCGTAATTCACTATACCCTGGACAATATTAACATTTTCCGAAGTAGCACTTTGGTGAAGGCGGATTACAAATTACTCTGGATAAACAATCTTTGTAATCAGAAATTGGCATATCTTCTTATGCAGTCAGTTCCTTGATCCTGCAGCCACTGATCATAAGCTTCACATTCTGGTGATGTGTACATACACACACACTGTCTGTACCACTTGATCCTGAGAATATATATTTCTTAGGTCGTAGATCAGCAAATTTGGAGAATCCCTCGGTAATTTCTGGATGATTATCTTTGAACAGCATGTAAGCCTCTTTAAGTGTATATAGTAGGAGTCTTTTTTGAACATGAGACCTATTCCCATCTTTTTTCATTGAAACAAAATCTTTTCTCCCAGGCATAATTCTGCTAACAGCATCATCACAATAAAATTGTTCAATAATGTTCAAATTTTCTCTAGGTAAGCTTTTTCCTAGTTTTGGAGTAGGTGATGACATAACACCTTTTTCTTTCACAAGCGCTCTTGCCTTTCTTGCCATGTAATTTGTTACTCCAAACTCCTGCTGAATTTTACCCAAACTCCAACTTTTAGGTAACACTGTTAGTATCTGGACGTTAATATTTCTATCTGATGTTGATGTAAACTTTTCTTTCGGCTGGCTTATCATCACACTCTCTGCACTGACAGTGACTGATATTGAAGCTTCTTCGCTTGGACTCACTTGTGTAAAAATTGTACTCTTAATAGTTTCATTCACTTTCTGCAGTTTCTTTGTACAGTAATTAGTTTCCGAAAGACGTTTCTTCTTGATTGGTGTACAGCCCAAAGTAACTAAACTATAATTTAATGATTTAATAGCTGTATGTTTAGTAAATGCTAGAACATCACAACTGTCTTCTGAATCTTCAGACTGGATGTATTCAGCTACTCACCTAAGGGGGAAACGTGGAGGGGGAGTTTAAGGTGAAACATTGGGAGCCAGTGACTCATTGTCTTTGTGCTATCAACAGTTATTTGTTATGTCCAGCTAATTTAGGGATAGAGATTCTAAATACAATACCATCTTTTATGCTGCATGGAATGAGGGTTGGGGAGAGTGAGTAGCTTATCAACACTTCAGTCAGTTGTTGGTTAGTCAGCCAAAGAGAAGATATTAGAGGGGTGTCACACCTTGTGTCGAAATAACATTTTAGGGGTATAAAGCCTATGACATGTATATCGTGGCCTTGAGAATGTATCAAGTATGACGTGAACTAGGCAAAAGAGTGAGAAATCTGACGTGGCCCTGGGAAGTGACTTTTGACGTGGCATTGGGAATCGTATATCACAGTGGAAAGGTAGGTGGAACCCTTTTTTACTGAATCTAACATAACTCCTGAACCCATTTGCATCCCATCTTCAAATGTTTCATAGCTACTAAGCAATAGTATATATACAACATATATTCTTTTTGAAGGGGGAAAAAAACCCGTTTTTGAGAAAATGGCCGCCAAAATATTGATTATAAAGATTTTTTTATATCCTTTTTTTAATACAGCCAATTAAAATCTCATATGAAAGAGCTATTCAAGGCCTTTCCAAAAACACTTGAATCACTTCTATAGGTGCCCAGGTTACTGAAATATTCAATCTTAAAGTTAACAAGATGGTGACAAAATTGGTCGAAATCGCAAATTTTGCACCCCTATAACTTCACAAATAAAAAAGATATTGACCTGAAATTTTTTATAGTCACATATCTCAGGTGTTTCTTTCATTATACCAAATTTGAAAAAAATCAAAAAATGTAAGGTTGAAAAGTGCCTCTACATTGGTTGATTTGACATGGAACGCCCCATTTATCAATTTATTTTGCATAAAGATTACATCGTAGACCCTCTTCAGTAGCCGTGTGTCCAACGCGCTACTCTCGTGTTAGACTAGACTTCCAAAGATGGGGAGATCGGGGTTCGATCCTGGTCAGGTGCACTGAGGGGAGGGATTTTCCTAAAAGGTTTTCCACTCTTCCTCCAGGCAAATGTGGTTGCACTTTCTCAAACTACGCCTTCTTAGTCCCTAACACATCAGTGTAATTAGTACAGTGGCGTACAACCCCAAAGGGTAGTAAGACGCAATGCTAAAAAGAAATTTACACTCCAGACTAAAGAATGTATTTATCTTTTATTTTATCATAGAGATAAAATAATGTCATCATGAACATTTTCACCCTCGAGATTATGACAAATCTTTGACATTCTATGTGCTCTCGAACAAAACAAAAAAAAAGTGGGTTTTACATTATTTCATATGTTTCTGTGACGAAAAAGTTTTATGGATTTTGCTAAAATTTGATAATTAGATACTTTAAATATATCTTAGGGCATTTTTAAGCCCTTTAATTAAGAATAGGTTACTGGTTACTAATTTTTGAATAGTTGTGATTTTCTAAAAAAATGGGGTAATTTAGTTCAAAATTTATGTCGCAAGAGTCTTTCATATGATTATCAAAATATTATTTATAGCAAATATGTTTATTTTATCATCTCTTATTTACACAAAAACCTAAGCTCTCAAACATTGTAAAGTAATCCTCTTTTTTTAATTCTAACTAACCCATTCCCTCCCGCGGGCGTTGAACAACGTCTTTGTTTACCCTAAAGTTCCCTGGAGAGGGCGCGAATCGACGTTTCCAGTGTTCTTCCCAGGGCCTTTTTACCGGGCACGCCACCCGGCTGATTTCACTGACCGCCCGGCTAAAACCAATGTTTGTTGCACAAATCATCAATTATGGCAAAGTATTCCACTGGCCCCGCCAGACTACTTAATAATGCCACCAGTCTGAAAAACATTTCTGGGGAGAACACTGGTTTCATTGCAATACGTTATCAATGAACCACTGTACTTCTAGCCAGTCAGAATACTTCATAATGAAGCTAAACGATGGGGCTACCAGTTCAATGATATACTATTAGCACGAATAAAGCAATAAATGAGAAAATAAGTGAGTAGCAAAAATATGTGTTGGGTAAGAGTACACAAGTGAAAAAAATGGGCGCCGGGCCTACGCAGATCGTTGTTATGAACACGCACCATGGGATGGGTTATGCCTAATGTATTTGGCGGTAGAAATGCAATTTTAATGTTCTCTGTCGAGTCTGCGATACATGGTAGATGGGTTTGTGTGGTGTCGATCAAAAGTATAATTTTGAAGTTATGATTTTTCTTCTCGAAAATTATTGTTTCAGTTCATGCGAGAATGTCTCCGGTAGCTAATCGGTAAAAGTTTGGCCCGTCATCTAACCTCTTTTACATGACCAGAAGTTAAACTCCCTGATTTGTCCTGGCAAACCACTTTTAGTGCACGAGCGTTGGCCGAGCTTCAGTTTGTGGTCTTCCCCAGCGTTTGTGGTTAACATTACTTTAAACCTGTCCTTGGTTGGTTTGAATCCTGGAGCAGTAGCTTTCCTTCCCTTAATATATAGGTTCTGACAACAATATCTTCCATTACAGTATTGTCTCGTCAATGTTTAATATTTGGCCTAGATTGTAGCCACTTTCTTCTAATACAATGCGTTCTAGAAAGAAAAGGAAGGCCGCAGTGACTCCATCATCAGAAGTCCAGTCCACCGCAAGAGTAGCGCCTTGGACCATGCGGCCACCAAAGGAGGCTCCCTAAACATTTGAATGTTGTTTCTTGCAATGGTGGTGTATCCTATTTTTAGATTTATATTTGTATTGTGTATTTTCTGTGTTAGCCTCGTTTCAGCACACACTTTACTGATCTTCAATACAGTCATGCATTACTTTATTCCATCTCTCCAGTTCCCTTTAAAACAGCTTCCTTAGCCTCGTCCCAAAACATACCATCAGCAAAGGCCACCTATACCAGGGTGTCTACTGAGTTGGAGAGACCAAAATTAGTGACTTTTTGACCACAAAACTCCTTCGGTGAGCGGTCAAACATTATATAGTGCATATATAGGCATAATACACTCTTGCGCAACATTAAACTTTAACTAGATGGCAAAAGTTGACCTTGTCTTTGGTACCAAGAGTATAAACAATCAGACAACTTGCGGCTAGCACATGGCATTATGGGTAGTGGGTGGGTGGGAACTTTGGATGTGTTCCCGTTATGATGCGCGGGAAATTCAAACAAAAATGTTCTTGTGAATTTATGACCAAAATATTGAAAATTCGTGACTTTTCATGGACTTTTGCAAAAAAAATTTTTTCAATTAGTAACTTTTTGTGTCTTTCGTGACCCAGTAGACACCATGTGTAGTAGCCTAATATTATTCAATATAATTGCCTACAAATGACTA
This sequence comes from Timema bartmani, assembly GCA_902151455.1. Lineage (NCBI taxonomy): Eukaryota > Metazoa > Arthropoda > Insecta > Phasmatodea > Timematidae > Timema > Timema bartmani. The sequence continues at coordinate 59,823 of CABFWB010000255.1, forward strand.
AACAATTATTCAAAGCATTAAAAATATGAAATAAGAAATCAAAATGACAAAAAAATTATTCATAAAATATGTTTCTACAACTGTGGGATCATAAACAAAGTTACCATGTACATGGGCATTGTTTTTATGTCCCCCCCAAAAAATATATTTTCATCAAAAACCCATGCCCTGAACACCATCCTAATGCAAGAACATCATTTGTCTTTTTAATTGTCGGAATCATCTGCTTCGGTGGCTACATGGTCTAAGGTGTCACTCTCACACCAGGCTGGATTGACATGATGGGTACTTCTTGGTTTGAATCTCACTCGGGTGTATTAAGGGTGTTTTTTTATTAAATGGTTTTCCCACTCTACCTTCCACAAAGTGCAAGAACGTTTTCTTCTAAATTCTACTTTGCTCATCCTTACAACATTAGTGTATTTTATATATATATATATATATATATATACATCATTATATTATTATTATATTATATTATTATTATATTATATATAGTATATAAGAATAATACAACGAAAGAAAAAAACTTAACAAAGAGTCGCTAAAATAGTAAGAAATTAACAGACAAGTTGAGGCAGATAACATTTTTTTTGTAAAAAGATGCCTTATATATATATAAGGCATCTCTCTCTATGTATGTATGTATATATATATATATACATACATAGAGAGAGAGAGAGAGAGAGAGAGAGTTGCATGTGAATCAAATAGGCCTACATTTTACAATTTTGTAAATTTTGGTACAACTCTTCAGTTTACAAGTGACAAAAGTATTTACTTTTTAAAATCAAATTGGAAACAAAATATTGCAATAGAGTACCTTCTTCTTTACAGAGCCATCCTCCGTTAGGTTGTGCATTTTTAAAGCCATCTTTTGGAAAGGTGATATACTACTCCCTTCGTCATCGTCATTATCATCATTACCACCATGGCACTCTAATTTAATATTTTTTAACAAATTCTCATTTTGGTAAAAATCAGCCTGTTCTTTATCAAATGTATCTTCAAGGATAGTATCTTGAACCTGAAATACAATAGGTTGATCCATCTGAACGAGCTCCCTAAAAACAAATAATATACAAAATATAAAATAAACATAAATGTAACATTAATATAAATAGTAATTATATTACTATGTTCAAGAAGTATTTATTAAATTAATAGTGGAAAAATAAATAAGTAAGTTACCCCTAACTTTAAAGAAGAAAAAAAAAGTTGTTGGAACAGGTTTAGTGATGGTTGAGTTTATGTTGGGGTGAAGTCTAGCGGAGGATGTTGTTGGAATGGGGTCAGTGGTTTAGTTCACAGTGGGATGGTTATTTTATTTAATATTGGTTTCAGAATTTTGTATTGTATTATCAGGAGATATGGTAGTCAATAAGTAACTGAACTTAACATGAAATCAGTATTTGTTAAAATGTGTTTGTCAAATTGATATATTCCTGACCTCTTAAATCCCGCTTTTATATTATTTTGTGACATCACCTTTATTTGAGCTTCTCTAAAACAGGCTGCCCCTTGATAAATAGTCAAATTTTTTCCATGTTGAGTGGTCATCCAAAAATACCGACAACAACATTGCAGGCTATAGAGAAAGGCCCAAAAACCCCAACATCAAGTGGTTGTAATTTTGCAGACAAATGGGGCAGTATTTTCAAAACTGTAACACCATTCTCTTTTGCTAAATCTAGAACTTTCGGTGGCCACATGGTCTAACGCGTTAATCATGCCAGGAGACTAGACTGCCAATGATGAGGAGATCAAGATTCGAATCTCGGTCGGCAAGTGTATTGAGGGTGGTTTTTCCAAAATAGTTTTCCATTCTCCTTCCACTCAAATGCAGGTACACTTCCTATAAACATAACCTTCATCATTGTTAAAACCATTAGCGTAAATAGTACTTAAGTGTATAGCCGTATGGGTAATAAGACGCGATGCTAAAAATTAAAACAAAAAAGACGATATATCTCTCGTGATTGTTGTAAGTTAATAATCTAGGAGTGTTTAATAACATGCTTCACAGTTGTGATAAATAATTCACAGGTCATCTACCCACTTGCTATTTTTAGGCCAGAGGAACCAACTGGTGCACCTGTGATCATGTACATCTTGTACAACATGTAGTAACGTGAACACCCTTTTCTCCATGTGTTGCAACATTTAGTTACTTTTAAGAACACCTTTTCAGCAATGACCTTTTGAGAATGTTGAACAGTAGAACTGCTTATCCAGCTAAATTAAACGTTCTTGTTACATCTGAGAAACAGTTAGAATGAGAATAAACATGTCTTAAATATTTTTTTTAATGTTGGTGGTGTACTTGTTAAAAGCTGTGGCTTGGGCTAAAGCTGCAGCACTCAGGTGTCCTAGGAGATGTTCTGAGATGCCGGCGGAAAAACTCATTCAATACCTGCCTTATTATTATCATCCCAGGTATTTAGGTATTTGATATTATTTTTAGCTGCCAGTTCATGAGCAAGTTTATAACAATAGGATAAAAGTTCCTTAACCCCATAGAACATTCTGGATCAAGTAACTGTATATGATGCTTAACTTTCTCCTTGTTTATCTGTAAAAAAATGTATATGCAGAATAATTTGATTTCATTCTAGCAGATTGATCTCTGAGAATATTTGTGTTTTGCAGTGTATCAACATGTTTAAGAGTCTGAAAGACTTTTTTTTTCTCTTACTGCCACATTTTGCAAACTACAGCCTGATAAAACTAATTGTAGAATATCTTTCATTACTTTCTAAGAGAAACTGCCAATTACAGTCTATTTTTAAGGATTTCAAGGCATTTTTATTTAAAATTCAAATCTGTAATGAAAGAAACTGGATATATTAGTAACAGTGCAAGGCATCTTTTTACAAAAAAATGTTATCTGCCTCAACTTGTCTGTTAATTTCTTACTATTTTAGTGACTCTTTGTTAAGTTTTTTTCTTTCGTTGTATTATTCTTATATACTATATATAATATTATAATAATATAATATATGTATTTTGTACTTGTCTTTTTGTTTGGTTAACTAAACCCGTTTTTTGTAACTTTAATGTACCGAGTTAACTGCTCATTTTAAAGACAAATAACACAAATATAGAAATACCGATATTAATTGGGAATTTTAGCATCATGTTTTGCTTCCAGTTAGGGTTTTACAGTTATGTCGGCTACTAACTACACTGACGGTTTTAGCGATCAGTAAAGTTATATTTATAAGAAGTGTACCCGCATTTGTGAGAGTGGAAAACAATTTTCGAAAAATCACCTTCAGTACGCCCGACCGAGATTCGAGCCTCGATCCACCCGTCAGTGGTAGTCTAGTCTACTTCAAGAGTAGCGCCTTAGGCCATGCGACCACTGAATCGGGTCATATTATTCATGTTCAAGAGGGTCAAATTAATAGTGAAAAAAAAACTCTTAACACAACTTCCCAATGCTGATATCTCAGATACAAGTGATCGATTTGATTTTATTCAAAAATGTAATACCTTAAGTTAATCCCAGTTTTTAAACGAGTTTCAGGAATCCTCTCCTCCTCACTATCACTGATATAAATATCATCATCAATTATATCCATCTTGATTAGAATTTCAATTCAATTATGATAATAATTGTTTTTATCACCACTCTATAGTTATCTACAAAAAAACGCAATTTAATATTAAATTGCCAAGAGCAAATATAAAGTTAACCCATAGAAAATACAGTTTAATAGTTTAACCACGCTGTGTTTTAAAAAAAATACAGCATCATAGATAAATAGAAATTGTTGACTGACACAATTGTTCAAATAACTAACTGACATATGGATTAGGACTACTCGAGTTTAATACTACGTGGAGAGGTGAGCTCTCTAGCGGTAACCAGTGAACTAAGTGTATATCCTAGTGACCATGTAAAAATGATATTATGAACTACATCATTAAGGTGCGGCCAAAGGGGGCACAAGTATTTTTACAATTTTTATAGAATCGACTTTTGTTGGCCAAAATAAATAAAATATTGCCCCTGTAGCAACATAGAGTTTAGTTTTCTGCACATGCTAATATCAACAGATTTTGAATATCTGTCAAGGTTGTCCTAGAATTTTGTCAAAACTTTTTCTCTTTATTTAAGCAAGGCACCCAGCAGGTCAGGGCACTGGGGGCGTAATATACCCAGCGTGGACCAACTAGTAGGATTAGGAATTAGTATTAGGAATAAAAGGACATTAGATTAGGTACTATGTTCCAACTCATACTATAGTAAATAAAGGCCACAGCTGATTGTAGTTAACTAAATTGATATTTTAGAATTGGGTCCCAAGATACATTCTAGGTATCGAGATAGATAGTCTAGTGGTGGGGAGTGAATGCTCCTGATCAAGTCCAAGGCTGGATCCACCGGAACTCGGCTCTGGGGCCTCATTAGATCTCCTGGCTGGCCAGCCTGTATGCGTGTGTGGAAGAGAGAAAAATAGTTTGTCTGAAATCTAGAGTAAAGAGTGTCACGTTGCCCATGCCACCCGGTGCCGATCACGCTAATTGTCATGCATGTGGAACATTTTTATTTTGTTTGATTTCATTATATACATACAGTTTATTTGTTCCTGTGTTTCTTCTTGTCCGTTCTGAGAAATAAAGTATATTCATAATATTTTCCCTCTGACCCACTGATCGTGAGTTCGTGTCTGTCCTGTGTTGTCATTCATATAATCCGTTGAGGTAGTAGGGTGGGCCGGCAGCTGGCCTCGCTGGATCGGTTGGGTGGAGGATGCAGTTGACCACATGTGCACCTTACAAACCAGCTCTTAACACTTTTAAAAATGGCAAATGCTAAGTACTTTCTAACAGTAGATTTTTAATAATTTTAATTTTCGGTTTGAGTAGGGAGTAATGAAAAAATAAAAACCTCCAGCCACTCCCTTTTTCTCCTTATGACCTAAAAAGTATACAATGTTTGCTCGTAATTTATCTCAATATTGCTATTTTTAGTGAACTTTTATTCAAATACCTGACAGCCTCTAGGCCGACAGCATCTAGGCCATTTTCTGGGACTATTGCTTACGCAAAGTATGTTTTGTCAGTTACATTCATTTATCGTATTATTCAAATACATAACTGATTTACTGAATTTTCTAATTTTTTAATTTATTTTTTTATAAATTTTGGAAACATCCTCCAACGTGCTATGCTATACTATACTATACTATACTTAAACAAAAACAAGATTACATGGTTATCTTAATTTTTTGGGACAAAGATGCAGTATTGTTGGTGCTGCATTCTTTTACCAGGTCTTGAAGTAAGCTTCCCTATATTGGACTTCTTAGTTTAAATTTGTAGTAGGGGCACTTTACAACCCGTTGGACCTGTCAAAGATGGCGCCTGTTGCTGAGGATGTTGAATTGAATGGTCTTTTATCGAAAAAGAAGGATGAAATTGAGAATAAAGAAAATTTATGGTATGATTGATTATAATTGTTTAGGTGTCTTTATTTGCGAGACTGTGCACGTTTTGATTCTTTTCATCTAAACCTTTGTTTTGTACGTGGTCTCACAGTACAGTTTTGGGCCTAGCCCACTGTTTTAATGTGGAAATACTAGGTTAGTGTTTATGTTTAAACCCCCCTTTACTCGCATATGTCATCCATTTATGAAATAGGATTTGCCAAAAGATCCAAACAAAAGTATAATTTTTATGTGGAAGGGCTTGACCAATTATCGATTTTCATGAGCAATCAGTTTATACATGTCTATGCATCTAGCTGTCACTTGTTTGTATTTTTTTAAAGGTCAGCAATACTTGGGGAGGTTCAAACTCGTGGAAGTACGAAACTACCGTCCTGCAAGTCTGTTGTGGTTTTAGGTGAGTAGGCCTAGTATTATTCATTTTCAAATTTGTACATTTTTAAATTGGTTTTATGGGCCACACAGACCTTTAAGCCTTATGTTGTAGATCATACCTATTGTATAGTCTATAAGATTCTCTTTATTTTTTATCAAAAATATCGATATTCTATGATATTATTACAAAAAATTAAAATGTAAATTTAGGGCTGGGCCGATTATTTGTTACCGATCTTGCTGATCAACAATGCCGATCATTTGTGTTGATTTGTCTACAATATTACAAAGGAAGTATAGAAAACAAAAGATAATATAAATATATAATCATAATGGAATATTAAACATGCATAGAAAACTTTTATTTTTTATTTAGCACCACATATTACTACCCGTTCGGGCTATAAATACTGTCTAATTACGCTAATGGATTAAGAATTGGGAAGGTTGGATTTAGAGGTAGTGAACCCGCATTTGCATGGAGGGAGAATGGAAAACCATCTAGGGAAAACCACCCCCAGTTCACTTTGTTAAAATATATATTATACATACCGACCGAGATTCGAACCTCGATCTCTCCGTCCTCGCCAGTCAAGCTCAACACGAAACTAGCGCGTTAGACAACTACACCACTGAGGTAGGTGGAAACTATTTGAAAAGGGGGGAGGGGCAAGTGTAAGGTAGTAAGTCTTTAGATCTCTTTTATAGAGATCTAAAATGCTCAGCTGTGAGCATAAATTAGGTACCGGTATTTCATTTCTAGCACAAAGTTATCTATTAAAGGCTAAGCTTCTGTTTGTTTTTATCTGTTCCATAAAGAATAGTTAGCATTTATGATTATTATTTACATTTTAGAACCTGCCTCGGTGGTGTAATTGTCTAACATGCTAGTTGTGTTGAGCTTGACTGCCGAGGACGGGGAGATCAAGGTTTGAATCTCGGTCGGGTGAACTGGGGGTGGGTTTTCCACTCTCCCTCCACGCAAATGCGGGTTCACTTCCTCTAAATTCGACATTTCCAATAGCCAGGAATGCACCATAAATATTCATATCCGTAAACCATGATGAGGAAGGTTGAATTTAGATTAAGTATACCCCCATATACGTGGAAGTAAAGTGGAAAACCATTTACGGAAAACCACCCTAAGTACATCCGACCGGGATTCGAACCATTATATCCCCATCATTGACAGTCAAGTCTATTGCAATAGTGATGTCATAGGCCATGCAGCCACCGAATCAGGTTAAAGTAATTGTTAGAGTAATATGAAAACTTTGATTATTCTAAGAGTAATTCTGTGACCTTCAGTGGCCACATGGTCTAAGGCGTCACTCTTGATGACGAGGATATTGAGGTTTGAATCTCAGTCGGGTGTACTGAGGTGATTTTTTATTTCAAAATAATTTTTCACTCTTCCTCTACAAAAATGTGGGGTACACTTTCTCTAAATAAAACCTTCCTCATCCCCTAAAAGCATTAGCGTAATTAGTACATAAGTGTACAACCCAAACTGGTAGTAAGACGTGGTGCTAAAAAATACATTAATGTTGACTATGTATTATAATTCTTGTGTTAATTATATTAATATAATTTTATTTATAGTTTTAAATAAACCATTTTGATCTTTAAATTTATTTCAGGAGGTTTTGTTTATAAGCTTCAAGTGCGAATAACCAGAATAGGTAGTGAGATGCGGTGCTAATAATAATGATAAAAAATTGTTCAAGTAGTTGGCTGGCTTATTTGCATATCGTTAGTTAGAATATTTCTCTTGTAATTTCAGGTGATAACGAGTCTGGAAAAACAACATTAATTGCCAAACTCCAAGGTGTAGAGGACCCTAAAAAAGGCTCTGGTTTGGAATATGCTTATATCGACGTTAGGGATGAGTATAGGGATGGTAAGTAATAAGTCTTGGCTTTAAAATTATTTTGTTAAAGCAGTTGTTCCTAGCTTTGGATACTTCAAGAGGGAAACTTGAATTTCGGAACATGGCAGGAATTTAATGGGTTAGCTAGAAAATATGAAAATTAAAAAATTCTAAATGAGTATTGGGAAACTGGGAAGGTTTGAACTTTTCAAAACTAATAATTAAAAAAAAATAGCTCAGTAGTGTTGTAGGAGAGTGAAATTTTGTATAGGCATAAGAATTTTTTTTTAGTCAAAAAGTGGGTCTATTAAACTAAACATCGTGATTACATAAAACAGAATAAACTGTAAAAAGGAAACAAAATGTTTAGCATACTTACAAAAGTGAATGGCAATAGTAAAATCCTAAATATTAAAAACATAGTTACTGTAAGTGATGTAGGCTACAAACGGTTAAGACAAAAACATGTTTTATTAATATCGTTCGAACTACACATATTCACACTAAACACATTCTTAATCTTGATGAGACTAAAAAAGACGAAGATGTTGATGAGGAAATCTTGTCTAGATTATCTGGTTATTATAATATTTCCCTTGTTGAAGCTAATGGCAGTTTCTAGAGAAAATAGTGTGCTGTTTGTGATGATGTTCCTTTTGAAGTTTTCTTTTTCCAGCCTTTACTCCTTTAGTAACTTTATCCACACCCTCGCTATTGAAGTCATTTTCTTCTATCTCCTGCAAGCCCCTGTCATCGTTCTGGAAAGCGGATGACAGGATCACGACCTTGAAGCACTAAGGTTGCAAAGGGGTTCTTCTCCTTCATCACCGCTGTCGTTGTCGTCATGATTTTCATTTGAAGCCTGTGCATCTAAAATAAGCTGCTTCATTTCCTCCATTGTTAACTCCTCCTCGCAAGACTCCAACAACCCTTCAATGTATTTCCTGTCCACATCTTCAAAGTTTACTTAGATTTCTAGTGGAACACATTGTCGATGAATATTGGCGCAATCTACTGGTCCGAGCGGCCTAAGGGTAAGGTGTCAGACTTCCGTGCTGGGAGTCCGGGGCTCAATCCTCGGTCCCGGCACAGATTTATCTGATTACCAAACCCTTCCTTCACCTCTGACAAGACGTACTTGTGAATGTGAGGAATGCCAGGCCTCCACCGTGGTTCGGATCCCACATTAAACTGTAGGTCCTCCATTTCATCTCACAGTCACCCTAACACTACACATTAGCGTAAGTGCGTACAACCTGAATGGGTAGTAAGACCAGGAGCTAATAATAATAATAATAATAATACTGGTCCGAGGCCTCTATATTTGATATTAATTCACACCAAACACCTCTGAGACGCTATTATAAATCACAGAATATCAGTCTTGGGAGCATGTTAGTTCCAAATTGCATGATAAAAACACATGTTACATAAGAACTCATTGTGCCTTTCATATGTAAATGAGTGGTTATTGAGTTTACACATTAAAACAGGATGTACACTTATAGTTGTTTTTAGCTAATAACATTTAATTTCCAATATTTATATATAGTCAATTTTATAATTTGATTTCATGCAGAAAATTATTTTAAAAGATCTATTAATTTAGAGGGTTGGTTAACTTGTTGATGGAAGAGAAAAATTGTAGAAGAAGGTAAAGATTAGAGTATGTGAAACAGATACTTAAGGGTGTGGGATGTTAAAAGTAATGTAAAGATGAAGAGATTAACACAAGATAGGAATAAAATGAAGGATTTCATCAAACAGGGCTGTGCAGTCTTAGTCTGAAGCTGTTTCAGGTGGAGTCAAAGTTGGATTCAGTAAAAATGTACCAACTCTGGCTTCAAAATAAAAACTTATAATATTATAACAATATATGGTGAATATGTCATTCTATAAGTTCTATACTTTATTTATTCTTTAGGACCATTGTTTGTAATTTTTTATTGATAACATTTATTCAAATATATATTCACATTGTCATTGAAGCTTCCCTTGAATTAATCTATATTAGAGAGTTGGAGTCTTGAGTCAGACACTAGAAAAATAGAGGAGTCGGAATCGAAGGCTAGACGAACCGACCTCACAGCCTAGCCATCAAACCAGTTGAGAGACTGACTTACATCCATTACTGTTTCCAGCCTGTGGCATGGGTACATTTTTTTATTCAAGTCATATATTTTACACTGCCGTCTTGCTAGGCCTGTTGGGGCTTCATCACATACCTTATAATCCAACTTAAGACTAGGACAGGCACAACATCCAGCCGTTAATCTATCCCTGTGAAAGGATAAACCCATAATTCACCAATGATACATTTTTTTGGCTGGGAATCGAATGCATGACCCTTATTTCGGTAGACAGACACGCCACCGACTTAGCTAAGGTGTTTTTTTTGGATAGTCGAGAGACTGATGAGTTAAAAAAAAATAGTGTGAATGGCAAATTGCCTAAAACTGCAAAGTCTTTTTTTTAATGAGTTTATAACTCTTTACTAATTAATATTAGTAAAAGTATGCAGCTTTTTTTTAAAATTTATTTTTAATTTTTTGTCCTCGTCATAGAAGTCTTTAAGAGTTTAATATAAATCTAACATCATTGTATTTGTGTGTATTTGTAGACCACACTCGGCTAAGTGTGTGGGTTTTGGATGGAGATCCATCCCATTCTCATCTACTCCGATTCGCCCTCTCCGAAGAGACCTTCCCCCACACACTCGTCATGTTTGTGGTGGCCATAACCACACCGTGGGGGATGTTAGACCAATTGCAGACATGGGCCTCAGTGTTACAAGACCACATCGACAGGCTCAAAATATCCTCCGACGATATGCAGGAGAACAGACAAAAGTGTAAGTTTAGGGCAAAGAGGACGTAGGGGATGTCTGGGAATCGATGACGCTTTTAACTTTTGTTCTATTTTCTCACAGTTTTTTATCCTCTCTATCCTCTGCAAGGATAGGGGAATAATTACATTTAGCTATGTTTTTATTAAATCAAATGAAAAAATGGCACCAAACAGCTGTAGATGTTCCAAGGGGACTGATGTATCCCGAAAAATACATATTCATGTGTTTTGTTGCGTTTTAACTGTGAACTTTGAGTTCTTCAGTTTTCTGGTTAGTGTGTAAGCCCACCTCTCAATGTTTAATTTAAATCAAATAAGAAATTGAGCCAACAGAAAATGTTTGGTAATATTTCCACCCACACTTAACTTAATTAAAAGCTTAATTGTGTCAATGGGTGGATGCTTATTTGTTTTAATTTTATTTTAACTCACTTTAGAAGTGAGAATTATTAAATAACAATTACTCATTAAAATATGTTGAAACCTGCTTTAGTGGTTGAATAGTCTTAAGCTATATCTCTTGTGTTAGACTGTCCTGTTGAATGCAGGGAGATTGGGGTTCAAATCTCGGTAGGGTCTATCGAGGATGATTTTCCCTAAATGGTTTTCCACTCTCCTTCCACACAAATGTGTGTAGATTACCTCTAAAATACTTCCTTCCTCACCCCTAGAGTAAATTATAATATTTATGTACAACCTGAACAGATAGTAAGGCGCAGTGATACAAATAGTTGTTTTTTTTAATTATTGGAAAATTTAATGACATTCAGATATTTAGCTAATTTTTTAAATTAACACCATAACCTTTAGGCCTATTGGATTACAGTATCTGAAATAAACAACTAATTATTATATATATTAGAATCACTTGAGTTTTTTTTATTATCATTTACAGTTCACACACGAATCCTACTTGTTGCTTAAATTTTCAAAATAATATATTGTAATGTTAATGAAATATATATTTTAACCAAGAGAGATGACCTTCGGTGGCCGCATGGTCTAAGACGCTACTCTCACAGTAGACTATGCTGCCGAAGACAGGGAGATTGAGGTTTGAATCTTGTTCAGGTGTATTGAGAGTTTTTTTTTTTTTTTTCAAAATTGTTTTACACTCTCTTTTTCTCCATGCAAATGAAGGTACACTTCCTCTATATATAACCTTCCTAATCCCTAAATAATATTAGGAAAATTGGTACATAAGCGTATAACCTGAGAGGGTAGTAAGTTGCGGTGCGAAACAAAAAGAGAGAGAGTTTTTTTTTATTGTGTCTGCTATTTTTATTCAGTAATAAAAAAAAAGTCTTGTGTCAAATAACCATGTCTGTTTAGTTGTAACTTCTTAGTATTGTGCAAGGTACCAATGTATTTTTATATTAAAAAAATTAATCCCTCTCCACCACCTAAAAAAAATGTTAATGCAACACTTCAGAGCTCAAATGGTCTTTTATAAAAGACTGAACCGCCGATGAAGAGGAGTTTCTATCTGGTGTCTTAAGGGTGTTTTTGTTATGTCTTAAATAGTTCTCCATTCTTCACATAAATGTGGGTACAGTTATTCTAAATTCAACCTTGTTCTTAAATTAGCATTAATTTCACATTTGTATAACTCAAAACAAGTATTGAGATGCGGTGACGATGCTTGAATGAAGAATTCAATAGAGATGAACATTGTTTAATACCTCAGATGTGAAGAAGTGGCAAGATTACACGGAGCCAGGCGACGAGTTGGAACAAAGCTCTCCCATTCGTAGGACATCTCGCAATTTAGAAGATGACGGAGGAGATATATTTCCACTGGGAGATGGTGTCTTGACGAGAAATCTAGGACTGGATGTTGTTGTGGTTGTTACAAAGGTTAGTTAGTTATCTTTGGTCAAATGGGGGTGGATTGGTCAACAAAAAAAGCAAATTTGTGTTAATGTGGTTTCACACGTTTGACGAAAATAGAGCCAGAGCGGAAAGGTAATCAATCGTGTGATGAGCAAGATTTCAGCTTTATCAGCAATCTATGTGGATTGCGATTTGAAATAACCTCAGCTTTCCTTTATCTGCGTGACGTCAACTTGGGAGACCCAATCAAATTTCAAAACAAACCGAAGTAATTAGTGTGCACGCACCCAAACCAACTGATTGAATCAGTGCGCATGCGACAACAAAGACTGATACTAACCAGGGTGTCTACCATCCGGGAGAACTGGAATTAGCCGGGGCTTTGAAGGGGTCGTGGAAAAAACAGGAATAAGTCAGGAATTTGGTAAATTACAACAACAACAAAAAAAAAATGGGAAAATGTTTTACTAAAAAATATGAAATATAATAATCATTAAATCAGTTAATTAAAATGTGATTCAAACTTTTTTTTTTAGCTGCATATTGTTTTCTAATTCCTAGTAGTCTCTGTTAATCTAAATAAAAAACATGTTTAATATTTAAATTTTGAAACTTATTACTATTCATAAAAAAATTGGGGGGTGGGGGAGTTTGAAAGAAAGGAAGGGTGTGACATACTTTTGAGTCCAGAATTTTAGGAAATGATCAGAGGAAAATGTCGGACTCGTTAAATAGAAAGTGCTCGTGTTGTTTTGTTTTGATTTGTTCCTCGACACAACACAATCATTTGAAAACATCCATCATGATATTAGTTAAAGACCTGTTTATCAACTAGAAAATTAAATATGTCTGTAATTAGCTGTTTCTAGTATGTGTTGCATATAGGGTTGTGTTGAAACCACAAGTTTATGAATTCAAATCTCGAATATCGATCCCGAATCTTGGAAATAATTATGAACATAAGAGTAAATATAAATATAATATAAAACACAAATACAGTAACTAAATGCTAACATTCTTTCTTATAATCCATTCATTATAACATTCAGTTAAGTGTTAAATTACTGCTCTGGGGTCTGGTTGTTGAGTTCATCCTATAATTATAATTAGTTCTTAGCCACCAATAAGCGGTATTAGAGCTCTGAAACAAATTTCACTTGGAAACATAATTTTCTTAAATTTTTTAAAAATTTGTTTTTAGGGATTTGAGTCTCGAAACTGAAATTATCTCGAATATTCTTAAGTATTCAAAGGTCCATCCTTAGTTGCAAAGAATCGCGGGTCTTAATATATTTCTGTGCCACTCATGCAGATTCTGTTTTCAATTTTCGTCAAACGTGTGAATCAAGCTTTACTCTTTGTCGTGACAGCAAATTGTATTAAGTCAAGCCATCAAAATAGGCTTGCTTGAATCAAAAAGGGGGGGAATAAAATGACATGACTTGAACTACATGTTTTCAAATTGTAATTTACAAAGGAATAAGACAAACTTTACTTTATAGTGATTATAAAAACATGTCAAAACTCATTTAACATGATATTCTGAAGATTGAAAAATGACACCTGGACACGGAAATCGAACCCGGGACCTTGTCCCGTGTCCAGATGTAATCTTTCAATTTTCAGAATAAGATATCTAGATGTGAGTAAATCCTCACTTAACATGGTTTGGTTTTTTATTTTTTTCATTTGCGTCGTATTCAAAAGTTGAAGAGACCAGTTGGAGCAAATTATCAAGTTTATTGAGAAATTATGTTTCTATCATGTCTTAAAAAGTACTTACTATATTTACGTCTAACTTTTCCAGATTTATATTGTTTCATGATTTATTTATTGATTCTAAAAAAAGTAGCATTTGTTTTGTCATTCATGAAGTAAAGAAACATTAGCTAATTTTCTTAATTCAATGATAACCTCATCACTTTTGTTATATGTATTTCTATGGTTTGATTTAAATTAATGTACACTTTATTGGTCGCAGACTGACTACATGTCGACTCTAGAAAAGGACTTTGATTACCGCGACGAACATTTCGACTTTATCCAGCAGTGGATACGTAGATTTTGCCTTCAGTATGGTGCAGGTCTATTCTACACATCTGTGAAGGAGGACAAGAATTGTGATCTATTGTATAAATACCTCACACACCGCATTTACGGGTTCCCTTTCCGCACACCTGCGCTTGTTGTCGAGAAAGATGCTGTTCTTATGTAAGTATGGCCATACTCTTATATTAATAATCATAGTACACAGTAGGGTCCCTGTATCCGCTGATTTAGTATCCGCGGTTTACCACTGCCCAATTTTATTTTTAATTAAAGAAAGAAATAATTTACAAGTCACAATCTCTACACCATCGCGCCACTTTATTTCCTCATCGTGGACATGATTTTATTCTTTGTCAACATAGATTTAGTCCTTGGCTTCAAATGAAAACATAGTCATTGCGTCAATATTTTCTTCACACAAATTATGTCATCTATCTGTCAAAACTGTGTTTTAAGATGAGATACTACACTCGGTCAACAATGGCACAAGGTAGCCGAGTAACTCTAAGTGTAGCGATTACAAAGTTGCTAAAATTTATTTTCATGGCCAGTAAATTATCAACAACAGATTTCTTGTTCTGTGACTCCTCCGTTAATATTTCCTTAAATCTTGTGTAACCACAAACAACAACTGAGGTAAGTACATTATTTTTCATGCCCGGCAAAGCTTGGAATTTTCTTACCATTATTACTTAAAAAATAGAAAAATACCATTCTATCTGCGAAATTAAATTCTCATTAATAGTATGAACTTTGAACAGAAAAGTTACTTCACAACCGAGCAAATATTTTTATCAACTTCATGATCTTTATTATATTTTTTAGTTTAAAATATAGAAATTCACAAATTAAGTGTTAAATATGTTGAAATTCGCTATAGAACCAGTAAACATAAAATTTTGGTAAAATTCACTATATTAAAAAAAATGTTAAAACAGATTTCACATTTGAATAAGGTTAATTGAAACTTAAAACCACCCTTTAAATGCATTTTTTTTTAAAAACCACATTTCTCGCAAATTCATGTCTTTACATATACCTGCTTTATGGGCTCATATGTTTTGTGCAGTAAATATTTTGTTTTTGATTCTAGTATCACTTCCTGAGTTTAACGGTATGTACAATTCTACTTTGTATATTTTCAGCCCATCTGGATGGGATAATATGAAGAAAATAAGCATTTTATATGAAAACATGCAGAGTATGAAACCTGATGACTATTACAGAGATATTATTGTACAGCCGGCCCTTAGAAAGGTACACTCTATTTAATTTATATTTGTTTTAATCAATGATTTAGTTTGACTACTAAACCTGGAAAAATGTTATATTCATTTAAGGATAACCTTTTTTCGCTTTTAGAGGTAATTGTATTATTATATTTGTAAGACGGCACAGGAGAGGTGGATAGAAGCATAAACAAATAACGAACATAATTTGGTATTCACAGTGAAAAGATTAACACAGGGATTTTTTAATAATATCATGTTTAAAATGTTTTACTTATCAAAACGGGTGTATTTATTTAAATCAAGAGAAATTAATCTTGTTTAGGTTGTTAGTTGAAATGTGAATACATTTGGCTTTACTCCTAGAAACAAAGCATAGATAAAAAAATTAATTTCTTTTCCAAATAAAGTACTTTATATATATCACTTATTTAAACAAAATTATATAAAATTAACTACCCAAGAATTTCGGTTAACTTATGATTTTTTTTTTTTAAACTAGGTAAATTGCTAAATAGTTTTTTTATGTATATATTTGTTATTTGAATGCATATTTCACTTTTTTTCCAGCCCATAAACGTCTGAACATTAATAACAGAATTTTTTTCTATATTATTAAGGCAGCCATTTAATTTAGTTTATTTTTTACCAAGTAGCAGTAAATTAATGTATCATATCTCCAAGATGTACGTAAAATCATGGACGAGCAAACACGCTTTGTTTAGCCGGTGACGAGAGAATCTGAGACACAAGCTGAAGACGAACAAGCTTTTCTCACAAGACAATTGCAGCTACTGCAGCAGGGGACCCCCTCTAATCTGCGGCAGGAATCTCCCATGCGCTCTCCAGCTGGTGTTCAGAAGACTGCAGACAGACGCCAATCTGGCTCACCTGGCGTGCAAGGCCAACTCAGTTCGCCAAAGAAGGTATGTTGTACTCTCGACCAGTTTATAAAATGTAAAACAAAACTGGCACTAGTTTAGTTACTACTTAGTTATATAATTATGTTGGCTAATCTGTCTAAAATAAATGCTGATCTTATTTATTGCGATAAATATTTTATCAAACTAACCACATTTACTTTGTTTGCTAGAAATATTATTCTAATCATCTAATTTTTAGTTTTCAAGTATGAACATCAACTTTTATAAGCATTAAAAATTGAATTGAAATACATTTCTCAATAAAATAATTTCTAGTGAGGGCCCATATAACATGCATGTGCATCTGTGGAAGTGTGAAGAATTGGGCAGAAGTGAAAAGTGTAAGAAGAAATAGAGAAGTGTGTTTGTTTATATCTAGTCCTAACCTAACTATCCTTTCAGGTTGGCTTCATTCACTATCACTTACTTTACATTGTTGTACAGTGTTTCTACACTGTCTTAACATACATTTATAAGCCATCATGTTATTATTGATTTTATTAACTTTTTTTATAACTTAGTGTGTCCTTAAAGACACGAATGTTGAAAATATTTGATTATTTTTATCTATTATATTTTTATTTGAATGTTGTTCTTATTTTTAAATCATGTTTTTTTTAAGTGTTAGACTCAAATGGAAAAAAAACCAAGATCGCAGACCCCTATTAGCTACTATGTAAAATATAAACTCATGACTAAGTTTATTTCTTTGTTATAGTCATTTTATTCATTTATAACTTTGTGTCACTTTTAGTTCATAAAAGTAAAGAGCACATAAATAATAGCTGGATGTGTTATTGTGCTGATCACATAACACCTTAAATCCACAGAAGTTGATACTATCTTCACCAACGGACAGTGGTCATTAGGTCGGCACAGCTCAATTGAGTGTTCATTCCATGTTTGTTTTTTTTTTCTATTAAAAATAAATGAAAGTAGTTTATTTAATATTTGTTGAGCTAAATGTCTTGCTGTTAAGGAAATTCACACAAACTAAAGAGGAAGGTTCATTTAAAGGAAATTCACCGACATTTGTCCGGGTAGACGACAGTAAAATCATATAAAAATTAAAGTGATGTCGGATCCTATATTTATTCAATCCACATCTTAAATTTTTTTTCGAATCTTGAATATTTAAAAATCTACAATTTTTAGCTAAAGTGAAAATATATAAAATTGAATTAAAAAAAAAAGTTATTCAAGTTTTGGTTGCCACTAACAAAACAATGCTCTTTTGTTTATCATGTCATAGACAACAAAGTAAATTAAAGTCAATTAAAATTAATTAGTAAATCAATTATTAATACAATTTTGTATTTTTTTTGTGATTTTGTTACCGTCCCAACTACACTGGTCTAGATAATTACTTTTGCCAATTGCTTGAGACTTGTTATATTGGGTCAAGGTCTTCGTAATTCTAAATCCTTTTTTTATCATTATTTAGATTTTTGTGAAACTTGATTACCACAAGAAAAATCACAATTAGGAAAACCCACGTGTGTTCAGCCAAAATTTGAACCAAGACAAATGTATACATAGTATCCATTCGTGGATTAAAAGTTATGTTAATCGGCAATAATCCGAATTCATATAATCTTCTTTATACACCTCTTAAATATAGTGTAGTTTTTAATTATATTCAAACATTGATTTCACTAAATCACACTTGGTGATAAAATTGACAAAATCATTCAATTTTTATTTCATTAAATCCAACTAGAACTTAACCCCATTGTCTGGTGCGCGTATTAAGGCAAGTGATCTGCGGAGGCAGCCATTTTTCTACTTGTATACTCTTATCCAACAAATATTTTCACTACTCACTCGTTTTCTCATTTATTGCTTTATTCATGAAATGGTAGCCCCATCTATCAGCTTCAATATGAAGTATTCAGACTAGTTAAAAGTATATTGGTTCATTGATAGATGGCATTACATTAACCTATAGCAATAAAACGTTGATTCGCGCCCGCGAACATTCGGACAAACAAAGATGTTGTTCAACGCCCGCGCCAGGGAATGGGTTTAGCTAAAATTGTGTAAACACACACACAGAGAGGGTTCCTAATTCACTATTATTTTTACATTAATTCATGCAATTGTTTTATAAAGTTTAAGCTTAATTTTAATTTTACCTATAGATTGATAGCACGAAACCAGGTGGTCCCGGGAGTGGGGAAGGAGTACTGGCAAACTTTTTCAACTCACTATTGCACAAAAAAACAGGTGGCACAACACCTTCCAAATCTCCAGGTTAGTTTACTTACAAAATGAATTTTCACTTCTTTTTTCTTTTTAAATTTAATACAGTCAAATTTATGTAAAGGTATTGAAATGAAAATTTGAATTAGTTTACTAAGAACAACTTTACAATCAGTATTTACAAGTTTTGTGTACAAAAATACACAATTTTTTTTGTTTAGAGATTTTTTATTATAAAAGCCAATACAAGCTATAATATTATGTATTTTATCATCATCAAATGTTTCCATCCCGTGGCCGGGTCAGTTCAATAAAATACCATCTTGTCCTATCCTTCCGCCATTCTTCTCCTCTAACTTGCACACTTTCTATTATCTGCTCCTCCCTTCTCATTTTTGGCGGTCTTTTTCCTGCTTACTTCATCCTCATTACATGCTTATACCATCTCAGTCTTGCTTCCTCTATTATCTCATGTACTCCAACATCCTTATTACATGCCCATATACCATCTCAGTCTTGCTTCCTCTACTATCTCATGTACTCCAACATCCTCATTACATGCCCATATACCATCTCAGTCTTGCTTCCTCTACTATCTCATGTACTCCAACATCCTCATTACATGCCCATACCATCTCAGTCTTGCTTCCTCTACTATCTCATGTACTCCAACATCCTCATTACATGTCCATACCATCTCACTCTTGCTTCCTCTACTATCTCATGTAGCCCCGTTCTTTCCCAGGTAACTGAATTCCTAATCTTGTTTCTCCTAATGACAGCTAACATGCTCCTCACAAACTTCATTCTCCTGGTCTCCACTTTCCTAGTCTCTCTTACATTCAAATTATGATAAAGTATACAATATGTACAATAAGTACAGTCAGTTTTAAAATATAATAGATCTATGCTTAGCAAATATACTTTTCTTTCAAAGACAAGTTTTCACATCAGTACTGTTTTTACTTTATAAAATGGAATGTGCTTTTCCACGCAGCAGAATTGCCTAATGACCGACCACATTCTGTGGACAAAGCAGCTATGCGCTCAGATGCAGCAGCAGAACTCGACCGGCTAACAAGAAATAAGAAAGCTGCTCCCCCAGACCAGAACTCGACAGACTGCTGAATCATCATTTTGGACTGATCGAGTGCTGTGGTTTGTTTGCAAGCCGAAAAAAAACCCATATATATACTCCGTGCGCAAGTGTCGACTCCTAGCACTAATTTCATTAGTGTTTGTTTCAAATGAAATTTTTCATCTTTTGTGTTAACCATGTTTTTTGTTATTATACTTTAAATATGGTTTAATATTAATTTTATTTGATAGGATGTTGATTCTTGTGTTTGCAACAATGTGTGGTAGCAAACGGCCAAGTCTGTGATAGAACTTGATTGTCAGTCATTTGGTTAGGAGTTAACCGCTGTGCGTGCAATTCAGAGTGACAGGAGAAGAAACATAAAGTCGTTAACGTTTATTTTCTCCCAGTAATGTCATTAACAAAGCTTCTAACCAGTAATATGTGTGAATAATGTCATAAGTAATGAAATATTTATTTTTTTCCATATAATGCAAACACAGACTTAATATTGAAAAAAAAAAACAAAAAAAAACTGTACAGCTTGGAGATGGAAATATTTATTAATGGCTTGAGCTCCAAAGACAAATTGTATCAAAAGCTCTAAATCACTAAGTCGCGGCTGTGTGTTTGAATGTGTGTATGTGTGTGTAATCTATAGCCAGTTTTTGTAACGTAGAGTAAATCATATGTGTATGCTAATTTAAATTTACAATATCTATTTAAAGATCATATTGTGAAAAAGTTTTGTTTAATAGAAATTGGTAATATCGATTACTAAATATTTCTAGTTTTATAAAAGAGAAATTTTAATTGATGTTGGTGTATCACATTGAATTGCTTTCTTCACAAAATCTGGCTCCGAAAGAATGAGAGTTTTTGTGTGAATCTTAATCGACTTTAATAGATAAAAATTCACAAATATCCCTTTGTAACACAGAAATAAGGGTGTGTTGGGTTAATTTTAATAGTCCATATCCCAAGACGGAAGGAATCATTATCAACACTTAATGTCTACTAATGAAGGTACTTACAATGCCCTGAAAACTTTTTTATTCTCTTTTGTGCATTTTTATTTTACTCTGTGGAACTGATGTTTTACTGGTATGCAAACTTTCTCCTTTCGGATCAATTGATCGTTAATTCTAAATTACGGTTCAGATAAAAGAAAAGAAACACGATATGACCTTTCATTGAAAATATAGAATATGCAACATTATATACTTTACTATGACTGAACAAATGGGTAATGGTTTTTCTTTTTTTAATAAACTTGATCTTAACCGCTGCTGAAGAGCTCTTATGAATCTAAACCAAGATATATGATATTCTTTAAATTAAAAAATGACACCTGGACTTGGGAATTGAACCCAGGACCTTTGGTCTATTATGCCAATGCTCTAACCACTGAGTTATCTAGGTGTAGTTTTGTGTCCAAGGCACAGATAGTGTACCTGACCTCTATTGGCTAAAAGGGCTGCGCTCCTTTTGGCAGCTTGAGTCCTTCAACACTAGGATCGCTGCGGTTAGTCCTATCATCACCCAGCAGTGACACTAGTGAAGCCCAGTGTTGAAGGACACAAGCTGGCAAAAGGAGCGCAGCAAAACCTCCGTAGGGTTGAGAGTTTGTTTCTTATTTGTCTGTGGCCCAGGGGTCATTCTTCACTCATTTGAAGGCATAATCTGTGATGGACTTGTGGAAATCATCGGCGTGGGATCAATTAAGATCACAAGCTATCAGATAACGCAGCCATCTTCGGCTCTGGAGGGCTTTATGTTGCCAATAGTACAATGACAAGTGTAAGAATGCATATATCATTATTGATTGAATAGCCAAGCGATTTATTTGTTAGTTACGGATCCAAATATTTTATTCTTTGAATCGCATTTGTACTATTGTCAGCATAAAACCATCTCAAGTCGAAGGTGGCTGTGTTACCTGATAGATCATATTCTAAACTGAGCACTCATGTGTAGCTGATGACTTCCGTATGTCCATCACAATTTATGAGTGAAGAATAACCCTAGGCACAGGACGAATCCTGGATAGTTTAGTGGTTAGAGCAGTTACATACCAAGCCAAAGGTCCCAGGTTCTATTCCTATGTCCGGGTGTAATTTTTCAATTTAAAGAATATGCCTATAATTGTAACTAACAAATATAAAATAGTGTGACTATTTAATCCATAAGGTAGATGAATAAGATAATATAGACTACTTTACGTTAAAAGGGAGCCATTATCTCTTTGTTCAGTGGCATCGTTGTAAAATATGAGATGTGTTAGGCTTTCCACTAAAAACCTTCTTTGTACATTATAATTTCACATATGTATTATTATTTTTTGAGATTCATATTTTACTGTATATTTATTATCATTTATCTATATACATTCATAGTTAGAGATAATCATATAAAAAAATGTAACCCTGGTATTAAATATGGCACCCCAGCAAGCACTTTGTTTATAATAGTTACGGATGGATAATAGTTCTGTTAAAATTAATTTCTATCTTTGGAGATAAAAAATTGTTTGGCTTGTTTTTGTAAAGTGTATACCAATTTAAATTAAATTTGCTAAACTACCTTAAATTAAGAAGTTCATGTTCTGTGAAATTGGTCAAAAGTGAACTACAGTAGGGCCCCAATATATGCGGGTAATGCAGTCCTAGATCTACCGCGGTTATATGAAAGCGCAGAAAATACTGAACTATTATGTAACGTGATTCATGTAACATACATAAATACAGTAAAGTTTAATTGATAAATTATTCATAGTACGATGTTACCAACATTAAATAAAGTACATAATAATGTGTACAGTACTCTCTACAGTGCACTTACTATTCTCCATTCCTCTTGTTGCGACGATCATTGAAGATAATGATGATGGTTGTGATAGCACTATGCCGACGATGACGAGATTAAATGGGGTGATGGTATAGGCATTGTGACTTATAAACTTTTTTTTTTTCCTTAATGAAACATAAATAAATTTGGGTGGGGGTAAGCCGCAAATACTGGATAAGGGGGCCCTATTGTATACATGGTGTCTACTCAACTCCTGACTTTTCCCCTGATCATTTCCAAAAGTTCCAAACTCAAAAGTGTGTCATACCCTCTACTCTTCAACCTTTTTTTTTTTACATATAAAAATCTTAATAATAACTAATTAGTTATAAAGTTTAAATAAACTTTTTTTTATTTGTATTAACATAGTTTTATAGGAATTATAAAATATATCACACATCTACAAAAAAATAAAGAGTGTTTGAATCACATTGAAATTTACTGATCTAATGATTATTATATTTCATATTTTGAGTAAAACAGCATTTTCCCGGATTTTTATTTTTTTATTTACCAAATTCCAGACTTTGGGTAGTTTCCCCCCCGAGCACTTATATTCCTGGTTAATTCCAGTTTTTCCGGAGGGTAGATACCCTGTGTATGTATGTTACATGAACAATCTTAAAATAGTCAACTCCTATCCTTGAATAAACCTGCTAGAGTAGCAATCAATGGAACAATGTGTTGAATCGACATCAGGAAATATGTTAACTAACTGTTAAAAAACAACACATTTTTAACATATTCAACAGTTGGTTTTAAATATGATTTCCACTAATAATACATTCAACAGTTGCCATCATGAACAAGTCAAACCAATTTTTCACCCTGGCGAGACTAAAATGAAATTAATTATTAGGGATGTGCAATGTTTTGAAATGTCAAAAGTAAATCTTCGCTCTTAACTTCCAAAATAACCTTTGCATCTATGGATTATTTCAAAGGAAGAAGAAAATGTCAATATATTATGAACAGGTTTTATATATATCTTAATAAATATTTACCCGTTTTACCAGTCATTTTTGTAACAACTTCTAAATCTATTTTAATAGTGAATGCTGATAAATAACATAAGCATAAAATTATAAAGTGTGGTTCGTTTTTCTTCTAAATATGTCTCCTCTCCTTAATAGATAGTTTAGACATTAAAAGTAGCGTTGTGAGACAGCCAAAATCTTGACATCAACTTCGCTTCCCGTTTTAAAAAGTGACCGCACACACTCAATAATTTTTTCAGTTTTAAATGTATTTGGGCTTGCCATGTTTTCTAGAGCATTTAATTACAAACCAGTTTAATCTAGAGAAATGATTTCCGGTAATTTGGTTTTAACCATTTAACCATCAATCTATCGGAAGTTTTCCTTATTGAGATATATTATTTATACATTTGCAATTTTCATCATAAAAATTTTACAAAAAAAAAAATCTTCAACACTTGAGTGGAATTGAGATGTAAATTTATTTTTATCACTATTACTGCCTGTTCAGGCTTAACGAACATATGATAATTACTCTAATGGGTTTGGGATGAGGACGTAATCTACTCGTATTTGCATGGAAGGAGAGTGGGAAACCATTAAGGAAAATCCATTTTCAGTAGAAACGACTGGGATTCGAACCTCGATCTCCCTATCATCAGCATGCCACCATAACACAAGAATGACGCCTTAAGGCTGTTCAGCCATTGAAGCTGGTGTAAAAATTAAGTGAAATTCCTTAAATTATGAGTAGGATTAATATTTCGTTGAGTGTATTAAACCGTTGTTTTTAACACACCACATTTAACCACGTATAAAACATGTCTTCAGGATATTCATTACATTAATAAACATAACATTACATTATAAACCTTTGGGTGATGGTGATTCATGGATAAACACCCTTTGTTCAAGATAAGCCCTATTATTAAGCCAACATTCTAATGTTGCTTTGTGGTTATCTTAAATGTTGTTAAATTTCAACGTTCACCAAGTCACTAATTAGTTCCAATGACTAAATAATAAAACATAAAAATTTATCAAAATAATAAACGTAAAATGACTGAAGAAAGGTCTTTTTTATTTAGGTTAGTTGATAAATGTATCGCTTATTGTTTGAATCACTTTTCATATTTTATTATAGGGGAGGTTGTGTGCAATACAATATATACATTTGTAATTTGTTAAAATTGTGCAACATTTTAATTCTTTTTTTATGATGAAATGTTTACTTAAGATTAAGTTTTGTATAGGGCTGGTCTGATGCCAGCCCTATAATCGGATGATAAAGATGCAGCAGAGATGATTGGCAGTTAGCTCACTACACATCAGGCACTGTTAAGCTCCTGTGGTGGGGGTGGGGAGGCAGTTTTTATTAGAATAGAAAGATCAAGTGGAATGGTTTGAGTTGCAAGGTCAACCATCGGCTAAGCCATTAGAGGGGATTCTTGCTAAGTTAAAACTTTCACAGACACGAGACTTTTTTATTTCAATACTTCATTTCAAAGGTGTGGTGGAATCCACTTTTTAAATTTAAAGCAAACTCTAAAATATATAAAATGTTCTCGTAGCCAGAATTTTGAATATTTTTGGTAGTTTTATGCTCGAAAAAAATATAAATTGGTTACGTATACATACATCCCTTTGTTCGAAGGTTACCTGGAAAATGTTTTAATGCACAATTGTTTCTGATAAATCAACTTACAACTCAATTACCTAGAAAAAATTCTTATATGAATATTGTCTTGGAAATTCCCTCTCTATCTGGACAGCAGCTGTTAATTTGAGGCCGAGAGAGACATGCACACGGTCTAATGTGTCACTTGTGTTAGGCTGGGTTGCTGGTAATGTAGAGATCAACGGTTCAAATCCCATTAAGGTGTATTGAGGGTGGTCTATCTAAAAGCTTTCCCACTTTCTCCACACAAATGTGGGTACAGTTCCTTGCCCCGTGAGTGTGATTAATTGGTACTAGGACATGGAAAAAAAGTTTTAACTTAGTATTTCATTATACTAAGGTGTATATGATATGGTCTTGGACTTAAATAAAAATAAAGGTATGGAAATAAATCTATTTTAAATTCCTGGCCTCCTTCCCCTAACCCCCTCCACCCACATATTCAGGCCAAAGTTAAAATGTATCCTATATTGAATCGGCAGCTCTAAACAATCTTGAACAATGAATGACATTAACAAACTAGGATATATGAGCCTGACTTTTAGTTCCTGTACCAACGTGCGGGAATTAACAGTATTAATGGGTGGGCGCAGTCAAAATGTCACACTTATTGCATCTGGTTTGTGGGCTAGGGTGGGAGCGGGTCATTTCCTTTGTGCAATAACTATGTTTTAGTTTTGACAGTGCTTAGCTCTTTTACTTGCTGTTAAAATTTAATGTTGACAGTAAAATGGATTGATTGCTACAGGCAGATTGTGTTTATGCGCTGCGCATTATAATAAGCAAAAGTACAGAGGTCGACTCGTATTTAAGTTGCGCTAACTCCTCCGTCATTTGTTCTCGTAAGAGAGGAATGCAATCTATAACCAAAGTGGTCACGAACAACATGAGTGGTGTCAGAAATGCCTTTTAATTTTTTATTAGCGACTGATAGGGGAGTGTGAAGTCCATTTTTTCAATATGAAGCAAAGACGGGTCGAATAATAAGAGATATTCCCGAAGGTGAATTGAAGTTTGATTATTTAAATTGCTCAAATTTTCTATCAAATTGTTAATGTTCATTTTGTGTATATTTTTTTTAATTAGTCTATTTTTAATGTTTCGTGTATTTTACTGTGTACATTTTCAGGTATATTTATTGTCTAATCCACCCAATGTAATAATTTTCAATCTTTGAATTTTGGTCTTAATTTGATCAAATTCATCACTTAATATCCCAGGCTTGTCATTATCGATTAAAAATATTGTTTAATGTCGAATGAAAAAATATTTTAAATAACTATATAAATTTGGGTATTAAATATAATTTACAAAATGCTTTATTTCTAACATAATCTGTTTAGTCTTAAAATGATAAATTAATTACTATAGCAAAAAAAATTAATTCAATCTATTTTATGTAAACACTAATTTGTGATGAAAATAATAGCAGAAAATTTAAAAAAAATAAACATCAATGTGGTGTTTTAGCTTTAGAATATTATTTTTTTTCGCGAAGCTTCATCATTACTGTCAAAACCGGGATTTTTTCTTTTGAATCTTAAGTCAAAGCGAATGGATATTCATAGCGAGTCGAAGTTTTCAAAGCTTCACACACCCCTAGTGACTAATGAGAACAAAATTAATAAGTGCTTAGTAAAAAAAAATCTATGGAATATTTTTAATAGGTTAGTATTATATTGGATGAGTGTTTTTAAACATGTGCGATGCTGAGGATTAAGTTGTAACCATGTTTTGTACCATGGTAAATAAACTTTGTATGCTATTACCCCAAGATATTATGAAATGATGTTAAAAATTTGAGCAGCTATCAAAGAACCAACTTACTATTTAATCTACATGTATTTAACTGTACAGATATATTTATTGGAAAAATTACTTCATTGCTAATTAATATTAATATGATGGTTAAAGAGCTATATATAATTTTATTTTGCAGATAATGTATATAACTATTTTGTAACTTCTTTTTTGTGTGAGTTTTTTTTCTGTGAAATTATTTTACATTGGCTGCCATACTCATTAAAATTTAGGTTTGCTATCAAAATAATTCTCGTGGTGTTTAAAGTTTATTATCTGGGCACCATTTTCAGTTTTTTAGTTTATAAAGAAACTTCTAAAATGTCATGTGATTTATATTTATTTTTTTATTGTTCTAGCATCACTTAAGCAATCTAAAAGTTATATTATTGTGAAATAAAAAAGCTTGATGAATATTAACATTTTATAATAAATAACTTTTAAATATTTATTATACTTTTATCTTACCCCTACAAATAAGTTAACAATAAAAACATCAGTCCAGCTTTAAAAAGAAGCCTAATTTAAATAATCTGATAAATTTGTCATAAACAAGAGTTTTCTAGCTTCACTAATTATGTGATCATTAAACAAAAGAATCAATTTTACAATGATTTACTATTGCTTATGGTTTACATACCTACCAGTACCCGTTATACAGTGAAATCCTGAGTTCCTACATTAAAATCATGAAATTTTTCCCAGGACGTTTCAAGGATTTTCTACGATTCCTCCAGAATCAGTGTATAAAATAATCATTGCAAAATACACATTACTNTATTCAAATAATGAAAACATATCATAAACTAACTTGCAAATAATCATTGGTGAAATGTGGGTTTCCCCTTTCACATTGATGAATTAAAGGCCAGGGGGCTGGATGTTGTGTCTGTTCTATAGAGTTAAGTTAGTTTATAAGTCACGTTAAATATCTCAACTCTCACCATTCATACTGCTTATGCTAGTTTATGTTATGTAAATAAGATCCAAACGACAATAATACAACCTAGGTTTATATTAATGAATGATTCAATAGCTTGAAATTTTTTTTAAAAGGGATTCAGACACCTTACGAATTTCCTCGGATATCTTGGAAATTTCATCTACTGACGTACTCCTGTTTCCTATTCATTTACTGACCTTTTTTTAAAAAATGGGGGGTTAGGGGGAACAAAAGAATTTCCAGGGAAAGTTTGGAAAAATGAGAAATAACATTTCCAGGACTGGAAGAAATATTTCAAAATTTCAGGTTTTCCATGTTGCGTAAGAACCTTGAAATCTATTTATAGCGGACACCTTACGGGATGGAAAAAATATCCGTTAATAAGAAGTGTCCTGTTCGTTATTTGTAAAAATATATTTTTTTATCCGTACATTTGGACCAAGTTACTGTGAAAATTAACTACAAAAATCTAGTTTATGCAGTAGGAGTAATGAGTAGGAGAAACAAAAATTAGTGACTTTTTGGTGACCTTTTTTGACCACAAAATCCCTTCGGTAAACGGTTGAACATTATATACTAATGCATATACAGGCACAATGCACTCGCACGCAACATTAAACTTTAACTAGATGGCGAACATTAACCGTGTCCTTGGTATCACAGTAAAAACAATCGGGTAACTTGTGGCTTGAGCATGGCATCATGGGTAGTGGGTGACTGGACATTCAACGTGTTCACGTTGTAACGATGCGCGGGAAATTCACACAACAATATTTTCATGACCTTATGAATAAAATATTGAAAATTCGTGGCTTTTCCGGGACTTTCGTGACCTTTATTGCAATTAGTAACTTTTCCGTGACTCTTGAGACCCATTAGACACTCTGAGTAATACATGTGGGATAATTATAAATTATGGATAGTTAATACTCTACATAGTTTAATTTACAGATTACATAATACACAGAACAAAACACAAATTAAATGTCAACAGTAAACCTTTTGTACTGTACATGTGCAGTACACGAGCACAGCCCCCCCCCC